>CM044446.1:51891610-51906265 GCA_024363595.1 Xenopus borealis | reverse complement strand
CATGTGCAGGAAGTCCCCCCAGTTAAAAGTCCTCTGCTGCTATGGTACTATTACTGGCTCTGGAGAGACAAAGCTGCATTCCTGAAACCAGAAAAGTTCTGTGATATCTTAAAGCGGGCCTGTCAAACAGACCCAAAAGTCTGTATAATTAAAACTTTCAAATTAAATGTGAAATCCAATTTTTTTAATGAAAGCATTCATAGCTGTTGTAAAAATCTCAGTCTAATATTGCCTGCTCCTCCGGGGCAGGCTATTACTTTCACTTTCCTTTCAGCACTTTCTAATAAAATCTTTATTAAGAGTTGATGATCTCTGCATAACACTGCCATCTCGTGGCTCTCTTGCAAACTGCAAATTCTATCCAGTCATTCACACTATGCAAAATAGAGTCTTGCAGCTAGATGCAATTCTGACAAGTATGCATTAACAGTTTTTTTGTTAGTAGCTAACAATGTTGGTAGCAGAACAGCAATAATTATCATTTGGACTATTATTTTGGGGTTCACATCACATATAGCATATCATATTTTCCCTCAGATCCTTTATTAATAAAATCCAGGAGCCATGTATGCCTAGTTGTCCTGAATATTATCTATTTGTTCTTAGGGCTCTTTTACACAGACTTTTTTGTGCCTCTGACACACAGACATGAGTGTATCCAAGTGCTGAGTCACAGCCTGGCTGCACTCATGAGCATTCAGAGTTGCATTTTATTGCATGCATGTTTCATTGCAATAAAGTGACTCTGTGTTACCTGTGATAATGTAACTTATGCATGGATTAAATCTAAATATTATAAAAATGAGGAGCAGCTGTCAAGGTGTAAAAGGTCATAGATTCAATTTATGACAATGCTCAAGTCAACTGCTCTCATCACTCCCCTATGCACCTTCCCAATATAATATGTTACCTGTTGTGATGTAACTTATTGGGAGTGCTGTGTCCTTGTCACATCATGACAGTTGTGTAAAGGGGACCTTTCACCCAAAAAATATTCCAAATCCTATTTTATCACATTAGTCAAGCAAAATAAACTTTAATTACACTATATAAATTATTTTAATTTTGTTTCCTTCAGTCTGGGAACTCATAATTATAACAAGCAGGCAGGAGCAATTTTGTGGACACTGTTATTAAGACAAGCCTTGTATCATCTCAGAATCTTGTTTGTGCACCAGAATGGGGAACCTGATGTCTATCCCCATGCACTGGTTACACAATTAAATGGTAAAGAGAGAGGGGGAATGTGGGGAGTGCCGTGACATTTAGTAAGTGCTGAAAGGAAAGTGAAAGTAATTGCCTGCCCCGCCTCTATGCCTATGGCATAGAGGAGGAGCAGGCAATATTAGATTGACAGCTGAGATTATTACAACAGCTATGAATGATTTCATTAAAAAAAATTGGATTTCACGTTTAATTTGAAAACTTTCATTATACAGACTTTAATGTCTGGGTGACAGGTCTGCTTTAACGTTTCACAGAACTTTTCTGGTTTCAGGAATGCAGCTTTGCCTCTCCAGAGCCAGTAACAGTACCATAACAGCAGAGGACTTTTAACTGGGGAGACTTCCTGCACATGCGGATTCCAGCTGAGACTTCCTGCACGTGGATTCCTTCTGAGAGACTTCCTGCACATGTGGATTCCTGGTGAGAGACTTCCTGGACATGCGGATTCCTGGTGAGAGACTTCCTGGACATGCGGATTCCTGTTGAGAGACTTCCTGCAGATACAGATTCCTGCTGAGAGACTTCCTGCAAATGCGGATTCCTGCCGAGAGACTTCCTGCACATGCGGATTCCTCCCGAGGGACTTCCTGGACATGCTGATTCCTGCCGAGAGACTTCCTGCACATGCGGATTCCTGCTGAGAGACTTCCTGCACATGAGGATTCCTGCTGGAGTAAGTAGATTATAAAAAGGTATGCCATACAGTTGCCCAGGAGAATATGGAAGCAAGGATGAAGGCTACAGTAGTTTTGAATTGTGCTAGGCTTCTGCTACATGTTACAAATAGCTCCTAGAAGAACAATGAAGAACAATTGCAGGTTGCACTTTAGCAAAAAGATAAAAGTACATACATCTTTAAGAAATACTGCTCTGTCAGGAGGGAAAAGGGGCTGAGCAAATCAATACCCTACTAATACAACAATGACATCTTCACAGATGTCATAGTGAATTAAAAAACATGTTTGTTTTTTTGCACAGTTTAATAGAGAATTTGAAATAAAACATTTTTTCACAAAGTTATTTTTTCACATTAAAGCAAAGTAATCTTAATACAAAATGAATGCATTTTGATCATATTATATATCTGCAATGTATATATTGACCCATTAAATAATTCATTGTATATGTTATAAAATTGGCTATGGATTTCTAAATAGTATTCTTGCCAATTTCTACACATTAAATCAAAACAACAAATATCTTCTTGTGTGCCACAGCAGACCGAAACAAGGGCATGAAATTAACTGGCTCTCACAAAGCTGCAAAGTCACTAATATTCAGGTCTGGAATCTGTTAAATACCATCTTCCCAAGTGAATGTACCTTAATTACTGAGATCTACTGAATTATACCAATATTTATATGTATGGTACTTGTTTGAACATAACAATGGCCCATTGTAGGCCAGCCCTTTCTTGAGACTATTTTATTTTCTCCTTTGGCACACTTTTCTTCAGGAATATGGTTTGGCAGTGGGTTCAAAACTCCCAGTATGATCCACCCATGTGACAGAAATCCAATAATATACAAAGTTCTGCTGATACATGTATTTACAAAGAAACCTTAACCCTCTCAACCCTCCTATGGCAGTGGCTTAAAAAATAAAAGGGGTTCCATATACCTTTTCAATACCATGCCCCAATATTTTACAAGACTATGTCTGGATTACACTGTGATGGCAGTTTATAAGGGTACTTCATTTGGATACGCCTGGCAGTGTTCTTGTACAATGTAAATATAGTAAGACTGCAACAGGTAATGTGCAATACTCTCATGGGGGGGGATGTGTATATATATTTCCCCCCCATTACATTTCTTTAAATTCATATGGCACTGGAATACATTCTAAATAGGTTCTTGTTTTGGTTTTATCACTCGGAGAACAATCAGTAATCCTGCTCTTGTGTATTTATCACTGCACACATCTTATATATTCAGCAGATCTAGTAACTGCCCAGATCCAACATAGTCCAACACAGTAAATTTTAAGGCATCAACATGATTTTCATTCATTAGAAATAGCACTAATGATTCTGAATACTACTTATAATAATACATAATGCATAATGAAAGTCATTTCTGTTACAAACTTGAAACAACCCCAAAGCACTTGTGCAGGATATAATTAAGAAATGATCTGTTTCATGCTGAATGCTATTGGATTTGCCCAAATTACTGCTCTTGAGTTGCAATGCTGTATACTACTCTATAATAATGTAATAGTTTCATAAATATGTGTACCAATGTCACGTGTGCTCTTAGCAAATGATACCTTCTGTCATTTTCCACAGGCACCAACCAATGAGTATGGATATGGACATGATAATTGTTAAATGTGGCTGCATTTATATGAGGGACTGGGTTGCATATTGGCATTTTTAAGTTTACAAAGCAGAAATTACCCAAACAGCCCACTAACAAAATCTATTAAACCCATCATCCTGAGGACTACAGCCTTGTAAAAACTATGAACCAATCTTTCTATGCAGATATTGGCAACTGTACTAGAATTAGATAGAACCTCAAACTTCCACATGTCCATTTGTAAACCAAGTACATTGGCACCAAGGAATCCCAATCTGGGATTGTCAGGAATAGATATGATCCTAAATGTTCATCTTCATTGTAAACAAAGTACACTGGTACCAAGGTATCCCATGCTGGAACTGACAGCAGTGATCACAGAAGTGGCGAATCTGAAAGATACAAAAGAGGGGATAACAAGGGTGAATGGAGAGAATAATACATAAAATAGAGGACAGATTTGAGAGGGAATTAGTTGGAGAAAAAGGGAATATGCAAGGCAGAGGGAAGATTAAAGTAAAATTACTGAAGGGTGAAAGAGTGTGGTGGTGAACAGCACAAACCTCACTCTCACAACATGTCTTTCATGACTCCTCCCTGGCTCAGTCGTTCTTGCAGCCTCTTGATTGTATGGTCTCTGTTCTGTGCTTCCTGCAGCAACTTCTAAATATGTCAGTAAGAGATATCAGTGACTGGATGTTCTGCTATTTACAATTTATATATTTAGGTAGGAACTTCTAAGTCTATATTCTAAGAATATGGCTAAAAATGCCTTATTTTATATATTGAATTTGTTGCAATAAGCCTAAAGTCTAAAGTTTCAGATTCTCAATAGCAGCAATGATTCAGGACTTCAAACTGGGGGTCACCATCTTGGAAAGTGTCTGCAACACTCACATGCTCAGTGGACTCAGGGCTGCTCCAGCCATGGCGGCACAGAGCAGCTAGTTACAAGAGGCGGTAAAAAGTAACAAAGAGCCGAATTTCTGTTTTTTAACGAGATACTGACACCTGAAATTAAACTCTTTTTTACATCTATTATAATATTGGCTTTGAAAGCTACTTCTAACTTTGACATAAAGTATTTGCATGATGCTTTTATATTACCTGTCTGATCCCCCATGTTCCTGTATGAGGGGGCTGCCATATTTGTGCAGCAGGCATTTGTTATCATTAGAAACTGTAACTAACAGACTGAGATGGGACAGTCAGGTTGGCAAAGTCAGAGTGTCAGGCTTAGGAACTTCAACTAACAATTATATACAAAAACAAAACTCTTAGCAAAAAATCATCAGCATGACCTATTGGTAACATTTAATGTACTTTCATATTAGGGATGCACCGAATCCACTATTTTGGATTTGGCCGAACCCCTGAATCCTTCCCGAAAGATTCGGCCAAATACTGAACCGAACCCTAATTTGCATATGCATTTGAATCCGAATCCTGCTGAATCCCAAACCGAATCCTGGATTCTGTGCATCCCTAATTCATATGTTAAAATTAATTTTTTAGTTTCAGTATCACTTTAAAATGGAAATTCAGCTTTGCTAGCACAGCAAGCACAACAGAGATGTCTGCATTAGCGAAGCATCCCCATCTTGACCCGCTCCAATGCTAGACGTTAGAAGCATTGTTCCCTAAGTTCAGTAAATGAAAGAAGCACAAAGCATGTGCAGAGAAAAGAGGATGGGGAGCTACTGGGGCAACTTTGTAAACACAGATCTTTACTGCTAAAGGGCTGTGGTTGCCTCTGGCTGGTACAGAAGCCTCAAACATAATGTACAACATTTGTAGCCTACTTTTTAGTTAAGCTTTAGTTCTCCTTTAACCTTTGGCTGAAACAGTTTAAACATACATGCTCATAACAGTGCTCCACCAAGGTCACTAATGCCAAAAAGATAAATAACCATGGTCACTCCATTACCTGTGTGGTCCTATCCCTTTCTCTTGCTGTGCCCTGAAGTTTAGCCATTTCCCCATGTGCCAGTTGCATATCACACATATATCTCTGTCTCTCTGCCCTAAGTTCTGCCTCACACAGCCGCAAAGCCTCACGTAGTGTGTTTTTCTCCTGTGCTCCAGCCTGAAGGCGCTGTTTACAGTGCTGCAGCTGATCCTGGAACGGAAAGGTTTGTATAAAACATAGGGTTACAGACTTAGTACTGCAGCATATATTTCTTTAAGGAATAAGACCCTAAAATATATTCCTTGGTATTTTTTTTTTTTTTTAACAAAAACTGAACACAAGATAAGCCAGAAATTAACTGTTTGTTGACAATGGCATTAGGTACTGCCCATGCAAAAACAGAGTTATGACAACTTACCTGTAGCAGAGTCTGGCTTTCATTGAGAGCATTCAACAAATCTTGAATGTCTTTCTGGTGCTGAATACTCTGCTTCTGGCTGTCTGTGAGTGACTGGGACACAAGAGAACTTTTTTCCTTTAGCTGAGTAAGTAGGGCTTCAGTAGGAGAGACACCAGGGAGCATCCCACCTAGATCATCCAGTCCCTGAGAGAGAAGCGAATCTGCAAGGGCCTAGGAGAGAAGCACATGTATAGTTTACTACTGAGTAAATGACAAAATGTGTGGGGGCTGGTTAAGGCTGAGAATCAGGGCTGGATTTACATAGCGGGCACCCCGAGGCCTACTGCTGTTCGTCGCCCCCATACTCTGCCCTTTATTCTTAAATTTTCATCATCAAGACCAGAGCAATAGGGATTGGCACAAGGGAAATGTAAAAGACTATTGTATCTCCTGCGTATCCCCAGTGTTTCTGGACCAATGTGGGTGTGGCCTGGGCCTAGGTGGCCTTTCCACAAATCTGGGCCTGCTGAGAGTTAGTGAAGTGCGGATCAGCAAAAAGTCAGTTTTTTTTCATTTATTCCAAGATATTAAAGCCAATATGTACTGTTAATATGAATGAATTGTGTTACAGTTTCAGATCACTAAGTAGTCAAGGAAGTTGTGAGGAGAAAGAAAGAGGGCCATTCTGTTGTTGTTCTGCTTAAGAATGATTTGAGAAAGATTTCCAATTTTTTTTTTCTTGAGCAGAACAACATCAGAGCAGCTCTCTTTCTTTCTTCTGGCAACTTCCTTGACTACTTGGTAGAATGAAATAATGAATATACATTGCAAAAGTGCTTAGAATAGCACCCTCATCAATTTTACATTCATTTTGGAGGTTTACTTTACTTTAAGGACCTAACCAGGAAGGACAATAAATTGGATCTAGTGATCACCAGCTGGGTAATAGTGACCAAATTATTATTTTCATGCTTATCGCAAAAAAAACCCATAAACTAAAACGACTCAAATTCCGGAAAGTAAAATTTAGCACCCCAAGATTAGTATAACAGGAGGCATATTAAATGGTTTTCAGTTAGAAAGACAAAACAGAAAAGGTTGTCACTGAAAACAACAATAGGTTTTTCAATGTATTCTCTTAAAGGAAAACTATACCCCGAAAATGAATTTTTGAGCAACAGATAGTTTATATCAAATCAAGTGACATATTAAATAATCTTAACTACCTGGTATATATATTTAAGTAAATATTGCCCTTTTACATCTCTTGCCTTGAACCACCATTTGGTTATGGTCTGTGTGTTGTCTCAGAGATCACCTGACCAGAAATATTTCAACTCTAACTGTAACAGGAAGAAGTGTTGAAGCAAAAGACAGAACTCTGTCTGTTAATTGGCTCATGTGACATAACTTTATAGTTTGTTTGGTATGTTTGTGTGCACCGTTGGATCCTAGGATCCCAGGAGGCTGTCCTTATTTTTTAAAATGGTTTATTTACATGAAGCAGGGTTTTACATATGAGTTGTTTTAGGCAATATCTGTTTATAGAGACCTACATTGTTCAGGGGTATAGTTTTCCTTTAAGAGAGAAATTTAAGTGTTAAGAACCATCCTTTGTTGCTCAGATGTAAGGCAGTAAAGAGGAATGAAGAAAATAGCATTTAAAAAAAGTCAGAAAAGACAGGCAATAATATTATGACCTACGCTACAACAAGTGTAAAAAACAAATGTAGTGTTTATGGTTGTGGCCAAAAAGTTAAATTTTAGTCTCATCACTTCAAATGACTTTGTGCCAGAAGGTTTGAAGCTTGTTTCTGTGCTGTATGGCATATTGTACATATGGAAGGGTGGGGGCTACAACAAGGAGCTGGTAATGGAATTCTTAGTGAATCAGATGAAAATTGAGCGTAGGACTGGCCAGATATGGGATGACTTTGACGTAGTTGGCCAGCTTAAATATATTGCAATATATGGACAAACAATCCCTGTTGTTTAAAGGGTAAGGCATTTCTTAGTAGCTGTATGCACAGAATGTCTCAATGTCTTAAATATATTGATAATGGGTTGAGTGCAGAGGACCTCTTGTCTTTGTCTATGTATTTTGTGGTCACAGCCTCATTGCACCCCCGCTTAATGTTTTAAAAAATTAGTGGTGAGCACAACTTGTTCTTGTATATTGTACTTTGTGGCATTTGTGTAGTAATGGCTTTCTTCTGGCAACTTGACCATGCAGCCCTTCTTCAAGTGCTTCCTTTTTGTGCATCTTGAAACAGCCACACCACATTCTTTTGGTCCTGTATTTCACCTGAAGTTATTTGTGGGTGTTTCCTTGCACCCCAAACAATTTTTCTTATATCCCTTTCCTGTTTTACCTTTACCTGCAGATCCTTTGACAATTCTTTTGCTTTCCCCATGACTTAAGAATCCAAAATACATCAGTGCAGCACTGGACAAAAGATGTAAGGGTTTGTCAGTACAGTCCAGAAAGTAATTGACCTTTTATAAGCACCCACTAATTATAAGCAAACAGATCAGAGGTGAAGATGGTTAACTTTAAAGTGATGAGAACACTAAAAATTTTCTTTTCAAAATATTAATCTACATTAAAAGTTACATATAAGTCACGTTGATCGTTTTTTGCTGATAGTTCTGATTTTGTAAGTAATTATAACTTGAAGTTGTTAAACCGGTTTTGCCAACCTGACTGTCCCATCTCAGCCTGTCAGTTACAGTCTCTAATGCCAACAGACTCCTGCTGCACAAATATGGCAGCCCCCTCATAGACGAACAGGGTAGTCAGAAACGTAATGTAAAAGTATCTGGCAAACACTTATATGGCAAAATTATAAATAGCATTCAAAGACAACATTATGATGGATATAAAAAATGGTTATTTTTTGGTGTCGGCATCTCTTTAATAACCAGTCTATCCCCTTTGTGTCAAGTTGTGTGCATGTTATTAGGCCAAATCACCCGGATATTTAAACTTTTGATCAGGGTCATTTGGGTAGTTTGTGTAGTGATTATGATTTAAAAAGAGTAAACACAGTTGTCTGACAATAAATGGCTTCAGCCAACCACTAACATTGAGTGAAAGAAAAGTTTTGTGTTATCATTCATATTCTCTGAAACATGGTTAAGAAATCATAAATTCTGCCAGGGTATGTAAACTTATGAGCACAACTGTATATCAATAGTAAAAGATGTGGCTCCATTATAAAATAAATAAATTTTGGTTACAATGCCAATTCGCTTAATTAGTTATTTTGTATGAGAAGTCAGCAGTACAAAACCAATTCTGTAAAGGTGCCCATGGCTTAGCTGAACCAAGTTGTCAATGGGTGACACAGGATATGAAACTGCAAAATGAATGTGAAAAAGGGCCCTGTGCCTGATATAATACACTCTTTGGTACTTAGTTAAATTTAATCCAGGCCATATATTGCAATATATTTAAGATGGCCAACTACGTCAAAGTCATCCCATATCTGGCCAGTCCATGCGCTCAATTTTCTTCTGATTCATTAAGAATTCCATTAGTCATTATACATTTTACAAAGGGACTAAGTTTTACCTGCAACTTACTTGCTGTTTTCGACTCCCAAAACTTGGTTGCCCTTTTATTAGACACCAGTGGGATCACCTGACTATAACTGGGAAGGGGTGGGAGCTACAACAGGGAGCTGGTCACTCAAGATCATTTTCTGGAGAATGGCATCCAGAACACACAGTACAGTTCTGTTCTCGATCATGAAATAGGGTAGTAATATAACATAGAAAGCAACAGAGTTAAAAAGGGTATGGAGGATCTTCTTAATAGGGAAAGGTTGGCTAAATTAGAGTTGTTTTTGCTGAAGATAAGATGCTTAAATGGGTAGATGAGATTATTGAGTACAAATACACAAACATACATCAAACTCCCTGATGCTCTATTCACCAGAAATATTTGATCATAAAATGAGAAAGGGTTTCTTTACAGTGAGAACTGTGAAGTTGTGGAATTCTCTCCTAGGGGCTGTTGTATTGGAAGATAAGGTATAGAAACAGAGTATTGACAAAGTAACTGAAATTAACACTTATAAGGATATGTAATAAAATACTAAGTTTGCCCAGGTGAGGTTACATATAGCAACCAATAGGTAGGCAGCATTTACTGGTCACCTATTTAAAAGGTAACATTCTATTGGTTTTTAGGCGTTATTGCACCTGGACAAACTTAGTACTTTCTATTCTATATGGGGTTAGTGCAAAGTTGATCCAAGCATCTGTTCTGATTGCCATCTTGAAAGGGGATTTTCACCTTCACCTTGGTCTAGATGAGCTAGCAATAAGGCATGTTTCAATTAGAGAAAGAGGTTGAAATTAATATTGTGTGCCATATCTGCTATGTTAGTATGCATGTATATAAGTATGTAGATGGCATTTATAATAAAAAAGTCAAATGCATATAGTGGCAATGGCAGAGTACATTTGGGCTGAGGGTTAAATCAGTTAACCCAGATCTCACCTCCACATCCTGGTTACTGCTGCAAAGTGCTCCCTGCATGGCACTGATCAGTGTATCTTTCTCTCGCAGAGCAGCCAGGCGCAGGGCATCTTGGGAGGCTGCAGATCGGATAGCAGATTCTAAACTTATTTTCATTTGCTGAATTAAAGATTGCTTTTCACTCAGAAAATCACGCAGATCCTAGCAGATAGGCATTAATGTTATCAGTTAACAATTCTAAATCTTGGCATTTTCACACTGCAAAATGTAAAATTTTAATCATCTCTTTACATTCAACTAAACACAATGCTCTCACAGTAATGGTGTCCTGGTTCTTTCGCAGAACTCTTGATAGCCGTGCCAAATCCTCTTCTCTCTCACGCAGCTCCATCTTTAAGCGATTGGTTTCTTCTTTGTTCTGATGCGTATTCTCTTCTAATTCTTCCTGTTCCTTCTGCAACAAGACCAAGAAGGAGAATCAGAGATGAGAGCTCATTAAATGAAGCGATTGACCAGAGTCACAACAAGCTGCCATGGGCATTTAAGCCAGGCTCTTTAACTCTACATACACCTTTAGGACATTCTAGGCGTGTGCCTCCTTCTAAGCATTTTAACACCGCCGCAAACCATAATCAAACACAGGTGAAATGGATGGTATTATAAGTGGTTCAACTCTCCCAAAGGGGATGTAATATGAGACAACACTTATTACAAAAGGAGGGGTTTTGGATTAAAAGACTAAACACCCTATACCCACAAGGCTTGAACAACAGCCGGAATGTAAAATATTATCCATACGTGTGTTAAGCTTATCTCAGTATTCTTTGCAATATACTTTTGGATGTAATAACGTTTATGGGATACAATAACTATTTGCAGCTATTATTTTACAATTGATGCTGATTTCTGTTTCCTTTACAGATCCTTTACAAATCATTGAACGCAATATAAGGCTTATTTTCAGATGTGAGAAGTTTTGGGTAGGCCACTGAAATGGCAGTATCTACGTTTTTTAATTATTCAAAACATGCACTTGAACTCTCCCACATCTACACTGGAGTTTATCACACTACTGGAACAATGGACTAGTTGGACAATGATGGACAATGATGGACTTTGCGCAAAGGGGGGAGGTCTTATACACACTTATGTATAAATGTTGGTGTCTTTACTTGCATAATATAACACTTGATAAAGGGCCTAGACCAGTGGTCCTCAAACTTGGCCCTCCAGCTGTTAAGGAACTACAAGTCCCACAATGCATTTGCCTGCCTGTGGCTGTCAGACTCCATCATTGCATTGTGGGACTTGTAGTTCCTTAACAGCTGGAGGGCCAAGTTTGAGGACCACTGGCCTAGACCCAGAAAAATGTTGTGGCAATAAAGCACATTTAGGAGCAAGCACTGTATCGTTGGCTGATTCTCTCAGTAACTTTAGATATGCCACATTTATTAAGATCACAAGGTTGAAACAAAACCTTTTCATGCTGAACATATTGTGGGATATCCTTGCAATGATCAGACAGCACCCCATTCACAGCACTCAGGGAGGAAAGAAGCTGTTCCCATAAGGAGGAGCACTAAGTCCAGTATTTATGCTGACCACTAAAACTTTAGTATGATGAGGCATGAGGTTGCTTGGCCAATCGTTTACAAACAATCTACAAAGGGGAACTTTCTTCCTTAACATTTAAAGTTTTCAGCAATTGGATCAGTTCCTTCTGTTCGGTGAAAGAGTCCTACAGTAAAATAGGCAAACAAAGAGATTCATAGTTACACAGCTGATTTAGGTTAAACATAGAAAACTGCCCGTCAAGGACAAATCTTCATTATAATTTCCCAGAATATACACTACCAGTCAAAAGTTTTCGGACAATTGAAGCATGATCGCCTTATACAAATACAAGTATTTAAGCTGACCACTAAACTTTAGTATGATCAGACATGAGGTTACTTGGCCAACCATTTACAAACAATCTACAAGGGTGAAGAGGAAACCAACCTTCACTTACATTTTCTTGGAATATACAGTATGAAAGACGAAAGGTTAACCTACTGGGATTTACAGCCCAGCCAAGGTGCTGATCACATACCCAATATGGTTTTGCCCATATTGGGGTTCAGCAATGATGTGCAAGTTTTCTTATAAGCATTGGTAAAGACAGGACAGGGGTTCCTCCTCAACAGTGTTTAGGAGTGATTATGATTTAAAAAGAGTAAACACAGTTGTTTGACAATAAATGGCTTCAGCCAACCACTAACAATGAGTGAAAGAAAAGTTTTTGTGTTATCATTCACATTCTCTGAAAAATGAAATCATAAATTCTGCTAGGGTATGTAAACTTATGAGCACAACTGTATGTATATAATTTATAAGAATAAAGGGGTGATTTTACATGTCTCCGCCCATGATGCATTATGGGACAATTAAAACTCTCATTTTTTATATCTAGGCAGTGCTATATGTATGGCATGAGAGAAGTAAATACCTTCTGATTTCAGAAGGCTTCACTTTGCATGATTTAGTATCAAATTATTGTTGATGATTTTGAACTTTGTTATTTCATAATCTTTGGGCCATACTATAGTAAGTGCATGGAAGGAGTTTAATATGGTTGGACTTTTGGATTTATGATTAGTTAATTCTTCTTTATGCTTTGCTGGAGGCTGTTGTATGGAAACTCACCTAGAGATTTCTGTTGCATGGTTTAAGTGGATGTCTAATTTTATAAACCTAAATCAGTGTAGCTAGATGCTCTGCCAGGCTTGTAACATTCAATGTAGTCACTAATGACTAAACTATGCCATGGGGTACATGTAAGTTTGTTCTTTCAGTGAGGAATAAAATTGCAACTTTCAGTCTTTGTGCGAGAGACGGAAAGTGCAGAAGGGGAGAAAGAAAGACACAAAGATTACCAAAGATTAGAAGATGCCGGCTGTGAGCTCCACTGCGCTAACTCTGCATTTGCAGTCACTATTTCTAGAGGGAAAAGAGTTCAGGGTTAAGACTGTGCAGGTGGGAGCAGGGAGAGGGGCCAGTGGGGAATTAACATCACAGGGGGATGAATTCTCCTTTAAACTTAAATTTTGGGATAACAGTAAAAAAATGAAAAGCAATTGAAAAAGTCTTTAGTTATGGTGAACAATCTGAAAAAACGTAACTGAAAAGAAATGTTTGGAAGGTGAACAACCCCTTTAAGCAAAATATGAATTGAAATATTATGGGCAAGCCTAACTAGTCAGTAATCTGATTATATTGCACAGTATTGTTATATTGTGTCACCATAATTTACTACTTTTTACCTTTAGCTTCTTCTCTTCTTCCCTTAACTTCTCAATGAGGGTCACCACGTTGCCATAGGAGGGGTCGGATTCCCCTGGCAGGGACAGCAATAAAGTCAGGCAGTCCTAAAGAGAGAATATAGGAGTAAATCCCTACCACTATGACCTATAATGTGATGTTGTCACTTGTAATAATGCTAAAGCACTCAAAAAAAAAAGAAGAGAATTGATTGCATAATGATTGCTGCAATTAGTACAGCACTGATAAAAGCATACAAATGACAAAAAATGTAATGACAAAAATGTAAAACAATGTAAAGCAATGCCAAATCATCTATGTGGGGAAACACATTGTAGACAGAGGTTGTGGTAACCATGGAACATGTTCTCTGGAAATACTGTAGAGTTGTATTACTGTTTAACAGATTATATTATATATGGAAAAAAAAGAATATATAGCTGTGACCTTAAAATTGCGTGGTTAAATGGGATGTGGCCTAATTTTTTTTTTTGTGTGTGTGCGAGTCTCTCTGAGATATGGTAACCTTACACAATAAATCTGTCCTCCTAAGTTATTTAAGAGTATCAACCAGCAACAACTAAACCCTTACAGGCCTGATGCAAATACCAGCATCTCCATGGTCTTCCCTAGGGTCACCATAGGCCCTGGTGAGGTTGCACCCCAGCCTCCTGGTAGTTCTGCTATTGGTGTCTGCATATATCTGCAAACTTCTCTTAGCAACAGTAGCTTAGGATTCCCCTGTAGCTTAGTACTTTCATACTGCTACCATCAATGGTGGTCAGGTTATTTCAGTTTAACATCTGCTTGGTATCCCACAGCATTTATATATTTTCTGGGGGTTTTCTGGCAATTTTGTTAGTGGTCCCGGGGTAGGCCACTGCAAAGAGTATGGTCACTAAGTTAAAGGAAAACTATACCCCCAAAATGAATCCTTGAGCAACAGATAGTTTATTTCATATTAAGCGGCATATTAAAGAATCTTACCAAACTGGTATAGATATTTTAGTAAATATTGCCCATTTAAATC
>CM044446.1:51820691-51835563 GCA_024363595.1 Xenopus borealis | reverse complement strand
CTTTAGTGAATTTGCCCCTTAGTGTTTGTAACACAAAACATGCAAAACTGCTTAACAATGGCATAATAAAGTCTTTACTTATTTTTACATGCCTGTGGAAGACTGCCTTAGAGTGCTTGCTCATCAGATATTCGGTTAATACACTCTATCTGGTCAGCATAGCTGCTCATTAGTTCCTTAGCTATCTGCAGTGAGTGTTGAGAACCACTGACATCCCTGCACAGCCTAGGAAAGGAGGCAGCAGGAAGTGGAACAGATGGGCAGGACTAGTATGGTTTTGGGGGAGATTTATAATGAATCAACCCAAAACATAATTTTAAAATCACATTCCCTTTCTCTTTAGAGGCGTATAATGCACTGGCATATTTCTTTACACAATACGCCACCAAAAGGTCATGAGATTCCTTACTAGATTTCAATGTTGGTCAATAATTTATTTGCAAGACTAGATGGCCTTTTCAGGTATCTGTTGTTTATTATATGCTTTATATTTAACCTATATATAACTTGTGGTTTAGAGTGTTTAGCATTTAGGATAGGCAGGATCACTAGGCCTCAAACTATAGGAACAAGACATTTTACATATATTGGAGATTATCTGGGCCCCCCTACAGTTACAGCTGTATGTAGATGCCATATAATTGGGTATCCAAAAACAATTTAAATTAGAGTTGCAGGTGTGTAAAAAATTTTTGTTTTTGGAAGATTACATGTAAGTTACAAGTGACTCAATGCAATCTGTACACAGTGGAAGTTGCAAGACAATTAGCTGCACTAAGCAAGCGATTGTAATCAAGTGCTAAATGTCTTCCTTCAGCATCCATATTTTTTTTAAACAAATTCTAAAAACCATTTGGTCCTAATTAAGTATTTTAAAACTTGCCATCAGAAACTTACATCTAGAAATTAGCTATAAACTGTAAATGGTCTACAAATTAGAAAATGTAAGCAAAGATCTGATACTGGACTGCTGCTTTGTTGTGGAATGGCTCTCTTCCATTTACTGGCATAATTAATGAATGAGATGGGCATACCTGCTTAGGTTAAAATATATATATTTTTTTGTAACATATTTTATTAGTTTTCAGCATGTATATACAGAGATATGCATGAACATAGGATCAGTAGGTATATAATAAAAGGAGAACATAACATGGAAAATCATGCTTAAAATATATTTTTATATGCACTAAAGGTAAAAAAATGTAGGTGTTGAGAATATTACATGAGTTTGTACTATTAATCCGTATTTTGGTAACTTTGAGGGTGTCTGGCTGGGAAGTCTCTTTGTTGCCTGCTTTTGTCCACTGCATAACTGACCTAGCAACCATAATGCCCTGTAAACACTCTGCCCTTCACAGCACTGCAATAGTTGTCCCTCTTCTGGCTCTTCATTGCTGCAGTACAACACTGATTTAGCAGCTGGTTTACATATATATATATATATTGAGGTATGATTCAACAAAACCCATCACCATTTCTGAAATAATCAGCAAAACCTATTACAAAGTAAAAAAAATGCTGATTTATGAGCTGATTTTTAAGTGCTCATTTTGATTTGATGAAATGTACTCCATTATTTTACACACTTTGGAACTAGGGTCATCCATTAAAATCAAAGAGGATAAAAGCTTTGTGACTAAAAAGTGGTATAATATGTTTATTATAATAATGTTTATAATAATGGTCAGTGTATTTTATAAAGGTGTGCATTTTCTACTGAATACAAAAAATGTCAACGTATCTTAAACCACAGACTTTTAGCCTATTAGGAGGGTTTTTTGGTGTCCTAGTGGGAAAATGCCACAGAAATAAGCAAAAAAGGGCCAGTTTGAAAGTGAAAGCTTACAAAGAATAGCCAGCTTGACAGAGACAGGATTTGTGTGGGATGTGATCATGAAATGCCCAATATGTCTTAACCCTAAAGATCAAGGCACACATTGGCTCTACTGCTCTCAACTGCCTTGAGCCCACAATTAACGACAAGTGTTTTCCCAAATTAAAAAAAAGTGGCTGGAGCAGGGAGAAATTGCAATCAGAAATCTCTTTCTTCACTTTTGCAGATCAAATAGGACAACGTGCATCAGCAAAGCAGCTTGCAGCCATACTGGCTATTCCTTCTATAATTCTACTCATTTCAATTACATGTGGGCCAGAGTAATCAAGGAAAAATACCTGGCAATGTACTGTACATGAGAAGCAGAGCACAGCAAGACCCTGAGTGCTTCTTGAATAAGTCTGAAAGAGGTTCAATTCTGTGGCCAGTTGTCACTGAAAACTTAAACCAAAAGCATCAGCCAAAGGAATATAAGTCTTAAAAGAAGCAAGAGTGGCACCATTGTTGATTCCAAAAACAACCTAGTCATCTTGATTGGGGCAACTGAGACAGAGAAGAAGCTGATCCAGCAACTGACTGATTTTTCTGCAAGGGAATTTCTCTGCATATGGTGTGCAGAAATGTAGTACAATTTGATAGCAGACAAATCTTATCTTGAACTTAGCCAGTGCAGAGGGAAACACTATAAAAAAATCATTGGTATACAGCACTGTGTGAAATCGCAGATTTTAGCAAGACCTGAATGTAAAGTATTTTTACATTCATGGTAACCTAAGGATTTTAGCATTTACAATCATTCGCACCCAACAGGATTCAAAATATTAGTTGTGAAAGTATGAAATTGTTCAGTGGATGGGACAATCAGATAATAATAGTTAAATGAATCTTCATGTCACATGCTTTATTTTGAAAGGTTTGGCTAAATCTGAAAGTAACAGAGGAACATGTAGGCATCAGTTATTTGTTAGATCAGTGCTGTCCAACGTCTGTGATACCAAAGGCAGGGATTTTATTTGCCTTTGTGATGGAGGGCCGATAATAGAAGCCAGTGTTGACCGCTCCCTGTTTTACACTCGTTTTAAACCACACCCATGTTACCACAAGAACTTTTAGGATCAGGGCCACATTAAAGTGGGTTGTAGCACACCAAAAACCAAATGTTTGGTGCTCAGCAGGGATATTACTCATAAGTGAAAAATGTAAATCATATTAAAACATACCCTTAAATCCATATGCCTCCTCCTCCCCTTTTAGGGGGCCTAAAAACAATTTCAACAGATCAGGTTCATGTCCCACGTGTAGCATAGGGCAGGCAAAGTATGGCACAATTATGAAGTATAGGGCAGGTAGAGTATGGCACACACAGGGAGCAAAGGGAAGGAAGAGTGTGTCACAAATAAAAGGTTAATCTTGATGGATGTGTGCCTTTTTTCAACAAACCTTACTATAAGGAGCACATAGGGCAAGCAGATTATGGCATACCATGCTACATACACTTACACAATGATCCAATAGTGTGAACAGGTGAACAATGTGGGCACCTTAAATCTGGCGTGAACAATAGAGGTGTTACAGGCGTAAACAAAGCAGGTAGATTAAAAGTATGGGCGGTTTTACTCTAATTTTGAGTTTAAAGAATCTCAATCTGCTTTTATAGAATTTAAATCAAAGGAGCTAATATTTTATTACAAACTCTTTTATTGTACTTCTATTTTCTGTTACATGACGCAGGGAATTTATGTTTTTTTTAGGGAAGATAGATACACCTACAGTTAGGTAAGGTAAACTTGAGACCACAGTTCCCTGCGTTCTGCCTTCTCCCCTTGTGATAAATCCCAGGGCTTAGATAGTCAAAGAACCAGATAACAACAAATGGGATAACTTCACTACTATCCTCTTCTCTTTGTCAATCTTTTTGTTTGGTATAAGTGTGATTGCGAAGGGTAATCCCTTGGATCGATTGTTACATTAATTACTTAAAGGAACAGTAACACCAAAAAAATGAAAGTGTTTTAAAGTAAAGAAAATATCATGTAGTGTTGCCCTGCGCTGTTAAAACGGATCTGTTTGCTTCAGAAACACTACTATAGTTCATATAAACAAGCTGCTTTGCAGCAATGGTGGAAATTGAAGAACGGCTATATGGCACAGGATAAGTAATGGATAACACAGATAACATTATGTTCTACAGAGCTTATCTGCTATTTGCTGTGTAACTTTAAAGGGGTTGTTCACCTTTGAGATAACTTTTAGTATGATGTAGAGAACGACATTCTGAGATAATTTGCAATTGGTTTTCATTTTTTATTATTTACGGTCTTTTAGTTATTTCACTTTTTATTCAGCAGCTCTTCAATTTGCATTTTAAGCAGTCTTGTAACTAGGGCCCAAATTACCCTAGCAACCATGCACTGATTTGAATAAGAGACTGGAATGTGAATAGGAGAGAGTCTGAATAGAAGGGTCAGCAATAAAAAGTAGCAATAACAATACATTTGTAGCCTTACAGAGCATTTGTTTTTTTAGAAGGGGACGGCGACGCCCATTTGAAAGTTGCAAAGAATCAGATGAAAAGACAAATAACTATAAAACTATAACAAATAAATAATAAAAACCAATTGAAAAGTTGCTTAGAATTGGCCATTCTATAAAATAATAAAAGTTACCGTAAAGGTGAACCACCCCTTTAACCTTTTCTCCTTTGAATGCCTGTCCCCATGGCTACACAACAACTTATTAATATAACCAATAGTAGTGCTTCTGAAGCAAGCACTGCAGTTTTACCAGTGCAGGGCAACACTGCATTATTTTTTTTTTACTTTAAAACAATTTAATTTTTTGATGTTACTGGTTCTTTAATTGTATAAATTAATTCAAGTCAATAACCACTGAAGGTATTACGGGAAGAGCTTGTGGGGTTTTTTTTTAAACAAATTTATCGTGATTTTTAAAGTGGACCTGTCACCCAGACACAAAAATCTGTATAATAAAAGTCCTTTTCAAATTAAACATGAAATCCAATTTCAAATTTTTATTAAAGCATTCATAGCTGTTTTAAGTTAATTTAAAAATCTCGGCTGTCAATCAAATATTGTCCGCCCCTCCTCTATGCCTTAGGCATAGAGACGGGGCAGACAATTGCTTTCACTTTCCATTCAGCACTTCCTAGATGTCACTGCTCCAATATTCGAATAGATTTTTATTCAAATTATTCAAATCATTTTCAAAATTCGATGGTTGAAGTGGTCTTCAAAAACATTAGAAAATTCGAATTAGAATCTTTTTTGAAAATTCGATAGAATTTCGAATCCTTCATGTGAATTTGATATATCTGCCCCCTAGAGTGTCCTTTTGACCTTTTATTGCTTTTCATTCAGATATATATTATGTTAAGGTTACATAACAAATAGTAGTTGAATATAGCAATATACATGTTCCCATAAATCAGTATTTAAGTATTGTTTTCCATGACACAGAACAATGTTTTTTTAATGGTTCTAGATCATAATGGGACAAAATCAATAAGCAGACCTCACATTAGTAAAGTATGGGCACTCATGGTTTAACTGATTTGTCAGCTGACAAAAACAATGTATGGCCAGCCGATCAGCAAGAAAATGCAAAGACATATTAGTCAATGGTGAGGTAGCTAGCTAGGTGGTTATAGTGGCAAGAGGAACAGAAAAGCCCTCTTAATGTGCCTTTATTTAAGGTGGCTATAAACCCATTAGGTCCCCAAACTTTTTTACCTGTGGGCCACATTTAAATGTAAAATGAGTTGCAGAACAACAAAAGCATGAAAAAGTCTATGAGGATGTCAAATAAGGCTTGTGCGCTGTTTGACAGTCTCTATATGGACTGGTACACTTGATTGTTATGCAACATAAATTGCCTCCAAGCCTGGAATTAAAAAAAAAAAAAATCCCCATGCTATGAGGCCACTGGGAGCAACATTCCATGGGTTGGTAAGCAACATGTTGCTCGCGAGATAGTGGTTGGGGACCACTGCCCTAATGCAAAGGAATAATCTTCAAAGGCTTTGAGGTTTGTTTGTTACAGCAGCTCATCATCAGGCCCGGACTGGCCATTTGTGGGTTAGGGCAAATGCCAGAGGGGCTGCTATAAGGTCCCATAGAAAGTCAGTGTTTAGTGGGCTGGTGGGGGCTGTTTGGGCCTCTATGTGGGCTGATGGGCCTCTTGTGTACCTGAAATGCCAGGGCCTATTTTAATTCTCAGTCCAGTCCTGCTCATCATTACACCTGCTTGTAAACAAACCTGCTCATTTAGTGCTGCTGGCAACATCTTTCAACAAAACTGCTGAGCATGCTGGGATTTGTATTTGATAAGGCATTCCATTAAAAAAAAAACCAAACTAATGTTTCATTAATGCATGCGCAAAAATGTAATTGTAACTATCTACTAAACAAGTTGTATTTTGTTTTAGTGGTTGCTCCTATGCAAAACAAATGTTTTTTTTAATTTTGGTATTTGAGGCACAAGCATTACCCTGCACTCTGTTTCATATTCTGCCATTTGGTTATCGGATGTGCAGTGGCGCTCAGCCCTGTATTACGTGTTCTTTAGGCGCCAAATTATGAAAACATCAGAACTAGCCCCAACCATATGTGTTTTCTTTTGCATGTAAGTATTAAAAGGGTTTCCATTAAACCAGAGGCAGGGAGATAACACGGTCAAGCTTGGAAGGATTGTATGCACTCTGACCAGGGTTGCCAGGTCTAATCTTCAAACCAACCAAAGTCAGCTAGAAACCCTGCCCAAAACAAGCCAAGAGGCACTTCAAAAGAAGCCAAAAATAGTACATTATGTGCAGTGAAAAAAGTCTAAAAGATAAATGAGTATATGTAAAAATTCACCCATCAACAGGGGCATAACTACAGAAGAAACAAAGAGAGAGAGAAAGAAATGACCCTTGGGTCTGCACCTTCCCATAAATATCCGATATGCATATAAGTAGCAATTTAAACTTAACTTTTATTTGTTAAATAGATAAAAATTGTAACAATGTCCAGTCTTGTGTGGGAGTAATTAAAAGTGATGCTAGGTAGGAATCCACATTGCAGATTCCGGCAAGTGGTAGATAAATCCAGATCAATTGCCGACTTAAATTCTATCAAGGTTGAAATAGGAGCACACTATTCTATGTGGGCGCATCCAATGTACACTGGGGCCCCATAATGCCCTAATACATAAACCATACCAACTTTTTTGGAGGGACAGTCCCTCTTTTGACAGCTAAACCTGCAGTCCCTCATTTGTACTGGGAAGTCCCTCTTTTCTCTGCACGAAACAAAGTTTCTAACGTAATTGGCTTTTGGCAGAGAGCCAAGAACAGCTAACAGGTGCAAATAAGATCATCTGTAACACTTTTAAGATAAGAAAATAAGTAATTGTAACAGGAGAAATATTTTCAAACTTTCATAATCTGCCAAATTTGGTAAAATGAACATGGTAATTAGGGGAAGTGGCCACAAAAATGGGCATGGTCAAAACAATAGCCATGCTACTTGCGAAAAATAATTTTGTCTCTCTTTTTACTTCCAAAAATTTGGCGGGTATGCATAAACAATTTTAATAAATATTGGTAAACAGCTCATCATCTAGACATTTTAGTGGCCAGCTGATTTTTGCCATCAAATTGTCTGAAATTTGAGGAAAGTCACGTGAGAATGCTGAAGAGTGACAGGAGACCAAAATCTGGTAAATCCTGACTTCTACACAAGTCAGTCCCATTGCATGCTGGGCATCGTAGTCTTACATTAAACTTTTGCAGTTGGCAAATTATGCAAACACTACATTACCCAACATGCATTGGGACTGGGAGACGGAGGCTCCGCATAATTAGGGCAAGAAAAAAAACTTTGGCTGGTTTCCAAAATACAAACCAGCTGCCAAAGGTCAAAAAAGTTGCCAAAATCCATACCTTGGCAAGTTTGTGCTTTAAAAATCCGCCTAGGTTTTAAATTAGTTTGCCAATTTGTCTGCAAATCCGCTAACCTGGCAACCCTGACTGTATTCTCCCCTTCGTCCTGTATTTCAGGCAGACCTCCCTGCAGGAAGTGCGCAACACCACCAACCCCCCTCCTAAAAATACTAAGGCCTGTCCCGCCTCCTCACCTCCAGCTGTAGCCTCACACAGACCTCGGGGGTAGTTTTTTTTTACCAGGAGGGGAGGGGGGCAGTTGTCAGAATGCTGCGAAATATGATCTGCTGCAGAGCCCCCCTGCACGCCATGGTGAGAATTCTGCAAGGAGCTTGGAGGCAAACTTTCCTAACATTTGTACTAACGCTTTGCGCACAATCCTATTCTCATGGAGTGGTGCAAAGCATTGTGGGATGTAAATGGCAGTGCTGTGTAGAGCAGGAAGGCTGTGTGCAGTGTGCAGAGGAGCTCTCATGTACTCACACTGTGCTCTTGTGCATCCCGCTGTCTCTATGTATAAAGTGCGAGTGGCTGACGCTGCTTGTGCAAATGCATTCTGGGTACTTGCACGTTAATAAGCTTTCCTGCCGCTGACTGTAATAATTCGCTGCCTCTGGTTTCGCTGAGCTTTCTCCAAATGCTTCTAGTTTACAGAGACCAGCTCTCTATTTATCTGAAGTAGCTATCACGTTCTTTTGGATCTGAGGGTTATGAAGGCTTTATTCACTCTAAAATAACTTTTAGTATAGAGAATAATGCTAACATAATTTGCAGTCGGTCTTCTTTTGTTAAGATGGTCGTTTTACAACGATTTATATTTTTGTTCTACAGCTCCATACTGTTGTTAGGGGATCCTTACCCTAGAAACCAGGGACCATTATGCAATTGAAACGGAAGAGGAATAGGCAAGGGCATTAAAAATATGCAATCAAAACAAACTACAAATTAAACCAGTAACCTTTGCTAATGAAACACCCTTAGTACACATACTATTTTATTATCATTGTATGCATTTTTCCAGTAATATCAGGGCATTTAAAACTCCCAGCAGCATCTTACTGTTGCATACAACTAGCATTATTTTGTTTTTTTAAAATACATAATTCACATTAAAAGTCACTTTAAGTATGAGGTAAACCATGGTATTCTAAGGCAATTTGCAACTGGGATTTTGTTTGTAATTTATGAGTTCTGAAGGCTTTAGTCACTCTAAAATAACTGTTAGTATAGAGCAGAATTCTTACCTAATTTGCAGTTGGTCTTCTTTTGTTATAATGGTTTTATAAAGGTTTTACAATGATTTATATTTGTTTTACAGCTCCCAGGCATGACATTTAGGGGCACATTTACTAAAGGTCTAATTAGGGTTGCCACCTGGCCTGTAAAAATGTTGCATGATTGCAATGTTAAGTATAGGGAAAACCCATAAACACATAGGAAGGCCGGTATTTTTTTCTACAAAAGGTGGCAACCCTAGGTCTAATTGATTCGAAGGGAAAATTCGAATCAAATTCGAATTAAAAAAATTCAAAATTCGACTTTATTTTGGGCTTATTCAACTATCGAATAGCCCAAAACTCGATTTGAATTGGTCAAATTTGAAAATTCAAATTCGATTGTTGAAGTACTGGCCCTTTAAAAAAAGGTTCGATATAACAATTCGGCAGATAAAACCTATCGAATTGCTATATATCCCTATGGGAAGCTCCCATAGGATTTTTCCTGTATTTTTTGATTGAATAAAAAAATTTGATCGAATGCTTAAAACCGTTCGATGCAAACGACTTTATCAATCGATCGAATTTTTTATATTCGATCGTTCGGTAATTCTAATTGCGTTAAAACTGAAATTCGAATTTGAGGGGTTTTAATTCGACCCTTAGTAAATGTGCCCCTTAAACTGTTGCTAGGGGTTCACTAACCCTAGAAAAACTCAGGGACAATTATGTCCTTGAAATGGAAGATGAATAAGCAAGGGCATGAAAAATATGCAATCAAAACAAGATTACAAATAAAACCAGTACCCTTTGCCAATGAAAAACCCTTAGTACACAACATTATGCTGTATAATCCTTTTATTTTTCCATTTATTATATCTGGGCATTTACAACTGCCAGTATCTTACTGCTGCATACAACTATCATTGTTTTTTTTAAAGGAAAAGTAAATGTTTTTCTTTCTGTAAATTTGCTCTAAACAGCCCCCCAGATTAATGTACCTTAGTCCCTGCTGCAAGTCTGCTCTGGTTTCTGTGTTATCAGCAGCTTGTTTCCCCTTCTTCCTGGTGCAGAGTGAAGCCCAGCCCCTTAGTTTACTGAGCAGTCCATTTGCTGCTGTTCCACAATAGAGAGGAAGAGGGAGCCAGTGTGTGCATTAGTAAGCTAGTTTCCCCAAGCAAAAGGTGCTGCACACACTGGTCTCTGCTATGTCACATTATGCAAATGATCTCCAGGACTAGTCACAGAGATAAGGTCGACAACAATTCCACTTGGCACGCACTCCACGACTCGGCAAGATGCGGTGAATTAAAAAGCTCCTTATTTCCCAAACACAAGATCTCCCAACGCGTTTCGTGTGTCTCCACACGTATTCAAGGTTCCCATGAATACGTTAGGAGACACACGAAACGCATTGGGAGATCTTGTGTTTGGGAAATAAAGAGCTTTTTAATTCACCGCATCTTGCTGAGTCGTGGAGTGCGTGCCAAGTGGAATTGTTGTCGATATTGTCTCCCCTAAGCTGAGGGTTCGGGGCAGAGCACCCGGACCAGATGGTAGAAGCGGTGAGTAGCCTGCCATTACATGTTATTTGGAAGAAGGATTTCTGAATGCGATAGGTCCGGGGCATAAGCACCCGGGCCCACCTTAATTAAGGGTGAGCACCGTAGGTTTTAGGAAGTGGTGCCAAGCCTGCGGTTAATTTACTAAATGGGACTAGAGCTTACTAAATATATATTGTTCGGTCATTTACAGAGATAAGGTCAGCTCAGTAAGCTATGGGGCGGGGCTTCACTCTGCACCAGGAAGAAGGGGAAACAAGCTGCTGATAACACAGAAACCAGAGCAGACTTGCTGCAGGGACTAAGGTACATTAATCTGGGGGGCTGTTTAGAGCAAATTTACAGATATTAAAGAACAAGTAAACCTTTTTTTTTCTAAGTAATTCACATTAAAATTCACTTTTAGTATGAGGTAAACAATGGTATTCTAAGGCAATTTGCAACTGGGATTGTTGTCAGTCATTTTCTGTTTGTTACTACTAACCAAATTCTGTAGTAACCAAGCGGCAGTCAGAATGGAAGATGACAAGTATAGCATCTTTATAGAAAGATAATGTTTAGTAGGCAACAATAAATGTGTAGTATCACAGAGAATTCTTGTTAATCCCAAAATGGCATTATGGCAGCATTCTGAAAAAGAGGCAGAATGAAAAAATAATAAAAATGCGCAAATGCAAAGAATATACCATCTATAATATAATACAAGTTAAATTGAAAACGAAAATTGAATATAAGCTTTATCATACTGAAATAAGCAACTTTCTAAATACAATGTATTAAATATTCTGCAGTTTTCTGAAATAAACACTATTAAATAATAAACACTATTCCTCTCTCAGCATCTATTTATCTTTATTCTGTCTTCATGCAGCAGTTGAGTGTCAGATCATTTACGGTTAAATCCAATATATCTTATAGGGGGGCTTCCTTTCCTAGCAGATGAATTAGCGCTTACTCAAATAACCTATTCCAGTACAAACAAAATCTAACAAAGTAACTTTTGCACAAATCCTGCATGGAGAGAGACTTGATTTCTAGTTATTGTATTTATTTATATAGAACATCTTCTAGGCAAAAGGAGCCCCCCCTATAAGATGTATTAAATCTAACTTTCAATGACCATCTCACGCCCAACTGCTGCATGAAGACAAAATGAAGAAAAACTGATTCTGAGAGGGATAATAAACTTGATTATTTCAAAAATGGTACATCATTTTTAATAGTTTATATTTAGAAAACCTCTTATTTCAGTATGCTGAAGCTTATATTTAATTTTTCCCCTTTAATATAAAGGAGAACTTCTCTTTTAACAGTTTGAGGGCTACTGCTATGACAACCCTGATACTGGGCTTCTTCTTCCATAATGGTATAACAATGCTTTCTACCACCCTCTCAGGTTTTCTTTCGTACCCTCAGCAGGGGCTACTCTGGCTCTCCTTTTCCCCATCAGCCTGTGCCTGATCTCTCGAAAACTCTTTTTCGTTACCTACGTTCTCTCCAGCCTTTGGTTAGCAAAGATGAGCTTGAGAGCACCCGGGAACTGGTGGAGGAATTCCTGAGGCATGGGGGCCAAGGAGAGGATCTGGGGAAACAGTTACAGAAGAGAGCTGAACGAACTGAAAATTGGGTAAGAACAAAAAGTGAGCTGAATACCTAAAAAGGAGTCAAGACTGCCACAGTATATAGAATATTGGCAGACATTAATAATATGTATGTGTGTTTGTGTCACATGCAAGCATGTATCCAGTGTAGTCAAGTACAAGGAAGCCGAGCACCCACGTTATATTAATATAGTGCCGTACATTTATGCAAAGCCAAGCTGAAAATGGTGTTGCTAAATTCTTTTGTACCACCATTCAACAGTTAATTAAATATCTTTGCTTTTCCTCTTAGGCTCTATCTTTCATTGTCCATTCCTCTTACTTGAGCCAGTCCACTTTGTGTTTTTTCTTTTCCCAAACTTACAACCAATGTTTTCCATTATGAAGGATATTATACACTAAAGGAGAAGTGTAATAAAAAGTGCAATGCTTACTACAGGTTATATCTCCTATAGCAAACAAACCGCTTGCATTTTACTGTGTTTGAAATCAAATATTAGATTGGTTAATGTGACTAGACCTGAGCAAACTGCACCATTTTTAACATTCTCATTCTTTTATCTCTCATTGCTCACCAAACACCCCATATTCCCATAGCTCACAGACTGGAGACATCAAGCTATATACCTGGAGAATCATCTGCCCTTGCCTGTGCATTCTAGCCCAGCCGTTCTTCTTCCCCAGAGGGATTTCAAAGACTGGAGGGGACAGCTAAGGTACTAGTGCATCTGCATGTAATGTAGGCAATGAGTAACATACACACTTGCATCCATGAAAAACTTAAGCTGTGGGGTATTTATGGCCAGTCAAAAAAGGGCCATGGTTTCTGGGATACAGCCTCCAGTTCCAAGGGCACAAAAGTCAAAAAGATCCCATAAACTCTTTATCATAAAAACCTAATGTTTATTTTAAAAAATCATTAAAAGAATAAACATACAGACCCCATGGTATTCTGCCCTACGTGTTTCATACCCTCTGGTACTTAATCTTAGACGTCCATAATCTCAATTTCTGAAGGATGGTATTCACGGACATGGCAATTAATGTATAAAATATAGCAATATAGGCATGTAAAAAACAACCTGTAAATGCCATTTTGAGACTGCAAAATTTGTGTTTTACTTATTTGCTGTTCTTTCCGTATCCCTTTCAGATTTGCATCCAAACTGATTTCTGGTGTTCTGGATTTCAAAGCAAAAATTGAGAGGCAAGCCTGTCTCCATTTGAATCTTATATGGCTTTTATTTTTTCCAGATTTCCTGTTAAATACCCTTGTAACTTTTTTTGTCTCTTTCAGCCCTGATGGACTTACAGAGATATGGAGGGGCCATCCTCTCTGCCCTCTACAATACCATGACTTCTTTGGCTCATGCAGAGAACCTGGTTACAAAAGAGATCGTGTATTGTTGCAGCCGGCACATAGGTCCCCATCTCATCATGTGACAGTGTGCAGAAATTATCAGGTGGCCTGACTGGCTCTGTGATTCTCATACTGATCTCTGCGATGTAAAGTAAAGTGAAGAGGGATCTACTTGAATTATTTAGATATTAACAGTAACAATCTTTTCGGGGGATACTTGGGTGTTCAAACCGCTGGCGAGCCTCGAGGGGCTCCCCCGGTAGTTTGGCCACAGGACATTAACGGCGATTTCTATCTGTATAGCAAAACAACGATAAGATTGTTTAATTCTTGCCATGTGCACAAGGGCATGCTTGGCTAAAATTGAGCATCAACATGTCTGAAGTGTTTAAAAGTCATGGCAATGCAAGTGCGTTGATATATAATAGCTTCTAAAATTGGCCATTCGCAACTGCTAAAGATGGATGTAGGAACTTGTCTTTGATATACTCACATTTCTAAAACTAAAGTAGTGGCCTTGTGAATACAATACAATGAACCCTGCAACCTTAGCATTTTCAAATTCAGGCCATAGAGAGGCAGGGTAGAAAGGTTCAACAATCATGGAATATAAGAACCAGTTTTTAAATTGACACATAATATCAGTATTTATATTGTATCATAATAAAAGTTCATACATTTGTTAGGCAGGGTTGAAAATTCTATTGGGTGAGATCTAACCGACAGGTAGTGATGTGCAGGTTTGAGAAAAACTCACCCACATCTGACTACCGCCCTCCATTTATAGACCCACCCCCACACACCCTACCAATGACAACAAAAAAAGGGCCAGGGCTGGCATACGCCTATAAAACTGAAAGCCCAAGGTGTAAGGTGGTGGGAGAGAGCAGGAGGAAGAGCTCAACCTGCACCCATCTGTGACCCACAAATGTGGTAGCTAGGTCGACCTGAACTCACCCAACCCACAGGTTATCGGGTTGACCCTCACTTCACTACCTACAGGCCATTCTAAGGCCCAGTAATGACCTGATTGTCAGCCTGGGGCAAAATGATCAAATCATCGAGCATTGGCATGCTGGTGGACAAATAAAACCAAAAGCCCAAGGTGTAAGGTTGTGGGAGAGAGCAGGTGGAAGAGCTCAACCTGCACCCATCTGTGACCCACAAATGTTGTAGCTAGGTCAACCTGAACTCACCCAACCCGCAGGTTATCGGGTTGGCTCTAACTTCACTACCTACAGGCCATTCTAGAGCCCAGTAATGACCTGATTGTTAGCCTGGGGCAAAATGATCAAATCATTGAGCAATGGCATGCTGGTGGACAAATTGGTTAAAGGCAAACCTGTGCCTCCTA
>CM044446.1:51798050-51816497 GCA_024363595.1 Xenopus borealis | reverse complement strand
TCCACAGTTCTCTTATACCACCTGGGTGAGATGTAATCTGAACAAGCAGTATCAGCCAGGACTCCTGGTCTCACATTGGGCCAGTTTTACTCTGTACTTATTCCTGAATTCCTCACCAGAGGAGCCTACTCAAACCCGTGGCCTTATTGACAGGGTTCTAGCAAAAACAGTTCAGGCACACTAACTGTTGGGGGTGCAAATTTTATTTTAGTATGCACCTTTACCACCCCCCTAGAAATATATTGCAGATTGCCAAGGTCATTCACACAGAAGTTGCAGAGAAGAGGGAATATGATATAGAGACATATTCCAGTTTGTAAATGCAGCTCTTTTAATTCTGTAGACCGGCTGAACAGAGAATCCGTGCGCAGCATCCAGCACAGCCTCTTCACAGTCTGCCTGGATGCCACTGCCCTTAAGTTTTCTGAGGAGCTATACAGTAGCCGAACAGCAGCCCAAATGCTACATGGAGGAGGGACACATGCAAATAGTGGCAACAGATGGTTTGACAAAACTTTGCAGGTACATATTCTGCCAAGTGCACTATATACATACCCACCTGTATCTTCTCTGTGTCTTTTGATGATAGAGTAGATGAGGGTGTAGGCATCCTCTTTGCACTTACCAGCTACTTTCAATTGTTCCTTGCCTTTGCTAGTCTATGTCTTTTCTCTTCACTATGTCTTTGTGTAGCAGCTATTGTCAGAGCGGCAGTACCGACATTTCTATTCCTCTATAGTTTTGTTGCTGGCTCCCCTGCATCCAGTATTCTTACATTCCCTATATAACTCTAGGTGATTTCAGTTTTCCTACTGACAGCCCAATTATGCTAGCTGACTCTTGACTTCTTCCTTTTTGGACATTCACTTCCTCGGCTACTACACTTATTCCTTTCCTGTGATCATATGCTCATCTATTACAAATGGCCGTGCAATGTCCCCATGTGTTCAATGTATGTGATCACCATCACCAGTAAAAAGAGAAGTCTTAATAACTGACAAATGCTATGAAAGAAAGAAAAAAAGAGACCTTAATGTGGGTACACTGCTAAGTGTGGTCTACCTTACTTCTATTGTAGCACAAGTAAAGGACTGTTAAAATGTAATCTTTACTACTTTACTCAATCTACTGTTTGCTACTCCAACTTCTTTTGCTTTCACAATTACATTTTTAATATACTTAAAGCATACATCTCATCTGATGTTTCAATTTACTTTCCTACTATTGTCCGCTCTCGTTTATCTTCTGTCATGATCACTTACAGGAAGTCTCTCGAGCAGTGTCCCAGTTCTGCAGCTCTTTTCTTGCTCCCTCAAACTGTACACCTTCTTTAATGCACTCTAGATTTCCCATAAACCCCTTCTAAAATTCTAAACTCTATTGCCGTTTTGTACTTTTGTAGCCACTCATATTAAAATGATACACTAAAAAAGTATTTTCAAAATATTAAAAACATTTAGGGGCAGATTTACTAATGGTTGAATTTCGAAGTGCACTTTAGGCAAAAAAACTGCATCCACACACCTGACCTCTCAATAATATACTTCTGGTGCCTGGGGTATAGGAGGACGACCCCTCCACAAGTTTATATACAAAAGGTAACTCCAGCACTCGTAACTGCTACATTAAACATGGGAAGATTCCCTTAAGCAGTTACGTATGCTGGAGTTACCTTTTGTATATCATATTTCGAAGTGAAAAAACTTGGAAATCTAATAATTTTCGAAGGTTAATTTTATGTCAGTATCTCTTTAAGTTTAGCATAGTGCGTCTCGTATTGTCATTTGAAACATATTGTAACATATTGGCGTATCATACTTTTCTTCTCCACTTTGTATAATGATATTACTTCTAAAATCCCACAGTTTGTGGTTGGGGAGGATGGAACATGTGGCTTGATATATGACCAAGCAACAGCTGATGCCTCTGCTGTACTGACAATGCTGAGCCATGTTCTGGAGTACTGGTATGTCTGTAGAGTCAGTCGTATGTACAATAATAATAAATATTCTGGGGATGTAACAAATTGATGTCATAAATAGTATAGCTTGGGATGCAGTACATTGAAAATAAGAGTCAAAGCTGCATAGATACAAGTTGGTACTGTGTAGTTACAAGATAAATAGGCTATACAGAATGAGAGTTTAAATGGGTTTATATGGTGGTAATAGCAATGCTAGTAACTTATGCTAATATGCTTTTCCCGTTTCTTTCTAGCTCAAGAGGGCCCACACGTCTTCCACCTCGTACACCTTTAACACGTCTTCCTCCCCCAAAAAAGCTCTACTTCAATTTCCCCCCAGAAACAAAACAACACATAGAAAATGCAAAGCAGAACCTGGATATGTGAGTGGAATGTTGGGTGTTGCCAATGAATTTGTTGCTGGTGAGGTATAAAAGAAGTTGTGTGGAATATTTTTATGTGTTGTTTGTAGTTTTTCGTACTGTATTACACTGGGTGCATTGTATTTAATTCATTTTACCATTATTTTTTTTAGTTTATTTTAAATTGTAATAATGGTGTGAAGGCAGGAACATTTTGATGTGCCGGTGTGGGGGGGGGCAACGCCCCTGTGTGAAGGCAGCCATCTCAGGTTATAATGCATGTACTTTTGAAAACCGTTAGCACACCACAACGCAACTACTTTCAGGTAGCTGGTGTTTCCTCTGTTCAATATTATCTCTAAATGAGTTTGTGTCCTACTCCAGTTTCTCCTTATGGGTTGTTGTTTTAATGGCTACTGCTAGGTGGAGCAACTCAGCATTGTAGCAATATATAACCTTTACTAAAATAGCTCATGTCTGATGGCTAATAGCACATGGGACAGTTTCCTGTTGAACAGCATTGAAGCTACTCTAAGATGTCTCTACCAACAGTGCTGTTAGCCCAAAGCAGAGCAGGAGCAGCAGCATAGAAACATGGAGGTACTATTGGTTAAGCAACTGGATCCTTTAGCAGAGGTGTCAGGGTGCTGTTAACTTGTTACCTTTCCATTGTTCTGTTGACAGGCTGCTGGTGGAGGGGAGTTAGGGGTGATCCCACTTCAACTTGCAGTAAAGATGGCCTTAAGTTTATCACAATACAAATTACATGGCTGGGGGCACCTGTGATACATGTCTAGCCCCACATCAAACTTCAAAATATTTAAAAAGCTTTTTGTTCTTTGAAAAACAGATTTTATTTTGGGATTCTAGCAAAGTGCTATAAATTTATGTATTTTCTGACCCATGACATAGTCCCTTTTAGGATGGGAAAATAGTAGGATAAGCAAAAGGTTCTAATAACATGCTCCTGATGATGTTAAGGGTAGTATTAATAATGCTGAATACTTAGAGGCAAAACTCAAAAAGGCAAAACCTTTTTATGCACTGCATTTTTAATTATATATATATATATATATATATATATATATATATACAAAAGAAGTAAACCGCACTCCAGGACTTCATCTTCGTGCAAAATAATAAATAAGTTTTTATTCCGACGTTTCGGCTCTTACACTCGAGCCTTTGTCAAGGTATATATATATATATATATATATATATATATATATGTATATTAAATGTGGGATATATCTTCTGGGTACTGTAATCAAAATTCTACACTTTGCCCATATCTAGTAACTCATGGAAACCAGATGTGTGTTGTTGACCAGCTGACCTGTAAATATAAATAAGATATTGGTCTAAACAGTATTAGATATTATTAGGGGCTGTATGCGATAGTATATGTCATTCCGTAAGTGTCTCCCATTTTTTTCTCAGATTGGTGAATGACTTAGACATTTGCTGTTTCACCTTCTCTGATTTTGGGAAGAGATTTCCAAAAAGACACAACATGAGGCCAGGTGCTTTTCTGCAGGTTGCCCTTCAGCTGGCGTACTACAGGTAGAGTGTGAACTTGTGCCTCACTGGCAAGGGTACAGCTGTGTGTAGTAACATCAATTATTCAATTATTATTTATACCTACATTAAAAGGCCTTAAAAGCATATATTTCACTGGTGGTAATCAAATATTACTCCGATCATTGTTTTATGTTAGGAAAGGGGCAGGACACACCAACCCACAAAGACACTTTGCTAATGTGTCTTTTTAAAAAAAATAACATCCTTATCTTTTCTTATTGTACACAGGTGTCATGAATCCCTGTGTGCCACATGTGAAGTTGTAAGTCTTCGGACATTTCATCGTGGTCGCTCAGATGTAGTGCGTTGCTCTTCTCCTGAGGCACTAGAATTTGTAGAAGCAGCAGATGATCCCAACAGACAGGTAAATGGGGCATTAAATTATTGTGATATGACTATAGATGAGATTGAGGAAGGGGTAGTTACAGGCCTACAGTCCCTTACTGTCTTTTAGGTCTTCGATGGTGAGCTGTAGAGTCACAGATTAGATCAAATAATTTTGGACAAAGAGCCATGTATTTTTTAGTTCAACAGCATAATGTTATTTTTATCATATTAATTATCAATTGCATTTGATCAGATGGATGCATTTAATGGGATTTATCAGAAATGTCTGCATTGCCTTTTATCATTTCTTAAAGAGCTTATCTAACCAATTAAAGAGAGAGGTCTGCTATTTGGCTTAAATGTCATGCAGCTAAAGGCGATTTGCACCCCAAATAATTAACTCATGTAAACCTAATTACTGTGGTCCCCGTAGCAATTTTACAATTTCCATTGTAATAGTGAAGAGTACCTTGATTATTTCCGACATTTTGACAGGCACCATCTTAAGATGTTTTGAATCTTTTTCTGTGCAAGACCACCAGCATGAACATGTACAGTTGAAGCCTATCCAGATTTGCCTTTACTACACATGTTCCTTGTTGGCAGATGCACAGAAGAGGATCTAAAGCAGTGCAAAATGGTACCTGCTAACCCAGCTGCGTAGTTCTGCTTTTTTTTTGTCTTTTTTTAAACTTCACTTTCATTTAAGCAGTACATTAGTGAGACATCTGTGGTTAAGCAATGCTAGTTTTGCATTTTTAAAGCAGGTACAGCGAGAAAGGGACAACTAGGAAACATTCTTTAATGTGTATAATCTGCCTAGTTCTATGAACAGTTTGTGTAACATGCTTTTTACCCCTCTGTTTGTGTGCAAGGTTGGAGAGAAGCTGTCACTTTTGAAAAATGCTGTAGAAAGTCACCAGTATGCAACAGATCAAGTAAGAAACATCTACAATTAATGTAATGCACTGTAAAGTCTTATTTTTAAATACTGGGACCTGACTGAATGAAAATGATACCTAGGAAATTCAAATATAATGGCCTCTTGCTCCCCGGGGTCTCTTATGAGTTCATTTGGGCAATAGCACATCAGGTGATTCCGAGGCTGGGATGCCTGGGCTTTGCCCCCGTGCTCCATTACCTGCTAAATAGCATTTCCAAACAGCCATTATCTGACAAGTACATGCAGTTGCCATTGCAGTGATTGATGGGCACCTCAAACTGCCCCTTTAGTCATGACTCTTATTGCATTACAGCCAAATTGCTGTATAGTTTTTATTTTAATATGATAATCCCATGAATATTAAAAGGATACTATCACCTAACAGAAAAGCAGGTCTGTTTCAAATAGAAGCAGGCCCAGCAATTAGCATTGGTTTCTATTTACAGATGTATGTGGTGCTCCAATTTTATTCCAGCAGCTTTCCTTTGTCATTGAAGCTTTAAGGTCTATGGCAAAATTTACATTTTATAAGTGCTGTTAAAGGTGGCCATACACAGGGAGATATGCTCTTTTAGCAATTTCGCCAAATGAGCGGATCTCTCCCCGATGTGCCCTGCCCAATCGAAAACTGTCATCCAGATATCAATCGTGGACGCCGGTCGGATGGCCCCACACATGGGCAAATAAGGTCAATTCGGTCTGTTGGCAGCTTTTATCGGCTCGTGTATGGGGGCCTTAAGAGTGGCTGATATCTGCTGAAAACTTGCATGTATTCCATGTATTCCTTTTGGGTGATCATTAAAATTTGCAGAGCAAAACACATACATCTGCATTTCGAGGTGATCATTGCCTGTATCTGCCCTAACCATTTTGGCAAATGTCACACTGTAACGCTGATACATTCTGTGCCTGTTGACATTGACTTTAATGGTGCATGCTTTTTCAGTTTCACTGGAAACAGAAACAGGGAAACAGAACTGGAATGAGAACCTGGTGGTATCGGGCCATACTGACATTTTACTTCTGCAGAGAAAACAAACATAAATTCTCTCTGCAGTGATGCAGTTTCCTTCTTGGGATTTTTTATAAAAGCATTGCTTACCATTATAGCATATCACTCTGTAGTGGGCAGCTTTGTTCACTTCCTAGCTCAGCTGATGTATCCCTGCAGACACCACACAGGCAAATCAGGAAGGATTCCTTGCAGCTGCAGGGATCACCATTTTTCTCCTTTGTGAGACCACAAAGTAATTCCTGTGCTGTATTATGGCGTACAGTGAAGCAGACCAGCAGGTTTTTTTCAAACAGCTGCATCTCTGTACACCATTATAAATCAAACAATATATTTATCTATACGTTTTTATCTGTCTATTCCAAGTCCTTTTGGTTGTCTTCCTGCACTCAGTTTTGTGACTGTAACATATAAATGAGGTACAGACAAATACATATTTGGTCTGGTGTGTATGAAGGACAGGCCGTTTCCAATAACATAACATGGGTGTATTTTACACCCCAAAACCAAGCTTTTTGACATTTTCTCTAACCTACCAAACCCAAAATAATAATCTCTCAATCCACTTTTCTAGGTGGTACAGGGTCAGTCTGTAGATGGCACTCTTCTTGCTCTGAAGATGCTGTGCATATCTTCTGGAGCTGCTCTCCCTTCCATTTTTATGGATACATCCTATGCAGTCTCTTCTCACTGGAAGCTCTTTACAGGACAGGTGAGGAGAGAACAATACAAAATTCAGGCAAACATAATGATGTGAAAATGGGAATATCGAGGGTGGTTTGTGTAGATCTGAGCTTTAAGGTTAAAAGTGTTGTTTTGATTGTGGAGACCTCCATGGAGCACAAACCATTACAGCCAACAAGAATTTCCTGGCATATGCTGCTTGTTCATCAGTCATTTTATTTTGCTGAAATTTGCGCCACATTTTTTTATTTACAGGTAGGATCTGAGAGTATTCTGGTGTGTATAACAATGGCATACACTTATATAGCAATGGCATACACTTCACAACCAAGTTTAACAGCACCACTTTATTAATATTTAGATATATCATATACATGAAAAGAATATTCTATTTAATTTGGGGTTTGTAAAGCAAGATAATAGTTTTAGTTTTGCTTTTTTAGAAGAAATGGGGATACACCATTTTCTGAAGGTTAATGAAATATGATTAGGCCACATGCATATCTACTGATTAAACTGTAGCTCTGCAGTGCTCACAATCTCTCTTTTCGTCATAGGTATCATCCCCTATAGACTGTTTGATGTGCTATGGGCCTCTAGTACCCGATGGCTACAGTGTCTGCTTTGCACCCTCTCTGGACAGTATTACAGTGTGCGTATCTGCATTTGACTGCTGTCAGGAAACTGATGCCCAGAAACTATCTGACAGCCTGCAAGGGGTTCTAAGAGATATGCAGTCTCTCATCTTAAAGTGCCAACCTGAAGAGGCCTAGGACGAAGATTTCTCCTTAAATAAATTTCTATTGCTTTTGCTACAAGAGATCTGTCATTGTTGAAAGATCAGTCTTTAAAATGTAAAGACCTTACTTAATAAAGGTTGCTTTAAAATGAAAGTATTGTGTTTATTATGACATGTTTACTGCATATATTAGCGACTTACAATGAACCGATTTTTCCTTTTCTAATAATGTCATATGCAGAAGAGATTTTTATCCGCAGTCTCTATTTGGCTTATGGTATGGTGCTACATTTGTACAAAATAAGGCCCATTTGCTAAAGAATTACAAATTAAAAAACATCAAGCTTATATCCGTTTAAAACATGTAGACGGTACAGCTGAATTTTCTGATTTTGCCTTTCAATGCAAGAATTGAGAACAAGGAACAATACAGAAGAGAGGAGCTTTTGGAAGTTCTTTGCCACTACATCTGTACTGTGCTAAAACTGCCATGATGCAGAGAAGATTTTATATTACAGACATTAGTACATCCATGATGCCAAGAAGATTAATTGCAGTTCACTAGTATAGGGTGTCTTATATGTGCCATTGTGGGGGGCGGGTGGTGGGATTGAATAGATAGATTTATGGTAGCATAGGACCCTGAATAGAATTTAATATACAATAAAGAGAAGGATTATAATAAGAACAATGTTAGCAGGATATGGTATACATGGAAGGAATCAAAAGTGCACAGAAAAAAACAAAAATGGAATGATGGTTCAAATCGGTAACAGTGGCAGGGTGGGCAGGCAGTACACGGTGACAGAAGCAGACAGGACTTGTTGTAGAGAGAGAAATGCTTAGAATTGGGTTGTAGTTGCAAGATATCAAAGGGATGTAAAGAATAGTAATGACAATAAGGAGAGGAAATGGGAATGTGCATGACAGCAGGCAGGAATCGGAAAGAACTGAGCGGAATAATAAAAAAGGAGAAGGGGTTGGGGTATGGGAGAGTGAAATTGAAGTTAAGTGATTATTATAAGGAGAAAGAAACAGTAGGGGAGAACAGAAAGAGAAGAGGAGGGGAATCACAGGAGGAGAAAAGAGGGGGTGAAAATCATAGGAGGAGGAGAGAAGGGAGGGGGAGAATATCAGAGAGGAGGGGGTGAAATAGAAGCTGCAGCAGAAAGAAATTGGTGCAGGATCAGAGGAGAAGCTGTGAGGGGGGGAGACAGACAGAGGGGGCGAGGAGAGACCCCCATCCTGCCATTTCCATCTGAGGACCCCCCACAAGTCAACGAAGCTCCCGCCCCCTAGAGATATGTCCAGCGAGAAAACAGGTGAGGGGGAGGGAAATAGATGGCTGATAGAAATAATGGTGGCAAAATGATAAGATGATGGAAGAGGGCAGACAATTTTGCAAAACTTAGAAATACATCTTTTACATCTGGCACCTGTGCTCATTTGTCTGTGTGGAGATGTGTCCTGGAATGGGAGATCAATTGCTCTGTGTCCCTCTGCTATCTACTTGCCTGTCTCTGCACTTCCTTGTCCTGTCTCAGCAGGGATTCCTATCTGCGTGTGTCTGAAAGCATCTCTGAGAATCTGTCATTTCCTAAAGCCTAGATGGACATGAGAAGGACACCGCAAAATGGAGAGACAATAGAAAGGGACGTTTGGGGGAGGGGAGTCATGGAGGAGACAAGAGAAGGGAGCGAGAGGCTGAGGCTAGAGGGAAGGGGGTTACCAAGGGGAAATTTAGTGAAGAGAACTAAACATGGAGGACTTGTACTCCATCTATCACAAATCATTGACACCGTGTCCTGATCATGTGGGTGGGCTTTACAGATGTGTCCTATGTACCCTTTCTTGGCATGAATTCTCAAATTGCTTGTGTCGATTTATATAAGATTGCCAGTTCTTGGTATCAATTGTATGCATCTTATATGTGGAATGTGTGTATGTATATATATATATATATATATTTATATATGTGTGTGTCTGTGTAAAATTACAGTGATTTGGACCTTGGTGTAGTTAGTATACTTTACATATCAGGTTGTGGAACTGAATTATGTATGTTTGGTTGGTAACTCTATAACAAGTATTAGAAGGAATATGATATAACAAAATAGATTCTAATTTTTTTATATTGTTTACACATATTTTGGTGTATGGTTTATGAAAAATACATGTAGTGTGTAAGTGTAATAAAATGTTATACTTTTAACGAGATAGATGCATGACGTGCAATGCATTGCTGCAATTCAAGCTACTTATAAATGTTGTTATTAGGGTAACCACCTGGCTGGTAAAAACAGCCAATGTTTAAAAAAATGCCAATGTTATCAATAGGGTGGAAAAAGGTGTAAGAATGCCACTGATTGTGTAGTTCTTAATGCTACGTGGGTATGTGCTTATTTGTAATTTCCTGTAGTAGTGTTCATTCTTCCAGATGTTAATTACATCATCTCTCAGAATCCTAGTGGCTGTCAAAGGAGTGCTGGGAACAACCATACAATTGCCATTTAAAGGGCTGCAAGTTGTACATTCATTCTTCAGGTTCTATAGATTGCCTATAGATTGTTTTTACTGCAGGGGGTTCAGTTTGCATCTGTATATACTCACCCCCCCCTCTTTTTTAGGCCCTCCAGACTCTGGACCACACAGTTCTCCTCCTCCTTACAATCAGCCTGTTGGGGAAGGCCCATGTAATGGGGTCATCCCTGGATATAATGACCCCCCTCCTCAACCAGCCACTGCTACCCTTCCTCGACAGGACCCTCAAGGATACCTTCAGGAGACACAATTCACAGCCCCTCCACCAGCTCCCCAAGGATATGTGGTACAGACTCACCCATCCGGTGGCACCCTACCATCTGGGGGATATGTACCACAGGGAGCAGGGTATCCCATGCACCTGCAGCCCTGCACTGCTTATGTTCCTGTATACCCTGTGGGGACGGTAAGTATAAGAGATAAATGGACAATGAGGAAACTGCAGGTGACTAAACAGAATGATAAAGATAGTGGGAGGAAATGACATTGCATGAAAAATAATGACAATGAATTATGTGGTTAAAATCCTTGTATTAAAATCAGATCTGGAACTGAAAAACTGTACAGTAACTATTATGACATTAGTTTCTTCCCCCATTTCTATCTCCGCCAGCAATATCCAGCAGGAGCAGTTCCACCCCAGCCTGGGATCCCACCACCTCAGATCCCACCTGGATTGGCATTACTAGAGCCACGGAATCCACCTCATGACTACCTGCCCATTGCTGTCCTCACCACTATCTGCTGTTTCTGGCCAACTGGAGTTATTGCCATAATAAAGGCTGTGCAGGTAATTTAGTGTGTTGCTTTGTCTGGAATGTTAGGGAAAAAAGCACAAGCCCAAATTGTTCAAGCTTGCTACCTTAAAATGTTTCTCTAGGGCTGTGTTACTGGTTTGACTTGCTAGGGGCATGTTTACCCATGAAAATGTGACCCTAGTCTTTGTCTGTCACCATGCAAGGGGTTGGGACCAACCCATGACACCTCCAGTGTGTCCCTTTTGCTCTTTGTCTTTCTCTCATTAATACTGTGTGTGTGTGTGTGTGGGGGGGGGGGTTAGCCCTGTCTATGTCACTGTATTGGGTCCTGGCCCATGATGGGACAAAGCTGGCCTCGTACAAATAGATTTGCCTGGTTGGCGAGGTTAGACACCCATGTGGTGTGCCAAGTTTGGACCTTGGGCCAGTGATTAGATAATTCAGGGTCCTGTGGAGATTGTTCTGAATGAGAATAACAATCAGTGCATCCTGAGGTTCTCCTCCAAATGAATTTTTAAACTGACCTTGCTTTTTTCAGCTAAATTTGGATCAGGCAGTCTGGAACCATGCACTAAATAAACTGCAGACTTGGCAGCCTTTAGTGGTCTGTGTATGGCATGACATAGCATAAGGGTGTCCTTGGTATGAAAAGGGACTGAAAACTAACTGCTCCTGTCTATGTATTATCCTGTGTCACTGTTTTTCTTTGGGGGGGGGGGTGAGAACTTATCCATGACAACTAATTTCTGTGTAGCCCAGAAGGGACAGGCTCATAGATCCTTCTTGTGTTACCCTGCAGGTCAGAACAGCCTTGGCCCGTGGGGACCTGATGTCTGCAGAGATAGCTTCCCGAGAGGCACGGAATTTCTCATTCATCAGCCTGGCTGTGGGCATTGCTGCAATGGTCCTGTGCACCATCCTAACAGTGGTTATTATTATTGCAGCTCAGCACCATGACAATGAGTGGGGGCCATAGATGACTCCACAGGGGCCAAAAGGAAGGCACCTCCTTTTGCCCCTATATATTTATATGCTCTATCCATTTTAGTTTAAGGCTTACTTTCTTTATTCCCCATCCTTCCTTAGCTATGTCTTCCTGTTATTGTTCCTTAGTTCCACCATCTCTTTATCTTATTAATTTCCACTGTGGCATTTCTCTTATTCCTACTACTGATTCTCATTTAGATATTCTCTTTCAGCCTTTCTTCTACATCACTATCTGATTATCTTCTAATTGTTATAAATAATCCAGGTGCCAAATGGGGGTATTATATATGGGGCTCCATGAGTACTAGGGGGATACTGTCTCAGTTCCACAGGAGAATTTTTGCAAAGGATTGTGAGCTGAGGGTGTAATTCAGGGAGAAAAAAAAATTGAATGATGATGTGCCTCTGTAACAAAGAGAATACCAGAAGCTGACTATTAAGGAGATATGGACTAGTAGGCATATTGGGACAATGTGAGAAAAGAAAAAAGTTCTAGGTAGTTTTTTTTAGAAGAGACCCTATGTAAAAGACAATGTGTGTGTGTACATAACAAAGAGTGTGTGTAATAGCACTGCCAAGCTGAAAGGACCATGAAAGAAGCTTGGACAGTGGACCTATTAAAGCTGAAGTTTACCTTTAGGTTAGCATTTAGCATGTAATTTATGGGCCAGGGGCATAACTACAGATTAAGTAAACCCTGTGGCTTCAAGGGGGCCCAAGAGATATAGGGGCCCCATGAGGCCTTAATTAAATACATTTTCAATAAATATTGGTAAAACAGGTCAACCCTTAGCCATTTTGGGGGCCTAAAAAATAATTTGCTGAGGGGCCCATTAATATCTAGTTATGCCACTGATATGGGCCTTTTCTGAACATCTAGCTTTTCTATTCTGCATTTTTCTGAACTGCAACTGAACATGATTTCTTGTTATTGGGAGACACTGACCCCCACAACAAAAAACAGATTGATTATGAGGGTTACATTGTACTGTTGTTTCTGTCTTTATCATTCTAAAAGTTAATTATAAGGTGAACTCCCCCTTTAATACTTACTTTCAGACAAAGAGCTGCTATTGTGAAACATGATGTTTAGAAACAAAGAGATGGTCCTTATTTCTGTGACAAACAAATATTTATTGTTATAACTAATAGTCTCCTTATTAACCACTATTTATTGGTTGGAAGGGTGCATTGTGGGTATTTATTCATTAGCGTTTGGAATGATAATTTAGATGCAATATCTAAAATAAATGAATTATATTTAATCAGTTTGTCAAGCCTTGTGTTTGCATATAACAGCATGCAGAAGTTAATATTTTAATAAGCCACATGGTTATTAATTTACACAGCTTTAAAGGACAAGGAAAGTAAAAAAAATAAAATACCATTTTTACTTTTTTTAATGAAAAAGAAACCTATCTCCAATATACTTTAATTAAAAAATGTCTAGTCTTTTTATAAGAAACCTGACTATATGCAGTGATATTCTCCCTTTATTTACTTCTGTGGATAGGAATTGTCAGACGGCCCCTATCTGCTCCGCAGAGAAACAGTCATACTCATGAACAGCAGGGGGAGCCCCTGTCTTTCATTCCAGCCATGCAGTACTCAAGCAGCTTTGTTTCCCTGTAGAGCAGTCGGAGACTGTGTAGAGATTTGTATTGGATTTTATTTTTGCCTTTACATCCCCTTTACTGTTTCCAACTCCAGGGACAAAGATCATTGAGCCAGATTTAAACTGAGATTCTATTTGGAGGATTATTTTGCTGCAGCCACTGGTTCTGCAGGGTTGGAGAATGTTTTTATTAAGCAATACAAAAACTATAAAATCCACATTAGATTAAATGTCAACACAGGACCCAGTGCAATCTGCATATTCTGATTATTTATCAGTCTTGCTGTCTCGGCTTCTGGCAGATATTATTTGACTTGTGCTGTTTTGATTTATGATGACCCCTAAGCAGCCCAGATCACACTGAGCATGTGCACAGTCTTGGTCTTCCAAAGATGTTTAACAAAGTTACAAGATGACAGCCCCCTGTGGCCAATTTTGAAAGCATAAATAATTTGTTTTATTAGGCTTGTGGTGTAGTAATGTTTATGTTTATTATATAAAATACAGCATTTCTAACCTTATTCTATTTTAGACTTTACTTGTCCTTTAAGAACTGATATTCACTTTATAAGGCAGAGCCCTGTGATGCATAGTGACTCAAGACAGTTTATTTGCCCCAGTTAACCAGCACCATCCAAGTTACCTGTTTTCTGTAACATAACTGAAGAACAAGCTGCAAGACACATGGCTAAAAATCTGCCTATTCAGCCAGAAATGTGCCTAGTGCATCATCTAAATTACTACTATAGTGTAATTGGGAGTATTTCTGGAGAAACGGGAGTTTGCTTTATCGGCTGGTCTTCAAAGAAATACATTAGACTTCTAGGGAATCATCAGGATTGGTTTTGTCCAGTTGTGAACTTTTACTAATCCATTAATCTCTGAATGGTGGATAGCTTTGTGTGGATTCAGTCATAGGGGCATTTCCATAGGTATGAATATACCCACTTTCTATTCATTCATACAGGATTTTTAGAAGCCTATCTATCGATGAGTAAATACTTGTTCCAAGATCATAAATTCCCATGCCCCATTAAAACATATCAAATCTATATGTATGTTAGCCATAAAAGCAATGGGATTCTTCAGTTTCATTTATGTTAATAAAACAGTGGTTATCCAATAAATGAAAACAGTACTCTGCTAAAAATCCCACTGCATGGGAATGTAGGTTAGAAATTCCCACTTACTACTAGTATGTCTTATTAAGGGTAATCGTTTTTATGATTTGCTTTTGTTTGCAAAATGCAGTACCCTTTCACAAAGTAAAGTAGTATGCAAGGAGTTCTTGTATTAAAACAGACACAGCTTTGATTGGTCAGGTATGTACACAAAGTAAAGGATTCCAGTCCATGTCTAGAACTAATGGAAATTTTAGGTTATAAGCAAATTAACACAATTTGTAGGTTTCATTTTTTTATTTACAACACATCAGATATATTCTTCATCTCCTTTCAAACGCTGACGTTAAGGGCTTCTGAGAGGAGGATCATCCTTCTCATGTGTTGCCCCTTCTCTTGGCATACCATCTTATAAAAAAATCCTTTTTGGGTTTTAGTAAGGCACTGAATCACGTGTCTGGATCGCTGTGCTGGAAGAGGAACTCTCATCTGGGTCAGAAGTCAGGGGCGCAGAGAGAGAAGGGGGAGAAGCCAGAGCAGCACCATCTTTTTTGCATCCTATTGGGAAAAAAAGAAAATAAAATTAGTTAGAGCTGCAGCATCTGGTTGGTTCTTACCATATATCAAACCGAGTGACTGAAGAATCAGGACAGGTGTTTCAGGATGAAGGACAAGGAAAGCACTATAGAATGCATATGCATTCTATAACAATGGGGCTGATGTTATGAAAAAATGCAGGATGGTGCATCTAGAACAGTGATCCCCAACCAGTAGCTCGTGAGCAACATGTTGCTCTCCAACCCCTTGGATGTTGCTCCCAGAGGCCTCAAAGCAGGTGCTTATTTTTTAATTCCAGGCTTGGAGGAAAGTTTTAGTTGTATAAAAACCAGGTGCACTGCCATACAAAGCCTCAGTGTAGATTGACAATCCACATAGGAGCTACCAAATGGGCAATCACAGCACTTATTTGGCACCCCAAGAACATTTTTCATGCTAGTGTTGCTCCCCAACTCCTTTTACTTCTGAATGTTGCTCACGGGTTCAAAAGGTTGGGGATCCCTGATCTAGAATAATGCCAAGAAACTTCACTGCAATACATCAAATTCTAAACACAGATGAGCACAATCAGGCAGGATATAATGGCATCAGTTTGGGACACATTTGGGTGTACTCAAAATACACACAAAAAGCACCCGGGTTTAGGAACCCTAACAGATTTTTACTTTCACTTTGTAAACTGTAGTAAACTGTTGCACGTACGCAATTTAGCACCTATTTTAGTAAACAAGTCCTATTAGCCAACAACACAATCACTAGCAAGGAGTCTAGCATAAGTATGGCTTTGGGAGGTGGGGCGGAGTGGGAAGACACCTTCATTCAGCTCCATCTTTGATACTCCCATTACTGTAGTGTATTGCCTCTAAATAAACCAGCTTCAACCATCACAAACATTCTTTTACATTTTAGAAAGTTTAAAGATGTGGAGTAAGCATATGCTGGAGGAAATTCCTATAGTTTGTGGTTGTTTGTGTGTTTAATAATAGCCTCTTATTAAAGGAAAACTATACCCCCCGAACAATGTAGGTCTCTATAAACAGGTATTGCCTAAAACAACTCATATGTAAAACCCTGCTTCATGTAAATAAACCATTTTCATAATAATACACTTTTTATGTGGCAATTAGGCTTTATCACAGGAAAATGTCAGCTTTCACATTAAGCCAAACCGCAGCAAGTACTTTCCAAATTAAAACAATACAGGAATGGTATGTTCAGAGAAAGCCTTATTCCTTGAACCAATGTCGAGGAAATACTGGCTCTTTAAAACCAAGCAGCTGCTACAAGAATTGCATAAAATTTATTTTACCCCCCCCCCTTGCTGGTAATCAGTAGGGATGCACCGAATTCAGGGTTCTGCCTTTTTCAGTGGGATTTGGAAAAATCCTTGTGCATGGCAGAATTTAATCCTAATTTGAATATGTAAATTAGGTGTGGGAAGAGAAATCACATGACTTTTTGTCACAAAACAAGGAAGTAGAAAAAAATTCCCACCTTTTCCTTTCCTGACCCTAATATGCAGGATTTGGTTCTGTATTTGGACTAATCTTTCACAAAGGATTTAGGGATCCCTAGTAATCAGCCTTAAAGGGATAATGTCATGGGAAAACATGTTTTTTTTATATATTTCAATTTGAATCTGACATGGGCTATGCATATTGTCAGTTTCCCAGCTGCCTGCACTTTAGGATGGAAGAGCTTTCTGGCAGGCTGTTGTTTTTCCTACTTAATGTAACTGAATCAGTCTCAGTGGGACCTGGCTTTTACTACTGAGTGTTGTTGTTAGATCTACCAGGGAGCTGTTCTCTTGTGTTAGGAAGCTGCTATCCGGTTACCTTCCCATTGTTCTTTTGTTATGCACAGGGGGGAGGGGTGATATCACTCCAACTTGCAGTACAGCAGTAAAGAGTGACTGAAGTTTATCAGAGCACAAGTCACATGACTGGGGGCAGCTGGGAAACTGACAATATGTCTAAAAACTCTGTTTGCTCTTTTGAGAAATGTATTTCAGTGCAGAATTCTGCTGGAGCAGGAAGTGAAATATTCAGAAAGCTTGCCTGTGCACACCCATAGCAGTCTGAAGCCAGTGGGCCTGGTGTCCATAACCTTACACCAGTTTTGTTTTGTTTGATATGAAAAGTTTTGTCCTGCTGTACAACCCTAATTAGGGATCACTTTTTTTTAGGTTCCTAGATTACAATCCTTTTTAGTCCTTCATTAGAGAAATAAATCAGGATCAAAATGTGTGAAAGAAAAAGTTCAGAAAAAAAACTATACTCCCCCCACACTATGCCCCCATTTATAGGTACCTGATCGCAGGATACATGATGAAGACTTCACAGGACCACTTGCTGCTCCCTTCTCCTCTTCCTCTCCCCTTACTGAGGAAGTTATCCTCTTGGCCACATAGCAGCACGCTAGAGGGTGGGGCAGTGAATAAGAAAAATATCCAGAGTTAAACATACACATAGAGCTAAACAAATCTGTCATGTTAGGAAAAGAAAATAATTTGGCACAAAGGAAAACGATACCCCCCTGAACAATGTAGGTCTCTATAAAAAAATATTTCATAAAAAAACTCATATGTAACACCCTGCTTCATGTAAATAAACCATTTTCATAATAATATACTTTTTTTAGTAGCATGTGCCATTGGGTAATCCTAAATAGAAATTTGCCATTTTAAAAAATCAGGACAACCCCTGGGATCGTATGATCCAACGGTGCACACAAACATACCAAACAAACTATAAAGTTAGGTCACATGAGCCAATTAACAGACAGAGTTGTGTCTTTTGCTTCCACACTTCTTCCTGTTACAGTTAGAGTTGAAATATTTCTGGTCAGGTGATCTCTGAGGCAGCAAACAGACCATCACCAAATGGTGGTTCAAGGCAAGAGATGTAAAAGGGCAATATTTACTTAAATATATATACCAGTTTGATAAGATTCTTTAATATGCCACTTAATTTGATATAAACTATTGGTTGCTCAAGTACTCATTTTGGAGGTATAGTTTCCTTTAATATCAGTGTTAGGAACATCAATCATATAATGTTTTCTAATAATTTACAATGGAATTAACCATAAGAGAACCTCTAAGTCTTATACAAGTCATCACAGCTATGGGGCTTCTCGTTCAACAATTTTCTGAGGAATTGTTTGCTCACTGTTTAATAAATAAGGACCACTGCATGTTAAGGTAATGACAGGCCCCTATTTGTGGTCAGGTCACAAAGGCTCGGGCCTAGGTTGG
>CM044446.1:51702708-51719641 GCA_024363595.1 Xenopus borealis | reverse complement strand
CATGTGGAGCATTACTCCATCTCCAGAAAGAGACCATGGAGAGAATTGCACCATCTTCAGACAGGCCACACAGAGCATTACTTCACCTCTGCAGAATCATGCAGAACATTACTCTCGAGCAGAGCATTATTCCGTTGGCATCCTTTTCATCATATCTCTTAAATTTGTGGTAAAATATTTAGAAAGTGATCAGAGAGCTATGATTTTATTGGGAAATGGAGGAGAGCAAATTGGAGCCAAAAGAATGGATGAAAACAAGGGCAATAATAAAAAAAACACTAAGAGCAATAGAAGAGGGCCAACAAGAGGGTGAGATCATTAACTCCACAACTAGTCACAGAGACTGAAAACACTAAAGGTTTATTTAATCAAAATGAGAGTGTTGCTTTAGATTTATAGATTTTAACTAGCCTGTTGCACAAAGCGCCCCAAATGCTACTGGAGAATTTTACTATCCATTCCACCCATTTTCTCACATAGTGAAAGACTGGAAAATCTTTGTCATGCTCTCTCTTACATCCTGTAAAAAGGAATTCATTGCTGGGGAGTGTATGACTGTCTTGAGCTTAAAGGCAACATGGTGATGGATGTGAAAGGAAAGTATGAGACCAGTGTAATGTAACCAGTCTAGAAGCAGGAGGCATGTAAAAGGAAAACTTTACCCCCAAAATGAATACTTGAGCAAAAGATTTACATCATATTAAGTGGTATATTAAAGAATCTAAAAAACTGGTATATATATTTAAAGAAATATTTTTTATTTAAAGAAATATTTTCCCTTGAGCCACCATTTCATTATTTTATTTTATCAGAGATTACCTGACCAGAAATAATGCAGCTCTAACTGAAACAGGAAGAAGTGTGGGAGTAAAATACAGAACCGTGTCTATTTATTGGCTCATGTGACCTAACATGTAGAGTTTGTTTGTGTGCCCTGTGAATCCTAGGATCACAGGGGTCAGGTATTACTTTTTAAAATGCCGTTTTCTATTTTGGATTACCTAATGGTGCATATTATTAAAAAATATATTATTATGAAAGTAGTTCATTTACATGAAGCAGGTTTTTATATATGCACTATTTAATGCAATATATTTTTTTATAGAGATCTACATTTGGGGTATAGTTTTCCTTTAAGAAGAATGGGGCATTACAGCTCACTGCTAAACAAAGGTATAAATATTTTGATCCTGATCAGTTCTGGATAGATGAGGGATACTGTATATTGTGAGTTGTAAAAAGCTGTCATTTATGTCAGGGACTGCCATTTGGAATGCCCTTGTGTAGGAGACATAAAGAGTTACCTTCACCCACTGGGTAAAGTATAACGTGTGCTCCATTGGAGATCTGTTTTCCATTAGCCAAGAGGAATAATGGGTATGCCCTAGTCTATAGAAGGGAAAAAGGCAACAGCCAGGGAAATAGTTGCCCCTTTGTCTGTGCTGTCGAGGGGGGTCCATGATACTAGTACAGAGAGTACAACTGAGATCTCTGCACTAGAACCTTACAGTTACCAGGAGTGCCATTTTTGCCACCCCTGGTAACAACAGGTCTCTGTGCCCCTGTTTGGAGCAATATCTATAGACTCTCCCACTGGTAATTCCTGTCTATAAAAACCCAGTGATCTCTTTGTTTGGGGTTCTGACCCTTTGTGAGTTCAGAATCCACAAAGCTCATGTCAAATAAACTTTTACATCAAGAAGCCTCTGGTATCTGAATTTCCCCCAAAAAAAGAAAGCATGAGAGAGGTAGCAGAAAGAAGAGCAAGGAAAAGGAGAGGTATCAGAGGCAGCACATGAGAAGAGAGGGAGTGTGCAAACAGCAGGAAAGAATGCAGTAGTGAGGGGTGGGGAAGAACTAAATCTACCTATCAGCACTGTAGAGATAGATGGAGCCAACCTCACTCATAATGTTTCACACCTTGTATGCCAAGGACTGGAGACAGACTGTGTTTGTACAGGTTTGTGTGAGTGCACGTGTGTGAAATGACAGGGATATACATGTGTATTAAAAACATATACACAGAAGTCGGTGTGTGCTTGCTGGTACAGTATGTGTGTATATTGCTTTCTTACTTGTGCCTTCCCCCCTCCAATGTCTCCTCACCCTCTGTCCTTTCAGTCGCCTCTCCTTTTTTTCTCATCAAATCTTCTTGGTTTCCTCTTATGCATTCTTATCAGTCTCCCCCAAATGTTATTTGTCCGTATCTTCTTTATTTCTTTCCTGCATGACACACCGCACCCCACCCTGTTTCCCAAACAGCAGGGAACAACCCCGAGTCTGATTAGATTAAAGGGAAACGAAGGGGTACAGGTCACATTCTTTGTTATTAGAAGGAAAGGTTTTAGCAAAGAGAATGGAGCTTCAGAGCAAAACATGCATTCAGATTTGAGGCTTCTTAAAAGGGTGGTTCACCTTCAAGTTAACTTTTAGTATATTGTAGAAGGGCCAATTCTAAGAAACTTTTCAATTGATCTTCATTATTTATTTTTCATAGTTTTTTAATGATTTGCAATTTTCTTCTGTTTCTTTGCAGCTTTCAAATGGGGGTCACTGACACCATCTAAAAACAAATGCTCTATAAGGCTACAAATGTATTGTTATTGCCACTTTTTATTACTTATCATTCTATTCAGTCCCTCTCCTATTCATATTCCAGTCTCTTATTCAAATCAATGCAGGGTTGCTAGGGTAATTTGTACCCTAGAAAGCAAATTGCTGACACTGCAAACTAGAGAGCTGCTGAATAAAAAGCAAAATAAATAACTATAAAACCACAAACAATAAAAAAATGAAAACCAATTGCAAATTGTCTCAGAATATCACTCTCTACATTATACTAAAGGTTAACTCAAAGGTGAACAACCCCTTTAATGGAAAAGCAAACGGAATCAAAACAGCCCTTTGTTCACCTTCAAATGCTTTTTTCAATATAGGAACCAGAAACCAATTTTTTTTTCAATGACTTTCTATTTGTGATAATTTTTGAATACTGAAGCATAAAGTTTCATTTTTCACCTTCTAAAGGAGCAGAGGGGGGGGGGGTTGCCAACTCTGTAACTGTTCTAAATTAATACATTTAGCTGCTACTCTTATTTAGCCATGCTGAGCAGAATCCATGAGTGTCATTAAAGACAGCTGTTAGAATTGTTGCTAATAATCCACAGATACTGCTTAGAAATGTATCAACTAATTGTATCAACTAAATGTAGCAAATTGAACATTTCAGCATGCTTCTGGATCACTGAGCTGCCAGACGGAAACACTAGATATGGGAACATTAAACTTTAACTTCAATTCTGGAAAAACAATAAAAAAATGGAAAGCAAATGAATGAAGTCTTTATTTTTGGTGAACAATCTGAAAACAACTCAACTGTAAAATGTGTTTGGAAGGTGAACAACCCCTTTAATATTATACTCATATGTGGGTTTATTTGTGTATTCAGGACACAATAAATACAGCCATGGTGCTGTGGGTGGTTCAGGCAAGGGGAGAGAGTTGTGCATAGACATTAGGTCTTGATTATTAATATTGGAGCAGTAAAGGAGTTGCCTGACAGTGCTCATAGCATTGGTAAATGATCCTTAGTAACAGTTGTGCATGGGGTTCCAGAGAGGATTGTCACTTGACCAGTATTTTACAGGCCTGGTCAGTAAAAATGGCAATAATTAATGGGGGGAAAGAATTAAACATATGTGAAGGGTGGATTTTTTTTTAACAGAGAAGGTGGCAAGCCTAGTCCCAGACCTTACGCATACCTGATAAATTGTTGGTATGAAGATTAGATTCTCCATATCCTTACCTTGATGAAGATCCCTGCATTAAGCAAAACATTGGTGTTAGGATGAGCATAATTTTATGGATTTGCATTTTAGCATGCCTTTGACTAGTATCGGATGCTTATGCCCTGACCAGCTGGACTATACTTCTAGATCACTATATGGAGCTATTATCAAAGGTTTAGCTTCCGAACAGAACATACCTCCCGACAATTGGCACAGAAAGATTTTTTTGCTATGCCCATTTTATAGCCACTCCCCCTAGATACATGTCCATTTTACAAAATTTGGCAGGTTATGAAAGTCTGAACACGTGTGGGAGTTATAGGGCAATGCTTTGCTAATGAAAGTGAAATTGCACGTGAGTGTTCTGGGCCAAAAAGCCTCTTATTTCAATTAAGTTTCAGAAACTTTGTATGATTTTTTTTTAAGTCAGTGCAGCAGATCAAAGAGACACTTGTGACATTTCAGAAAGAAACCCGGGCAGCCAGCTTTTTGCTGGCGCTGGTAACTTGCTGTCCACTGCTGCCTGCGGCAAGATTCTCACTTTCCCTCATGACTGAAGCAACCGAGCCTGTGTTTGCACCTAGGAAAACTTAGTGCATTTTATTGTATAACCCCATTAGAGTGCTATGCATGTTGAGAGCAGGGTAAAAACAAAGCTGTCTGGGCTCAGGGTTTGGGGTGCATAAAGGTAGTCAGATATCTGTGTGTGGTGTGTTGTATGGCTTATTTCTCCATTCTTTATTTTGCAACACCCACCCCCTTTTTGCAACAATTCTGTTCCCTTTGAAATGCTGTAATGTTTTCACATACACATCTGTTAATGACACATCCTCTGTTCTTCTGTCCAACTCCTCTCAACTCCCTCCCTCTGTCTTGATGATTCCCTCACTCCTCAGTCATCTCTTCCTTACACATCTCCTCTTCTCCATTCACTTATTCCATTAGTGGAACTGGCACGCAGAGGAGAAAACAATTTAGAACTTGTGCATTGGGGGTGGTGTGGGGGGGGTGGGGGTGGAATGAGGGTACAATATAAAAGAAGGGAAAGTAGAAAGAGAGAAGGAGCAAATAAAGAGAAAGAGTGGAAAGGGAATAATGCATTCCATTTCAGTTTCTCTTTTTGTCCTTCCCCTGGCTTCACATTCCTGATCTGTCCTGTGAATATGCTTATGGCTGTCCCATTTACACAGGTGCACTCCCTCCTAGAGGTTCAATTATTCCCACTTCCGTCCATGCCTCCTCCCTTTCATGGGGATGTTGGGGTTAGTTGTTTCTGGTAATGATGACACTGTGCTGCTATGCTAAATGTTTATTTATCCTCTGGAGTGAGAACATAAACAGGGATCTGTGCCCAACCTGTCATTAGCCACTGGCTCTGTCAAGGAGCAATAAAATAGACATAATCTAATTGAGAACCATCATCTGTGGCATCTGGCCCTCTTATGTCCTGCTCTGCTGCTCAGATTGTTGGATGAACTGATACCATAATGTAATAATAATGTCACAGCACAATCACAGCTATGGACACCTTCTGTTGTGCCACTGGCTTAATTCCTGAAGTTGTAAAATAAGCTGCACCTATTTCCAGTGGGCAGCTGCTGATTCATTTGTTACTTGGACAAATCTTTCCCTCCCTCCACTGTTGCTGCATAGCTGATCTGGTGATCTATAAACAAATAGACAGTTTTATAGCAAATACATGTCAACTGGCTCACCCAGTCTGCTCTCTCTGTTCTAATATGAATACATTATATCTTCCAATACATTTAATAGACCACATCAGTATAATACCACTGTTTAGAATCCTATTAACTCCATAAAATGTGACAAAACTTTTTAGACAGGGGCTCATTTATCAACACTGGACAAATTTGCCCATGGGCAGTTACCTATAGCAACCAATCAGTGATTAGCTTTTTAAAGCCAGCTGCAAGTAGAACAATAAAAGCAACAATTTGATTGGTTGCTACTGATTACTGCCCATGGGCAAATTTGCCCAGTGTTGATAAATGACCCCCACTCTTTCAAGTGCAACAATTATTCACTACTCATTCATGCAAACCATTAGGAAAGTCAACGACAACATCATACTTTTTCATCTAAGGCCATAACTTCAAGAATCCAAGATTTTTATTTGTGAGTAATACATGCAATGAGTTTCTGGTATACCTAGGTTTATATTAATAACCAGAACTGAACCCCTGGGTGAAATTAAAGACAAAGTGAAAGACCTGATAAATCAAACCATATATATTATCCCACCATGGTTCAGGGTGTGTGAAGACTGCACCCCCGGGGGGCCTGCCAGAACTATGATAAGCAAATCACAAGTGGTAGGGTGGGGGTCATTTTTGCGTCACAGGCAGAGGCAGCAGTCACCGTTAGTTATGCCACTGAGCAAAGCTGAAATTAAGTGGTGCTGGAAGCATTGCTAGAATGAACTAAACTGCTGCACTGAAACCATTATTTTTAGATTTGGCAGAATACTATATAAAATACGTACAATAAAATTATAGTCAAAAATGAGAAGAAGTTAACCAAAATGACACAGGTCAGTACAGTTGTCTAGTTCTTTAACTTCAAAGGTTTCGATTAATTTCAGCTGAGCACTACAGATCCAGTTATATGCGAATCTTGCAAAAAGCACTACTTGCAAAAAGCACTTCTGAATTTGTTCCCTGCATTATATTGCAAATACATTTTTGCTTTGTGGGTTGACATATTTGAGTAACTGAGCACATTCATGGGCTCCTGCCTCAACCTGCCCTTTCCTTCATTATTGTTAACAAATGCAGTTCTACCAATGGTTTGGTCATGAGGAAACAGCTAACTGTTTCTTGTAATTAATTAATGATATTCTTTGATTTGAAGGCTAATTAATTTCTGCCCCTCCCCAAAGATCACTAGACTGGGCCGCTCCAAACTATACAGCAGGATTTATAGAATAAATATGACAAATTCTATAAATTGCTCTTCCAATACAACAACATTTTACCTTCATAGCAGAGCCAAATATATACAGTACAGCAATGGGACCTGTTATCCAGAATGCTCTGGACCAGGGGATTTCCGTAATTTGGATCTTCATGCCTTAATAAAGGTAGAAAATCGTGAAAACATTAAATGCAATAGGCTGGTTTTGCTTCCAATAAGGGTTAATGATGTCTTAGTTTTGCTCAAGTTACAAGTTAGTGTTTTATTAAAACAGAGAAAAAGGAAATCTTTTTTTTTTTTAATTTGGATTAATTTATTATAATGGACTCTATGGGAGATGGTCTTTCTGTAATTCTGAACTTCTGGATTCTGGATAACAGATCCCATACCTGTACTTACATTCCAGCAGTTGTTTCATTGCAGCTTCACTTCTTTTCACCTCTTATCCTCTAGCAAAATACATATGCCAGTGCAAGCCCTAATGCGGACATTTAACCACAAACTGTGCTTAGCCTTAACTTTTACCATAGCGTTGATGTACAGTAATTTCTCAGGCTATACTCCTTAGCTAGATTTATTTCATTTTAATTTTCCCAGCTTAGAAGTGAAAATATCATTCTCTTTTTCTTCTCATGTCACCACTTTCTGTACCTTTCTCCTCTCTTTTTTAACTCAAGGTCCCACTATCCACTTACCACTCCTCTATTTTCCTTCCAATTATGTTAATTTAAATGTCAAACAACAATCATCTTCTCTTTTGTGTAAACCTCCTTTTTCCAATACACCCTCCTTCCTGCAGATTCTCCAGGGAAAGGGAGTAAGTTTTAAAAAAATCAAATCAAGTTGCTGTTTTTTTTTGCTCCGGCAGCATGCATCTTAACCCGCAATTCATCTGGCAGCTATTCATTTTTTCTTTTTATTAAACATGACCCACAGTGAAGTGATGGATGCAATGAAATCCTAAATTAACCATGAAGAGAAACAGTTGTGGAAAATGATGAGAGGGAAGATAGATTAAAAAAAGAAGTATAGATAAAAGTAAAGGTTGAATAAAAAGGACAAGAAGAGGAAACATTAACTATTGTTATTAAATGGCACATTATTGCTCCTTTAAGTAACTTTTACATAGAATAGCATTATAATCAGAAATGTTTGGCTGAAGGGTGGCCGACAGTGCTGCATTTTCCCAAGAGTCGGGCCCCCCTTACCGGCACCGAGCCTGTGCGGCTTCTTCCGATGCGGAATGTGGAAGTGCCGAACAGACATGAAGGAGCCGACACTGAAGTGCTGAAGTGACGGAAAGACCCAAAGTCACGAAGGAGCTGACACTGAAGTCCTGAAGTGGCGAAAATACCCGAAGTCACGAAAGGAGCTGATGCTGAAGTCCTGAAGCCACGAGTTTAATTCTACCGACACCAATGTGGGTTTTTTTTTTGTTTTTTTTTTTTAAATCCCCTGGCCTCAGATGTTTTCTTTTAATACTCTATAGGCCCCTGCCACCAATTTTTAAAAAAAATATTTTATGGGGTTCCAATTTTTTTTAACTTGTAAGAGGGCCCTGTCGCCAATGTTTTATTTAAAAAAATATTTTTGAGGTCCCAATTTTTTGTAGCGCCCTGGCGCCAATGCTTTATAAAAAAATCTTTTAAGGGGGGGTCTGGCACCAATTTTTTTTTAACTTATAAGGGAGCCCTGGGGGGTTACATTTTTAGCGCTGATGTCTGTGTGGTCTTTTTAACTTTGATGTGGATTTGGCGGGGATTCGGGTGGGGCTTGGGTGCCCCGACAATTTTGTTGTGCGGGGCCCCGTTATTTATAATGGTGGCCCTGTCGGCTACCAAAACATAAAAAATTGTCAACAAGATGTCTCCTCTACCTCTGCAGCAGCCTACAGCTTTTCTTCCAAACCCTGGTGAGCATACCATACTTTTTACTGCTTGGATCCGAATGTTTGAAAATTACATCATTGCTGCTGACCAAGGGAAGATTTCTTCTGCTAGAAAGCGTGCTTTGCTTATTCACTACCTGGGAGCAGAGGAACAGCGCATATTCTATACATTACCATTACTTCATGAAACTTATGAAACTGCTTTTACTGCTACAAAGAACTTTTATTGTGCCAAGAGTAAATGTGGTTGCTGAAAGATATAAATTTCGCCAATGTGACAACTTAATGGTGAATCCACAGAACAATTTATAGCAGCTTTAAGAGAGCTGGTTGTTACCTGTGAGTTTGGAAATCTAACAGATGAAATGCTAAGAGACCAAATAGTGGAAAAAACAAATTCACCTTGCATTAGAGAGAGACTGCTCCTAGAGCAGGATTTAACCCTTGCAAAGGCTATTACAGTTCTAGCCAAATTGAAACAGTAATGGCAGAGGCTAAACCTCTCTGTCAGGGAACTGCTAGGAATGTACAGTGAATCCAGCACTGGGACCTAATAATGCACAGTCACAGGCAAAATAGAGTGCCAAGGAAAGGGATTAACCAACACTGCAAAACTTTGCAGCAAATACAAATAAAAAATATTGCTTCCACTGTGGCTCAACACAACACACTGCAAATTATTCTACATGTCCTGCAAAAGCTGTACAGTGCCACAATTGCAAAAAAGTAGGACAGTTTGCCAAGATCTGCCGTAGTTCTGCTAAAGATTAAGTCACTGCTTCAAATGTTATGGTATTAAGTGTGGATAAAGCTGATACATATATTCCAGACAAGTTTATATGCACTGTTAATGTCAATACTGCTTCTGCTGACAAGGGACACTCCATTATCCTGATGCTTGATACAGGTTCAGCTGTTTCTTTACTACCAAAGGATATTTTCTTGAAATACTTTGCAAAAGATTAGCTTGTTGCACCTGCCCTGAGACGGTCAGTTACTTAAAGGATCCAATCCCTGTGCTTGGTTGCTTACCAGTGACTGTACAATTTGAATCAAATACTGCAAAATCTGACTTTTACATTGTGAATAGTGGTACTGCTATACTTGGAAGGGGTCTCTTTGCTGCATTAAACCTACAATTAGTTGATGGTCTCATTACTTCAGCACCAGTACCTGCCACACAGCCAGTGTCTAACATTTCTTTGTACTCAAAGTTAAGCTGAGAACAGATGTAAAACCAGTACTCCAGAAGTTGAGGTGTTTGCCCTACTCTATAAGGGAGACTGTCTCACAGGAACTAAAGAAACTGGTAGAGCAAGATGTGATTGAAAAATCAGAATCCTCTGAATGGGTTTCACCAATTGTTGTAACAATGAAGAAAACGGGAGGTATTCAATTGTGCTGATCTCCGTGAACCTAATAAAGCAGTTGTTATGGATAATCATCCTTTGCCACACATAGAGGAAATATTTTCAGAACTCCGAGGATCAAAATCCTTTTCCACCCTGGATCTTAAGAGTTCTTATCATTAACTATTACTGCATGAGGAAAGCAGAGACCTCACTGCATTTATCACTCATGATGGTTTGTTTCGGGTTAATGTGTGTACCTTATGGACTGGCTTCAGCACCAGGTTTTTTCAAAGATTGATGTCTTCTATACTCCATGACATACCTGGTGTACAATGCTACTTGCATGATATAATTGTATATGCTCCAACTATGGATCTTCATGACAAGTACCTAGAAAAGGTTCTGAAATGCATTGATTCTGCAGGACTCAAACTGAACCTTTCCAAATGCCACTTCAGACAAACTTATCTGTCATTTCTGGGTCATATAAGTTCACAAGAGGGATTTCTGCCTGACCCTGACCATGTCAAGGATGTTACACAAACACCTACTCCATCTGATTTCCAGACCTTACAAGCTTTCTTAGGTCTTACTTCATGGTATTCTAAGTTTATTCCCAACTATGCTTCAGTTGTGGAGCCACTTAGAGCACTACTATGTGGAACTTCAAGTCTGGTTTGGTCAGAGACTGCTCAACATAGCTTTGAAATAGTGAAACAGTTAATTGTGAACAGTCCAGTGCTAGCTTTATTTGATCCTGCACTACCCACTATGGTTACTACAGACTATGGTGTTGGTGCAGTTCTCGCGCAGATCCATGCCGATCATACAGAGAAAACTGTTGCATTTGCATCCAGAACACTTACAGAGGCAGAGCGTAAGTATTCAACTGTTAAAAAAGTAGCTCTAGTATGTGTTTGGGCAACAGAAAAATGGAGAACCTACCTATAGGGTACAGAATTTACCTTATACACTGACAGGGGCGTAACTAGAGAGGAAGCAGACCCTGCGGCTGCAGGGGGGCCCAGGAGGTATAGGGGGCCCCATGAGGCCCTGATTTCAATATATATTGGTAAAACAAGACAAACTCTGGATAGTGGGGGGGCCCTAAAATTGATTTGCTGTGGGGCCCAATAACCTCTAGTTACACCAATGTACACTGATCATAGCCCTTTACATACACTGTTTATAACAAAGGGACTAGGAAGAGCTGGAATGCGTATAGCTAGATGGTCAGCAAGGCTATTGAATTTCAACTACAAAATGCAATACAAACCAGGTTTGAAAAATGTTACTGCTGATTGTTTGTCACGTTTACCTTTACCTGCAGCTTCTGATACACTGGATGAGGACATAGAAATTGTAGCATTGACTGATATACTATAATCTACAGTTACAGCTGCTGATTTTAAGCAAGCTTGCCTCACATGTGCAATTTAAGTAAAACTATGGGACATCTTATAAAGAAAATGGCCAAATTCTGAGAATAAACTCAGTCCTGATCTTCAACCTAACTACAAGATTAGACACAAACTGTCCTTAGTAGATGTTGTTCATGGAGCTCACCGTTTATTGGTACCAGGGACCTTGAGAGAAAAGATCATACAACTTGGACATGAGAGTCATCAAGGGATTGTACGTACAAAACAAAGACTACAAGAACTATACTGGTGGCCAGGATTGGATGCTGAGGTGGTAACTGCCTTTCATTCTTGTCTTATTTGTCAGAATCATGACAAAACAGCTATCACACATACACCACCACTTTAGCCAGTACCATTCCCTGTGGGTCCTTTTGCAGAAATAAACAAAAACGTAAAAAAGAATAAAACTCATTTAATGAATGGTTGAGAGTGGAAGGCAGAACACAGGTTAAATGAAAGTAAGGCTGAAGACACTGAGGATATTAGAGAATTAAAATAAAGAATTATATTTACAGCATATCAAAATGTTACATATTTTTAGATTTTTTCTGAATAGCTTTGAAGAAGCTTTTAGGAAGACATGGTGGCAGTGTCAGGAATTACACTGCAAAGTGAGGATAATCATAATTGACAGGCATAAATAATGCTCGAGAATAAAAGAGAAAACATGGTAGTTGAGAGCCACAATACTGACAGGAAAGCAACAGTAACACATCCAAGTAGGCAAGTATCAGTAAGAAGAGATATGAGATATGAAAATAGGAAGAGCAGAAAAAATAAAGGATTATAAATATGTTTCAATGATCACAAATATACATGTTGAAAGATAAAACAGAAGCTTGAAAAAATAAAAGACATTAAAATATGTGAGAATGAAAGAGAATGGTTACACATGCTACAGACAACAATGACGACTGAGAGTTTTATAGGACAGAAATGTGGGGGTAGTGGGCTGAGAATGAAAGACTGAAAAGAAAATTAACAATAACAAAGAGCCTGTAAAATATGTGCCATGAGAATAATATGCAGAGATTATAGAATAGGTGAGAATAACAATGACAGTGATATTATAGATATTATAGACATTATAGACTAGGCAAGAATGAAAGAGAAGATACACCATTTTGAAAGAAAATAATAAATTCATTTGAGAATAAAAAAGTATAGAGTGAGATTTACAGAAATAATAACAGAGCGAGTCTAAGGGGGTCATTAATTAACAATTAAATTTTTTCCACGAAGAAGAAAGAGATAAAATGGGACATTCACTAAGATCCGAAGAAACGCCAGCACAAGCTTCGCTAGCGTTCGCCGCACTTCGCCAGGCAAATTTTCGCCAGCGCTACGCAAATTCACCAAAGGGCGAAGTTACGCTCAGGTCGGCGAACAGTAGCATATTTGCGCTAGTGTTACTTCGCTAGGCAAAGCGCAGTTACACTAGCGAAGCCTAATTTGCATATGTTGCGAATTACAAAATATAATAGAAGTGTATATTACAGCCACTACACAAGCCCAGGAAACCTTTAATCAAAAAAATAAAGTTGTCCTATTGCCCTACATGTGCCCCCTGTATAGTAGTGTTGCCAAATGTAGGGGGGAAGGAGGGTAACCCCCCCAAAAAAATCGATCTTTTTCAGACTATCACCCACAATGGTAAAACACGCCACAGCGTTTTTTGGGACTTAGAAAAAATTTGACATTTTTTTTTCAACCTCCTATCTATTGTATTGCACTTCGCCTGGTCTGACCTGGCGAAGTTACGTCTAGCGTAAGTGCTAACGAACAGCAAAACGTTGATCTTAGTGAATTTGCGTAATTATGATCCTTCGCCAGTGCGCAACTACGCCTGGCGAAAGGGTGCGAAGTTGCGCAAGTCTATCTACTTCGCTAGCGTAAATTCGCCAGAGACGGTGTTAGTGAATTTGCGAAGTTACGATTTGACGTCACGCTGGCGAATTTGCGTTAGCCGCTTCGTGCTTTAGTGAATCTGCCCCTAAGAGAGAGAGAGAATGCGTTTGATCTGGAGATCCTAAAAGACTGGAAAACCTGGCTGATAAAAGATGGAGAAGATGAAAATTGCATAGAAAAGCAAGAACAGGAGTACATAAGGATTCCAGCTCTCAGATATAACAGACTGAGGCAGGGGCATCAACATGGAAAGAACTCGGCAGGAGGACAGAAAGAAAGTTATGCTAAAAAATACTGTAAATGTCAATGAAAGAAAACAGAACAAAATAAGTATTGTTGTGGGCAATAAACAGAAGATCAAAGGCTGAAAGAGGAAGCTGAGAAGGAACATGAAAAGTAAATTAGATGAACAGAGAAAACCCTAAAAGGGAGGGGGTGAAGGGAAAGGGTGAGAAAAAATGAGAGTGGGGTGGAAGATGAATTCATGTCATTACAGATGTATAGTTGCATTTTACTATGACATCATCATTTGGACATATCTCTCCCTCCCTTCTCTCTGTTTCACTCTCTCCATCTGCCAGTTACCCCAGAGCAGCTCTGAGGAAGAGGAGACAGACTGAGGCAGAAACTCACAGAGGAAAAAAAGGAAGAGCAACGTGAAGTCTTGTGAATTTGGGTTGATGGCTAAGAATGACTGAAAGAGGGAAAGACTGAGTCAAGGAATAAAGTACAAATTGCTTGAAAGTGAGGCGGGCTCTTCCTGTAGCAACAAGAAAGAAATACAGCATAGACCCAAGGAGGAAATAACTACAAAGAAATTAAAGGGAGAGACCACACTGGAGCTGTCTGCAAGCAGCAATCCCTAATACTTCACTGAAGGGGTAAGAGCTTAACCTTTCTCAGACAACCATGTCTGCAAGGGGGTGGGTTTTCTATGAGCTTCAGGTAAATGTTATTTTGATGATAGAATAAAGGCAAGTGAGAAGAGTATAATGAAAAATATCATAATAGTTTTTGTGCAGGTCATTATAGCCTGGTTCTCTGCTGTTCAGTACTACACTGTATAAATTTAGTATACTGTACTAAATCTATTGCAGGAAACCGATACTCATAATTCATCATTTCATAATTTTTAAAGTCATATGAATTCTCTATTTATTTGTGGTCATTCCATTTTACCATGTGACTTTAAAGCTATGGAAAAGTGATCATGAATAGATTTTGCTCACAGAGAAAACACTTTTTGGAGGTTTATTAATTGTAAAGTCAATTTTATTTGAAGGAAACCCGATGGGTACCCTTGTCCTGGCGTGAAACTGTATTGCTAGGCTGCATATTGTTTGCCATATTATATTTGTCTCCTTGATGTAATATAGGTATTAATTAATTTATATATATATATATATATATATATATATATATATATATATATATATATATATACACATACATATACATTCTTTGGCAATAAATTTTATCATTATTATATTATAATTAATTATAATTATAATAATTATTATAATTAATTATATCATTAAATATATTGTGCTGTTTAAGACAGGGCATCAACACAAGTAATATGTCAACTGAAGTCCTAATTTACTATGTTATATTGGATATCACATATTTTACAGCCACATTGGATATAATCATGAAATAACTACTTACTTAAGATTTTGGAAATATTTTTGTATAAAGATAAATTTTCGTTATTTTACATGTGTAAAATATAAGGAACAGTTTAATTTAAAGAAGGACTACAGAACTACAAGAAAAAACATTAATTTAACATTTCATTGGTTCTGGTTTTGTGAAACTGGAACATTTTTAGGAAACAGAGTGTACCTGGCTCTGGAGGGGTTAATACATGCATTTATAGCAAGGTTCTGCAGAGGGTTATTGGAATAGCAATGTCATGGTACAGTGGCCCTTTTAGAATGGAAATCACTTATCTCAGACATTGACAGTTTCCAGAGACTTCACTGATATTGAACAGAATAACATATCCATATGGTTCTTATATAATGAAAAATATAACTAATATATAATGACAAATCCTCATATTGTGCATATTTAACCCTCTTACACCTTTCTCACATCTGTCTTTGCTTTTTGGCAACATGGTCTTTTCTTCAAACTTACTTTTTCACATCCATCTTCCTTCCCTCTCTCTTTTCTATCTCTCTATTCCAAATTCATCATCTTGACTTTTCCTCATACTGTGTTTTCCTCTCTATCGCCATTTGCATGCTTAAACAATTGTATTTTGTTCTTCCATTCTCCCTTGCTGTATCTTAGGGATTCTGCTGCCTTTATCATGCCTTCTTTCCTGCCCCTGCTCTTCCTCATTTTGTTTTTCAAGGATTGTGTGGCCCCTCCATCCACATCCACTCCGTGTCCAGATGCAGGAGGGGTGCGAGCTCTCCTCAAACGCCTAGAAATTTTAGAGAAACTGGTTCGGGACTTAAAAGGACAGTGTACACCCCAATGTTGTGCAAATGTGCAGACTGGAGCTGGTAAGTGTACAAAGGTGATATATTAGTACCTGAGTTTATGTATCTCTCCCTCTCTAACCCCAACAGTGGGAAAAGTTATCTATATTTGCTGAATATTGTGATTTGTTCATCTACCCCAATTTATAAATGTTACTGTATGGCCATTTACTATGAGCAACATCAATATACAGAGCAGGTTGTACTTAATGAGCAATTAGTAATTAGATATACAGCAATATGGTAGTCACAGGTGTTCATATACAAATTTTCCAGTACAAACATAAATACTTAGACACAAGACCTATTGCTGAATGTGGATAGTCATGGAACACCTACTTATTGTTAGTATTAATGCTACTTATTGGCAAAATATAAATGCTAATAGTAAGCGGGTTACAGCAACAGCAGTTTTCTGAGATTGGGCTTCATTGTTGTCATAACATGAATCAGGGGACATTTAGGATTGTGGAACAGCACCAACTGTTTCATAGTTGCATGTCTCAGGTAGGGGTTCAATGTGGTAGCTGAGTTACAGGCATCACAGTGGCTATGGTGCTACTATTCAGAAAGAGCTGTCTATGTATATAATCACTATATTCACTCACTTCAAAGAGTGAAGTTAAGAGTGAAGTTCTGCCACTAGAGTGAAGTTCCTCCGCTCTCCATTGATTTCTATGGGATTTTGCAAGGCATATTTATCAATGGGTGAAGTGAAAGTTCACTCTTTGATGAATACGCCTTTAAAAATGCCATAGAAATGAATGGAGAGCGGCGGAACTTTACTCTAGTGGCAGAACTTCACTCTTAACTTCACTCTTTGATAAATATACCTCTTAATCTGGCCAGTATTATTATAGGGGACGGTATGTTTGTACTTAGGGAGCAGAAAGTCTTCATTATTACAGACTCTTGGTGAAGAGTTCAAATCTATGTGATGATCAAAACAGTAATGGACAGAATTAAGCAAGCAATTTCAAAGGCCCTTTATGCAATCTGAAAATAAAAAGTAAAATGAAATATTTTTTTCCAAGACTCATTTCATTCATTAAAGTGCACACATTTCCAGGTGCAAAAACAATTTCTTTTAATCATAGTCTCACTTTCCACTAACACTGCTGAGTGAGCAAAGCCAGTGCACACTGAC
>CM044446.1:51643606-51699537 GCA_024363595.1 Xenopus borealis | reverse complement strand
CAAAACCCCTTGTCTTTTGGCTCCTTTTTCATACTATTTTTGTTGCTGGGACCTGGGAGTTGTAGATCACCAACAGCCAGAAAATGTTCTGGTAAAATACTCTAGGGAGTCCATCTTGCTCAAAGTAGATTACTATTCATGGTTTTCTTTAGTATCAGTATCAAAATGCAGCTAACTAACATTCTTTAAACAGCAACATGTTCCTTATCAACTTAATATTACAGTGCTGTTAAACTTATTAAAATAGAAGACTTCCAGCTGTTTCTGAACTGTATCTCTTACCCCCATATTGCCAGCCTTTTAGATGATACTGGGAGTGGTAGCTGAGGAAAAGCTGGAGGGCCACAAGTTGGCTTATTTGTATAATTCCTACTAAAAGAGTGTTTGGTGCTTTGCAGTTCTGCAGTTCTTAGGTATGAGAAGGCTGGCTACAGTAACTTTCTGGCTCACATCATTACAATTGTTGTGCTCCCAGTGGACTAGTTAAACTCTGTTTATCCAAATGCACTGACTGAAGAAATACTCTTGTTTCTGGACACATTATTCTGTAGGAGGAGAAGATAAAACTAATATTTCAAAGCCTGCCAATTCCAACTTCCCCCATTTATAATCTTCTTTAGTTGTTGGACTTATGTTTGTCAGATTCATTGTTGCTTAAATTTTATTGCTCTACATTTTTGTAAAAAAATTATACTTCAATGGGTCCGATAAAACTTGGCATTAGCAAAGCAAATATAATTCTGACAACCATTCCAGTATAGATTATCTACTAATTATCAATAATGTAGTTATTATTATTTGGAAATATAATTGCTGCTGAAAGCTGTCAGTCCCTTTCTGACCATCTATTCTTTGTCTGACTACATTTGCCATTGGAACAGTATAGCAAGGGTCCACTCTCCTTGAGCTAAACTATATTTCCCACAGTGCCTTGCACCTCGGAGAGTCTCTCACAGTGTGGAAATAGGGCTGGACATAAATTTAAGGGAACATACTACTACATGTACTACATGTAGGCAAAACCAGTAGTGCAGACAACAGCTAAGTAGACAGATAATGCTTTCTGTTGCAATTCATTCACAAATAATGTTAAAATGATTGAAAATATGTTATTAATCTGTACTGGAAATTAGCTTAGAATTGCACCGTGGTCAGTGTTCAGTACTTTTGACTTGCAGTGCTGGGATCCTAAGTTCTTGACTGTCCAGGAGTGGAATTTCTTCAGTTTCCTCCCACACTCCAAAAACATACAGGCAGGTTAACCTGCTTCTCATGAAACTGACATTAGCAAATGCAATAGGGACCTTAGATAGTCAGATCCACTAGGCCATGCTGTGATGTTAACGATAAACACTCTCTGTAAATGTTTTAGCTATATAAAAACAATATATAGCAATAATTCCAGTTTTATCTCAGTTTATCACCTCTTATAAATTAAGTTAAAAAAAAAAAGCTTTCTACACAATGTACTGAAGCTGTTTGTGCATGTTTTTGTTAAAGGAAATGTAACACCAAAAATGAAGGTGCTTTTATATACATTTAAATAAAATGTGCTATTGCCATGCTCTCAATAAAAGTGTTTGCTTCAAAAACATTCCTATTAGGCATAAGCTCTATAATTAATGCAATGATCCTTACTAATACCTGTAATTGAAATCAAGTGTTATTTTTTTAATCTTACAAGCAACAAACATGTACTAAACTTTTTTTTTCATTCATTTTATTTCATTTTCAGATGACCCTGTCAGTCATAAATCTCCCTCATGTCTACAGCCCATTGAATCCTGCCCTGGGGGATGTGGAGGGGAAGAACAAGGAATCTGCATTGATGGACAATGTCAGTGCACAGATGGATACATGGGAGAAAACTGCCAGCTGAAAACCTGTCCTGAAGATTGTAATGACCAAGGTCGATGCAAAGATGGTCAATGCTTCTGCTTTCCTGGATACTCCGGAGTTGATTGTGGCTCAAAGTCTTGTCCTAATAATTGTCAAAATCGTGGACGTTGTGAAAAAGGAGTTTGTATTTGTGACTCTGGTTATACTGGAGTTGACTGTAGTTCCAGGACCTGCCCCAAAAACTGTTTCAATAGAGGTCGATGTAAAGATGGAGTTTGTATATGTGATCCTGATTATACTGGTGTAGACTGCAGCATTAAAACTTGCCTCAACGACTGTCAAGACCATGGTCGTTGTGAAGATGGAATGTGTGTGTGTGATCCTGGATTCACTGGAGTTGATTGTAGTTCCAGAACTTGCCTCAATGACTGTCACAATCATGGCAGATGTGAAGATGGAGTTTGTGTTTGTGATTCTGGGTTTTCTGGACCAGATTGTGGGTATATGAGCTGCCCAGAAGATTGCAATGAGCAGGGTCGCTGTGTGTCAGGGGTTTGTATGTGTGAGAGTGGATTTATGGGGCCAGACTGTGGAACTAGGGTCTGTTCTCCTGAATGCGAGAAGCGTGGGCACTGTGAGGATGGCGAGTGCATCTGTGACCCTGGATTTACTGGGCCAGACTGTGATATAAAAACTTGCCCTAATGACTGTAACAAACAAGGAATATGTGTTGATGGAAAATGTGTTTGTGATTCTGCATATACAGGATTAGATTGCCAGTTTAAAAGTTGCCCTAATAAATGTCACAACCGAGGCAGGTGTGAAGATGGAATCTGCATTTGTAATTCTGGATATTCTGGGTCAGATTGTGGGTCAAAAACTTGTCCAAAGAACTGCAGTGGAAATGGGCAGTGTGTAAAGGGCAAGTGTGTATGTGATCCCGGTTTTATCGGGCCAGTTTGTGGAACCAGAGCCTGTCCGGCTGGGTGTAGTATTCATGGACGCTGTGTAAGAGGGATCTGTGTGTGCTCTCCAGGGTACACTGGGGTGGATTGTGCATCCAGGCTATGCCCCAAAAACTGCCATAACCGGGGCCGGTGTGAAAATGGAGTGTGTATTTGTGATTCTGAATATACAGGCCTTGATTGTGGATCTAAGACTTGCCCCAACAACTGCCACAGTAAGGGGCAATGTGATAATGGTGTATGTATTTGTGATCTGGGATATACTGGCCTTGACTGTGCAACAAAATCCTGCTTTAATGACTGCCACCATAGGGGCAGGTGTGTAGACGGTGTGTGTATTTGTGAGGTTGGATATACAGGTCTGGATTGTGACACTCTAAGCTGCCCTGAAGACTGCCACAACAGGGGTCAGTGTGAAAATGGAGTCTGTGTCTGTGACTTTGGCTTTACTGGGCTAGATTGTGGTTCAAGGAGTTGTCCCAATAATTGTAATGACCATGGTCAGTGTGAAAATGGAGAGTGCATTTGTGATTCGGAATATACTGGCCATGACTGTGGATCAAAAATGTGCCCTAATAACTGTCAAAATCATGGCAGCTGTGATAATGGCAAGTGCATCTGCGATTCTGGATATGCTGGTATAGACTGTAGACTGAGAACCTGTCCAAATGACTGCCACAACCGGGGACAGTGTATTGATGGAGTTTGCATTTGTAACTCTGGATACACTGATCTAGACTGTGGTTTGAAAACCTGTCCATATGACTGTCATAGCAGAGGTCAGTGTGTAAATGGTATATGTATATGTGATTTTGGATATAGTGGTGTAGATTGTGGTCCTGCATCATGCCCAAATAATTGTCAGAATCATGGAAAATGTGACAATGGAGAGTGTGTTTGTGATTCGGGGTATATTGGTGTGGACTGTGGGACTAAAGTCTGTCCAGAAAACTGTCATGTACATGGTCGATGTGAGCAAGGGGTCTGTATCTGTCAGACAGGATATACAGGTTTGGATTGTAGATCTAAATCCTGTCCAAAGAATTGTAGCGGCAATGGTCAGTGTATAAATGGAAAATGCATCTGTGACTTTGGATTTGCTGGACCTGTTTGTGGAAGCAGAAGTTGCCCAGGGAACTGTGGTGGACGAGGAAAATGCATAAATGGGGTCTGTGTGTGCAAAAAGGGATATGAAGGAGCTGACTGCAGCATGGGTAAGTAGCACAGCTCTACTTAAATAATTCTTCAATTAAAACAGGAATTCCCTAACTATAATGTGTGCCCCTTGGGGTTAGTGCAACCAGTGCAATGGGGGGGGGGGTGTGTGTGCAAAGATTAGGTCTAATGTTTAGATTCTCACAATATGACACACAGTAATACTTTATTGCTTATGCATTGGTAGCATTTATTTGGTCTTTTCCCTAAAATCTTCCAAGGTCTGCATTATTGTCCTTTTTGGCCAGGCTTCGTTTCCAGTTCTTGATTCCACACAAAAACCTAAATGTTCCATTTTAATGCAATTTCTTGGGTTTTAAATCTAATGATTCTCCCTTGTAGTTGTCACAGAACTTACAGCAGTTACTGGGCTACGTGTAACGTCTGTGGAAGAATCTTCAGTAACCATTGAGTGGGACATCCCACAGACTCCTCCAGATTTATATGCCATATCATTTAAAGCAAAGGTATGAAACTACATGTGTGTATCTGTCTGTCAGTGTTGTAATCTGTTACAGTTGACAAAAAAGGCATAAACTAGGTTGGGTTGGGTAAATTTTCGTTTGTGGTTTATGGAAACTATAAAAGAATATTAGTGGTCCAATTCTAATCTCTAGGTATTTTCTAGTATTGTAGTGTAATACTATTTGAACAGGGTGCTGCCTAGAGTTCATTTGAATTGTTCTTGTACATTTTCCTTAACATTGCTTGCTCAGGATGTACTCTCTCTGCCCAATAGAAGGAGAATGGCTTCTTAAACAACACAGTGGATGGCTCTCTCACTTCATTTGTGCAGACTGGTCTGGCCTCAGGAGAGGAGTATTTTGTGTCTATACAACCCCAGAAGGGGCTAACTGTTGGGCCTGATACCACTGTAACTGTCACAACATGTGAGTATATAGGCATCTGTGATGATCTAAATCATATTGCATGTGCCAAGTCCCAGATTTTGTATTTGTATGTACACAAGCTTAATGTTATTTCTCTCTAAATCTTTTTGTAGAGTGTTATTAATGACTATCATCTTCCACTGCCTCTCAAGAACCGGGGGCAAATTCACTAAAGCGCGAAGCGTTTAACGCTAGCGCTAATTCGCCAGAGTGACGCCAATTTGCAACTTCGCAAATTCACTAACACGGACTCTGGCGAATTTTCGCTAGCGAAGTAGATAGACTTGTGCAACTTCGCACCCTTACGCCAGGCGAAGTTGCGCATTGATGAAGGGACGCAACTACGCTAATTCACTAAGGTAAAAATGTTTGTGAAAGTTACCTCTTAAGCTAGACGTTACTTCACCAGGTCAGACCTGGCGAAGTTCAATACAATAGATAGGAGTTTGAAAACAAAACGCTGGCGTTTTTTCCCTTTTGTAGGGTGATAGTCTGAAAAAGAGCGAATTGTTTTTTGGAGTTCCCTCCATCCCCCACCTACATTTCCTTACGTATGGAAACTCAACTATACAGAGGACACATGTTTAGGGCAATAGGACAACTTTATTTTATTTATTAAAGGTTTCCTGGGCTTGTGTAGTGTAATGTAGTGGCTGTAACATATACTTCTATTATACGCCATATGCAAATTAGGCATCGCTAGCGTAAATGCGCTTTGCCCGGAGAACTAATGCCAGCGCTACTTCGCTAACTTTCGCATCTTAGTGAATTTACGTAATGCTGGCGAAAATTCGCCTGGTGAAGTGCGGCGAACGTTAGCGAAGCCAATGCTAGCGAATTTTCACCGCTTAGTGAATTTACCCCCCTGTATCTTTTTAAATACTGACAGAGCAAATGTATTTCTGATTTCATTTGGCTCACACAACATATCACAACACATCAGGACACAAAACTGTATTTATTCCATTGAAGAAAGATGTGATTATTAATTTCAATGGTGGGATATAGTACAACTTCTGGCCAAATGTCTAGATAACATTTTCTCCATTTGTAAATGTAATGCCTTCATCTATAAAATATGTATCTAATATCAACAACATAGTATACTTCTGCCAGTGAAAGATGCAATGTTCCACCTTTATTTTCTTTTGTTTCTTTTCAACACCTTACCTTCTTCTTATGCATTTTTAAAAGCATATATACAAAAGTATTTCTTATTGTTTAGGCGTTGAGACTCCACGTGGACTCCAAGTGACAGATATCACCACCACTTCTTTCCTTTTAAGATGGGAACGACCTCAGTCTTTCCCAGACCGGTACATAGTGACACTAGTGTCCCCAAGCTGGAAAGAAAGAAAGATGAAAGTCCCTGGAAAGGGTGATAGGGTGAAGGTTACAGGACTGGAAGAGGGGACAAGTTACATAGTGATACTGAGAGCAGAGAAAGGAGAGCAGCAAAGCAAAGGGATGGAGACCACTGCAAGCACAGGTAACACGAGGAGGAGAGAAAGGGGAGTGAATGAAGCAGTTGGAATGAAATGAGCAAGGGAATGGAATGTGTGGGTGAAAAATAAAGTGAGATTATTTGGAAGTGAGTTGAGGTTGTGTATGCATTCTGGACAAAAAATCACTAGAATTATTTTGCATACATTGTACAGTGTTGTTTGCAGGGGAAGGTCTATCATTATCTGCTGCAGTGCCATTTCTATATATCTGCACAAAAGTGCTTGTAATTCTCCTATTGGGTTTTGTGTGCTAATAATGAATACAGATTTTTAGCATGGCCAATTCTCTCTTTCTACAGCACAGTATTACTATTCCCATCTTGGCAATTTCCTATCTCCCCACCTCATGGGCTTAGGGTGGTCACGAGAAGGCTGCCTTTAAACTAATATTACAACTAAACAAATAGACTTGTTGGGTTAGGAACTAAATTTTACATGGCAGAGTGAATTATCTGCAGTGTTAATAGTGGAATTTAGAAATGAAAACTAAACCATAAAATCATGACAGAATCATTTTAAAGGATAACTAAATATTAACAAAGAAGTAGAAATGCTGCACAGCTTTTGGTGGCTTTTTGATCATTAAACGTTGTTGCCCCTAAAATTGGTACCATAGTTGCATGAGCCACAAAGGCAACTTAGCTACCATTTTTTATGTAACCACACTAAGGGCTGGGGCAGACAGGGAGATTTGGGGAGATTCTGTCTCCTGGTGATTAATCGAGGCGACAATCTCCCCGAACTGCCTTCTCCCTGTCCGCCGCCTGTTTAAATCAAAAAGCGCCACGCGGTGCAGCGATTTCCCGGAATCGCCTGAAGTTTCCTCACAAAGCATCTTTGTGCGATTCCGGAAATTGCCGCACCGCGTGTGCATCGATTCGAATGATTTTAAGCAATCGATCAAATGTTTTTATTTTATCGATCGATTTTTTTTTATTCAATCGTTCGAAAAATCGAATTTCGTTAAAACCCCTTGAATTCGAACTTCGAATTCGAGGGGTTTTGATTCAACCTAAATTTGAGGGTTTTTAACCCTCGAAATTCGACCCTTAGAAATTTGCCCCTAAATGTAACTTTTGACTCAAATACATAAAAGGTCAATATAAATCCTGTCCTAACCAAAATTTATTTCAGATCATCTATAGCTTTTCCTTTACTTTTACATTTGTTTAGAAGAAAACACATATAAACCCTTCATGCTGCACTTCCCAACTGACTTTGATTTAGGATCTGAACAGATTATAAGTAAGCAATATAAGTATGGGATCCCTTAGCTGGGAACAGATATGAAAAATGATTTCCCTTTTCTCTGTAATAATAACACAGTAACTTGTATTTAATAGTAACGAAACTGCATGAATCCATATTGGTGGCAAAACAATCCTATAGAGTTCATATAATCATTTTATAGACTATAGTATAGAGAGATTAAGATTATGGAAAGATCCATTATTCAGAAAACCCTAGGTTCCAAGAATTCCAGATTATAGGTCCCATACCTGTACAACATATATTTTATAGTACCCTGTCCACTGTTTAAGTTAATAATGATAAATTAAAGGGGTTGTTCACCTTTGAATGAACTTGTGTATGATGTAGAGATTTATATTATGAGACAATTTGTAATAGGTTTTAATTCTTCATTATTTGTGTTATTTTAGTTATTTAGCTTTTTTTTATTTCAGCAGCCAGGTTGCTAGGGTCCAAATTACCCTAGCAATCATCCATTGATATGAATATGAGACTGAAATATGAATAGGAGAGGCCTGAATAGCAGGACAAGTATTAAAAAGTAGCAAAAACAATTCATATGTGGCCTCATAGAGGGGTCAGTGTCAACCCAGTTGAAAGCTGGAAAGAGTCTGGAGAAAAATAATTAAAAACTACAAACTAAAAACCAATTGAAAAGTTGCTTAGAATTGGCCATTCTATAAAATACTAAAATCTGACTTAAAGTTGAACCACCCATTTAAAATAAAGAGTAACAATACTTTTCTTCTGTTATCATATTCTATTTCTCTCTGTATTTGAAATGTGTGTAATATAAATTTACATACAGTTATAATTTATGTTGACCAGTGACTGGCTGATATTTTAAATTCATACACTTTTTTATATCTGGCAGTGTGCAGCATATAATATAGGGTTTATTTGGCAGTAAAACATCATGCCGTTGAACCCCATGATCCAATAGCAAGAGGGGTTTTTTTTATTAAAGATTTTTTCTGGTCAGAGGGGGGAAATACATTCTCAAACATGTCAAGGTCATGTAGAAGTCAATGGCAGATGTTTACAAATGTAAGGTATCATGATCTGCAATGGGTTTTGCACAATAATCCAAAGAATTAATGGTTTTGGGTGATAATCTGAAAAAATTAAGTTTTTTGGTATCAAATCCGAAAATAAAAAATGTTTCAGATTTTTTCAAAATTTTATGGAATCTTTTCAAGCAAAATATTTTTTCTGAGTAAATTTTTTGATTAAAAAAAAAAGTGGATGAGAGTTTGGTTGAAGTGGTTTGAAGAAAATAATAAGAAATTTTCAGATTTTAGTAAATAAACCCCTTAGTGTTCTCTTACATCACCCCAAAGGACAAAAAAGGAAGAGAAAACAAGGATAATGAAATAAAAAAATGGAGAATGTGAATAAAACTGTTATAATAGATTGGCTCTTTTCTGTTTTTAGTTGCAGGAAGGAGAATTTCGATCCAGTAATACGTTTGGAGAAGTCTATTATTTATCTTCCTTTAACTCAAAAGATTTTGCTTTTCAGATGTTTCATCATTTTGGAGTGAACATTTATGTCTACTTCTGGCCACTCTAGAATTTGAAATGTATGGTAATTTTAAAAGTAAATATAATGAGCCAAATAAAAATTATGAAGTGCCTGTGATAACCCAGTAAAATATATGTAAAAAATCCATGCTTTTTAAAAATCCAGGGAATATTAACAATTCATCTTATACCACATGATAACATGTTTCCAGTATGTATTTCATATTGTTAACAGTATGCTACCCTCTTAGATTCTTCCTATCTGTTCACTATTAGGGTTAATTCTCATTTTCTTCATTTGGTGCTTTATTAGCTATTAACAGGGAGCAAAAAAATATACATGATGAAGAAGCCCACAAGAAGAAAGGGAAGGTAGTGACGCCTCAACAGGGTGGTCAGCTTGAGAAGCCACGATTTTCAGAAGATCATTATGATCCTTCAATAACTGGGCGAGTTCCTACGGTAGGAGGAGAAGAGGGTTCAAAGACAAGGGAGATAACCGAATATTTTGTTGAAGACCAAACACAAAAGGACATGGTAAACACCACTAGAAGAACTATCCATACCATCATTGTTACTACACATCACATTCAGAATCAAAAGGAAGGCAGTGTGGTGGATATATTTAATGATACTAAGGACAGTTCACAACAAAGGACAAATCATCTAACAGATAGGGAAAAAATAAGTAGTGAAGTGGAAGAGAGTGGTGTGGGAGAGATTACAGAAGGGACTGATATAAAAAGGGCTCATATTCAAAAGCTTGTATCTGAGAGGAAAGTGCAAAGTTGGATCATCAGAGGAAAAATTATAGATGTACCTTCTGGAGAGAAACCTTCACATAATCTGACACAGGAGAGCAACATAGCATCAATTCAGTTGAGTAATACACAGGCAGCTGGTCAACTTGGTTTCTCTCACACTGAGCCCAAGAAGAAAATACCAAGTGAGCAATCTGTGGAGGATGTGACTGGAATCCAAGCTAATCTAGGGAGTACAGAGTCAAAAAAGTTTTCCCATGAAACATTACCTTTGACTATAAATAAGAAACAGTTGGAAAAGCTAAAGAATGAGAGAGATACAGATGAAATTAGTGAATCTCAAGAAAAAAGTGACATATCAACAAAAGTACATACGGATGACAGAAACTCTAATAATGATAATGTAGGTTGGGAGGGAAAAAAATTATTTAATCGGACAGTGGAAGAGAAAAGTGGGAAAGGAAAGCCAGAGGCAGGAGTAAGAGGTCAGAAACAGAATAAGAAAGAAAAGACATATTCTGGAGATTTACACATAAAGGCTGTAATTGAGAACTTACCTACAAAACTTTCAGTTTATAATGGGACCTTTATACAACGTCTCAAAAGTTATCTGCGTTCAACTTCTTATCCACTAAGATCTAATCAGACAGTGGAGTCTGTGGCAAGAGCCATCTTCCTTTACTTAGTGAAATACAAACCTCATAGTTTCACAGGAATGGTATATGACCGTCTTCCACAAAAGACCCCAGATGCAACAGAAAATATAGAATCTTTTGGAGCAAGTAGAATTCAGGGTAATACAGGGATTGTTATGGTGGGTAATAAATCAGATCAAACAAAAGAGGTAGAAACCAAACCAAAGGATAGACATGCAACAATAGAAGGATCACAGAGAAATGTAGATACTCTGGCTATAAGTGAATATAGTTCTTCATCTGATGTTCATGAAGTTAACATGAAAGTCCTGAAAGAGATTCCAACCTCAAAAGAAGAGGAACGGTTTATAAGTGAAAGGGACACCTTACAACTTTTCCCTCTGAAAACTTTGTTAAATAAAACATACTCTGAAAAGCATTCTGATACTTTAAAAAGGACTAAGGAACCAGGTAATCAAATGGTATGGCATGTGGGTGAAAAGGGTCTGAAATTAACCGGGAAAAATGAGAAAGAAGGCTTTAAAACTACTACATTGTCCCCAAAGACTAGGGCATATGAAATCTCTCCTCATGTAGATACGCTGAACATACCCACTCAAAACTCAGAAGACAAGAGAACACTTGGTGTAATTTTGGAAGACGACTTTCTGAAAGCTAAAATGACTCATAAGGACAATGAGGATGTACTTGTTGAATCTACTGCTACAACTTTATCTACTCATCTAGACATTATTACTTCTTTGAAAAAGAATATTATAGCAACTCAACAAGATTACAAAAATAAAACTGAACAAAAAGAACTGACTAATGACAAAGAAATGACCACCAAAAAGCAACTGTACTACAGTAAAAAAAATCCACCAAAACAACCAAGACCAGAAAACGTGAAATCTGAAATGAAGGAGATAGAAATTGAACACCACATAAATAAAGAATATTCAAGAAGGAAGATACCTGATGACAAAGTGTCTCTACTGCAAGTAAGAGAGGGGGAGGGAAAAGAAAATAAAGAAAATGCATCAATATTAAACCAAACACTTGCATCTGCTGGTCCCTCAACACATCCTGCATCAGTAAACATTTCTGGTCCAGGCATTTATGGCAGACCAGCTATTCTACAGAGTACTCCTACCAGTTTTGATGTATCCCTAGATGGTCTTGGGGTTCTATTTGACAAGGTGATGATTAATTATCGTCCATTTCAAACAATCATGACTGATGTTCCACACCAACTAGAGGTTGGTAAAGGAGTCCGAAAAGTGGTGATCAGGGATCTTGAACCAGGGACCACCTACCGCCTTGACATTCATGGGCTATTGAGGGGGCAGTCTTCCAAGTCCTACACATTGGTAGCTGACACAGGTACCAACTGGATCACCAACTATAGTTGTTTAGAAATTGGGGTCCTGTTAAGAGGCTATATAAAATTTACTATTGTCTGTTCACAAGCTTTCTTGCTTTTCACTACCCTCTTTGCCCAAATCTGCTTCCTGCTAAGATTCCCCCATTCCTCGATTGTCAACTCACACTGGGAATATTATAGGAGGATTGACTGATGTCTCTTCTTTATTCTTGTAGGATTCTGTAAAATTTGATTTTTTTTGCTCTTCCGATGCCAATGAAACTCATATGTTGGATATTTTATCTGTTTATGGCTTCTTCAGTTTTTCAGTCATAATTCCTTATCCCCATTATACTGTTTATATTCTTCTTACATAGTCATATAGTAAATGCTGTTGAAAAAAGATACACGTCCTTCAAGTTCAAACTTCCCTTTAACTGAAAACAGCTTACATTCTAATTAATCAAAGGGTGTTTAAAAACATCTCTAATTTGCCCCAGGTAGTGAAAAATCTTACTGAATCCAAAATCAGTCCCTGGATCAACACTTATATAGTGGATCTTAAACTGTAAAGCTGGACCACCTGGGTGGTCTGGGAGCAGTGGAAGGGGTAGCTTAGTTTAAAGGACTGTTTAGAGTGAACTCTGGGGAGACTGTACATTTTGTTCTCTTAGACATGCCATTACAAATAGCTTGAAGGTCAGTAAAGATTTGAGATGAAAACTTATTTGCTGGACTATATATTCTTGGAACTATGGCTGAATGATTGCTATACCAGTGGTTTCTTATATCTGTGATCTTATTATGCGTTAAGGAGTGCCTTAACCAAAGGGGACCTAAATTGAAAAAGCCTGACAATCATTTTACTAAAGCTGGCCATAGACGCAACGATCCGATCGTACGAATCCTCGATTCGTACGATTTTCGGATCGTGTGTGGAGTGTTCCGACTTTTGTCGTGCCATGCCGATCGGTCGTTTGGTCGATCAGCCAGGTTAGAAAATTTCTGTCGGCTGGCGATAATATCTTTGCGTCTATTGCAGATCGTACGATTTTCAGTGGGAGACCGTCACTAGGTTTTTAATCGTACAACTTTCGTACGATCCTTGTCAGGGGCAGAACGTCAGCTGTCTGTGCTTTTTACTACTTTAGTTGATCTGAAGGTTAGTGACAAGTCGGGAGATGCAAAGATCCGATCGTTGGAATCATCTTACGATCGGATCTTTGCGTCTATGGCCAGCTTAAGAATGGATTCTAGTAATCTTCTGTTTTCCTTCCATTCTTTTAGATCATTTCCCCTCTACCCTATCTATTTCTTGTTTTGTTGTTTAAAACTATATACCACATTTACCACTGAAGGCTCTCATTTTATATCTGTCTTCAATCTTAAATGTTATACCTAGTTTTATCATTCAATCACTCTTTTCTTTGGTATGTATTCCCTACATGCCCCTTTTAAAATTTACTCTTCCTTGCAAATGAATAACCTCACAGTTTTACCTCACAGGCCTTCTCTCTTCTTTGCTGCTCGTTGTCTTCTGATCGTTTGGCAATAAGACACCGCATCTGACCTGCTGATTACACCTTTACTCTTCAGGCAATGTGAACGCACAAATATATATATCATATTGTACAAGTATGGCATGCTGGTGCATATGGGAAGTGTGTGTGTGTCAGTGTTTTCAATACCTATTTTTATGATATATGCATTTGTTTGTGCCTGTTTTGGCAAGGCCAAACAAGAATTTCCATAGGCTTTCTGCCAGTTTTGTTCCATACATTGATATTAAAATGTATGCCCCTTTATACTTGTAATGCTCCACCAGTTAAAATAGAAATATGCAACCATACAAAATATGAATGCATCTGTAGATAGAGATGCATGTCCAGTATCTAAAATATATTTGCTTGAATAATGTGTTTGCCTTGTAATTATGAAAGTATACAAATATGTTGATGCAATATTAAGTTGTGTGTGTGGTATGTTTAAGCTGAAACAAATGCATAGGTTTGTATGATATATATATCAATGAAACAACTTTTCTTTCTTGCAACGATACAGTTATTCCTGTGTGTATTCAACATTAAAACTGTATATATAAATCTATATATATGTGTGTATATATGCATACCATATTGAGTTAAATAAATAAAAGTATAATATACATAGATATACATAGAATTTAAAAATGTATGCATATTAATGAGTATATGAAATCATTTTTTTGTGCTAGCGTGGTTTGCATATATAGCCAAAATATATATATACACAGTACATATATCAAATATTGATATATGTGTGCATACAGGCTTACATGCTTATATTCTATATTTGTTCACTGCTTTAATGCATGTAATTGTGCACAGAAATGCATGTAATGCTTCTTGTGGGGGGGTTAGGAGGGGATATAAAGGTGGGAAAGAAGTCATAGAAGATAAAAACAATGAGTTCTAAAGATTTGGAATGCCACAAAATAAGAGATATTAAAAGGAAAGTATTGAAGTGAAGTGGGGATGAAACACACTGTAGCATAGGTTGATTAAAAAAGAAGATTAAAAGGGATTAAGTCTAGAAAATTATTTTACTGTTAATGAAAATGCTGGATCAGATTGTGAAACACTCATTTTGCTCTCACAAACAGCTCAAAGACCAACAATTTTGCCCACTGAGGTCACCACAAAGACAACAATATCCCAAAAAGAAGACATTATAACTACCAAGATTCCTTCAGGTAACAATAATATTCTATTATTTGTCTGTCACTCAACTTAATCTGTAAGGAATTCATTACAGGAAAACTATCTGCAAAACAGTCTAACTCACTCTAAGTACCATCATCAAATGGAAACCTCACAGGAAAAAGATTCAGTTGATGATAAAAATACATCAAATTGATTAAAATTCATTTTAAAAAAGGAACCCAAATGTAAGTCTTGATTAGAAAACATCAGTTAATGTATAGTCCATTACAATTTGTGAGGTTGGGCTTGATTTTGTTAGGAATAAAATAAAGACAACTTTCTAACTGATTTGTCACTTTCCTTCTCTTGTCTTTGTCTCCAGTAACTACTCGCCCCCTTGTACCTCCTCAAATGGGAGCACTGCAAGTGCGGGATGTGACAAGTGAAAGTATCACATTAGTTTGGAAGGCCAAGATTGGGGTCTATGATTCATTCTTAGTGCACTACGAGATGGTAACTGAGGGTGGCAGTCCACAAGAAATATCTGTTCCAGGAGATCAACGAGAAGTGACTTTAAGAGGACTGACTCAAGATACCAGATTTGCAATATTGCTCTATGGCGTAAGGGGAGGAAAGTTGTCACGGCCTTTGAAAGAGGAAGTAACAACAGGTATGTTTTACTTAAAACAAATGTAATTTAAATTCACAGACAGAGATTATTCACACATGCAATACATTTTATGCAAAGGTTCCTGTTATCTACACAGAAAGGGTTAAATGGAGGCAAAAGACATAACTAAAAAATTAAAATATTGAAGAAACTTAAGGAGAAGTGATTTGAAGGCAGAGGAAGGAATTTTCCAAAGGACAGGTAAGAGCAGGTGAAAAGACTGTGGACATGAAAAGTCAGCTTATCATGCTAAATTCTGTACATGACAGGATGATGTCCATTACATGTATCAGGGGGTAACTATTAGGTGTTAAGAGGTGACACAATAGTAGATTGGGTTATAAGAAATGTTAAAGAAGGGTATTAGAATTTTAAGTTGTGAGGATGCTGGGGGCAAAGAGGATGTGGATAAATGAAAGCATAATGTTTAGGATGTACAGATAAGAGTATGGTCTTCAGCTGATAAAGTCTACAAACAGTAAGATAAACTGCATTGGAGATGAATGTTAGTAGGAATTGGGGACCAACAAAGCATTATTTTTGGCCTTGTGGGTTTGGGCTACTAAAAAACTTTAAAACTTATAAAACATTTTATTCATAACACAGAAAAGTCCCAAACACTGCAGAAAGTACAAATTTCATACAAGGTTCTGGAAATTCCGCTGCTTAAAGTGTCGTCGATATCTTGGCCCTGCATCGCTCCACTTGCCTCATTATAGGAATGCCCCTTTATACATAAAGTGTTCCAAGTGGCATCCAACCTGCAATGCAGTGTGCAAAGAAACTAATGGCTTTTATTGAAGTGAGAATTTACTTATTCAAAGCACATCTGTTTTACCAGATGTATTCATTTAATTCAAAAATTGGTTCATACATTCTATCAGTAACCATTGATGGTAGACCTCATCACACTAATATAGCCAGATAACCAATGTATTAGAATACATAGAATATAATTCTAGGGATCAGGATAAAGCTGCACCATGGTCTAGCTCTAGGTTAAATTTTGAGTACTAAAGATACATTATATGCATTCATTATCTTTAGCAATTTAGCAAGCAATCCAATGGACAATACTTTAAACCTCCTGTATAATGTGTCTCTTATTTCTGCTTTATAATAACTTGCATATGTTCCAGTGCAGAGGGATTCTGCTAGAACAGTAGGAGAGGTTATTAGAATAACTGTTATTTCAGTGATGTCATTCATTTGACATATTTAAATGGAAATATGTGTTAAAGCTTTGGGAGGAGCAGTAACAAAGTTATTGATTATACAATTCCCTGATGTTACTGAGTGAACACAGTTGGCGGAGCAGATGTTCTCAGATATTTTCCTAAGGTTTGATTTGGTTTACACCTAGGTCAAGGGTTATGCTTGTTTTTGTGATGCTTCTTGTTTGCAGCTATTGTGTGACATGTAAGACCTTTTTATTTTTGTGCACTGACTCTTATCATTACACCAAAAAAGGCCATTTCTGAACTGACGGTGTCCCTGGTACCTTTCAGGAACACCGTAATAAAAACACAATTTGAAACTTGCTATAAATACACACACATTCATGACACTACACTACACATTACAATTATGGCAAAACCAAAAGAGAAATGAACTGGATGCTAATCATCCAGTGAGGATGGTAATGCTTAAGTCAATGTCTATTAATTATCACATGACTGTGCAATTGTTATTTAGGAAACATCTGCTAATGATACAGAAGAGATACAGTACTTATTTACAGTATATAGCACCACAAATGTTCTCAGTGTTATATTAAAACACAAAGAGAGGCACAGTCATTTTAATTTAAACTTCAATAATAAATAAATAAGTGCTAGGAATTTTAATACACAGTTGGAATGAGTTATCCAAAGGGAAGTTTGTTAATGCCACATGGCAGAAGCCACAGGGCTGTTATTTTAGGTATTTTGTTCTGCTTTTATAATAAATCAACTGCTATTTAAGTACAAGTATCACTAAAGGAATAAAAAGTATTTGACCACTCATCTCTTAGAGCCAAAGGTTAACAGATTTTTAGTGATATGGGTACAATCTTGAGTACTAAGCATTTTGCAAAAGGTTTCAGGCTGTAGATTAAGAATAGGCAGTGATTTCTGGAATATGCAGCAATTAGTTAAAACTGCATGCTCCACTGCAAAAGCACAAGCAGATATATAAACCTTTTAGTGAGAAACAAAAGCAGGCCCTACATCATAATGTATGGCAGAGATCCCCAAACTGTGGGGCTGGAGCAGTGTCAGGGGGGGCTCAATCTGAAGGCGTTTTGGGTTCCCTGAAGACTATTTGGTGCCCAAGTGCAGTAGTAGAACAATATAAAGCTTTCATGTCCTTCTTTAAATACAGTTTGTGTGTATGACTTTGATTATTTACTGCAACATAGAGCAATGGAACATGCCTGAGCTATTTTATTTGTATAATCTTCTCTTTATTTACAAACTGTGAAGATTACATCAAGTAACAGTTAATCTATTCTGTAAAAATGACACTTTAATCAAAACCATGTCTGTCGGTATCCCTTTTATATCAAGTATTTGGTCTGCCTTTGCTGTCATATTAATGTATTCCTATACAGCATGCAGCCGGATGTTATATTTACTCTCATAGTTACTGTACCATAAGATCCATGCATTTCTAAAGAGGTACTGATCACCAGCTCTGCCTTGTTGTGTTTTATGGCTGGGCTTGATATTTAAAGTTGAATGTAAAAAAGATCAGTATAGAATGGGAACTCTTAGTTAATGGCTTTACTCACCAAGAAACAGAGTATTGTGCACAGGTCAGTTGTCCAACATTTATTTCAGCTGTTTCTGTTTCAACTTTATCCTACAGAGAAGTTTTGTGTAAAGCATACTCCATGCAAAAAGAAAACAAAATGGATACAATTTGCTGATTTAGAATGGATAAGGCTGATAAACAAGCATGTAGATTGGCAGGGGTGCTCTTTAATTTCATGGACAAGAGATGATCATCATTTTCTACAGCACAGAGTCAAATTGTCTCTATGCCAAGCCAAAATGTGTCCCTTCCCAAAATCAAGGGCAAATCTAAGTCACAATTAACACAACAATAGCACTAACATTATTGTGAGCAGGGATACCTTACATCTGAAGCATCCTATCTTAGTGCTACAATATGCATTAACTGCACATGTACTATGGCTTTTGTATATAACGCTCTTATAAGTTGCTGAACTGGAACAATATAAATATTTAATTCTGAGTCTATCACAATGTTGTGGGCACATTAAGACTTTTTGGCACATTTTGCAAAGACAACATATGAATGAAATCAAACACAAGACTAGAAGTCTATTTTGAGTTATTAAACTTGCAGAACCCTGTTTTGTGCATTCGTATGCGTTACTTATATATAATATACTGTATTAGAAAATTATAATTCTTTTTTACTTATTTAGTTGTCTAGTATAGGTTTTCTACCACATTGATATTGGATTGTTTAGCAGAATTTTTGTTTTTTTTAATGATCTGCAAATACACAAGGTGGGAAGCCCCGAAGCATGCCATCAATTATTATATAGTACAGGTATGGGATCCCTTATCCAGTAACCAGATATCCAGAAAGCTCCAAATTACGAAAGACTCCCATAGACTCCATTATAATCAAATAATCCAACTTTTTATAAATGATCCAAGATATAATTAATCCTTATCGGAAGAAAAACCAGCCTATTGAGTTAATTTATTGTTATAATTTTATTGTTATAATGTTCTAGTAGACTTATGGTATGAAGATTCAAATTACGGAAAGATCTGTTATCCGGAAAACTCCAGGTCCCAAGCATTCTGGATAATAGGTCCCATACCTGTATTTATTTTACTTTTCTAATTTTTATGAAGAATGCATTGGCTAAAACTGTAATGCTGAATATAAATCCAATAACCTCTCTGACTTCAATGTCCAAAATGCCATAACTACTGTATACACTGTATTCCTGGCCCTGGGAAGTGTTATCATTGGACTCCAAGTACCCAAGTCTCAACACCATCAGCATCAGTGTCTTGAAATATCATTAACATATTGCACATGATTTTGTCTGATTTGGCTGCACAACAAGGGTGCATTTGTTATCAGCTGTTATTTTTATTGTCCCATATATCTAATTAGACAATATGCTTTTCATGGATCCCCTCCTTTGTTATCTATCTGCTGCATTTTTTTTTAAATTCTGAACATAGACTAAAGTAAATCTTCTTTCTGAACTAGTTATTGTACCTCAACCCTGGGTGATGAGTGAATACAGAAACTGAATATACAAATGATGATTATATTATTATTATTTTGCTAATAATTTACCCTTGTACACGTTGTGTTTCTCAGACATACACCTTCTTGTGTTTGGTTTTGTGAATGCTTACCAGAGCCTACATTTGTTGTAAAATGTAAATGCTGAGAATGCACAGTGAAGTTTACTCTTGTTATCATGACCCAGAGAAGAGTCCCAGAGGCTTGGGTGATTATCTGCCTTGCAGGTTAAATATTCATTTAGAAGATATAGTTTTAATACCTTTACCGTTAAAATATTGTGATTTTCTCCAAGGGAAATTTGGAATGCATGCAAGTGATTGTATATTTTTATTGTGAAGCTATGGCACAATACACAATAATAACATTATGATGATAATAAGCAATGCTATGTTCTACTCCTAGTATAGTCAAGTGTCATCTGGTTTATTTTGATGGCATAGTCTTTTATATTGATGAAAAGTATGTTCCTACAGACTTGCTAATGTCATGCAAATGATAGTCTATTTCTCTCCAACAGAACCTCTCCCTGAGAGAGGCACACTGCCTCGCCTCTCTCCCCTCTTGGTATCGGAAGTCCATGCAAACTCTGCACTTCTATCATGGGAACCTCTAGAAGGGGATTTTGATGCATACATATTGCGGTATGGACCCCCTGAGGGCCCCATGCAAGAGGAAACCCTGAGAGGAGACCAGACATCTTTCCTTATTGATGGATTGGTTGCAGCAGTTAATTACTCGGTTGAGCTTCTTGGCATTTGGGGAGAACGTTACTCTGAGCCTCAGGTTACAAATGTGCTCACAGGTAATGGACACTGAGGTGGGGTTCTAACAAATGTGACCAAATTTACTTGGTAAGAAGTAGCTACACAAGAAGCACATGGTTAGTGTAAATTACCTTATTTTCCATTTACTGAAATGCTAAGACTAGAGGACTGGCATGAAAGGGACAGGGTTCAGTGGATCAGAAGAATAACTTGGGTGGGTTGAGGGAGTGTTTAGGCAGGCACATGGAACCCCCTCTTCCTTATAGCAATACTATAGGAATAACTTTTGTTACTGACACTCACTTTTTTGCTGACTTCTTCAGGCTTCTTTTTATTTTTTAATTTACTATCTCTTACACTTTATACTATTGGCATTCTCACATATATTTTTGTTTTAAACATTTGTCCTGCTTTGGCTAAACTCTACTTGTTTTAAATTTGTTTCATACCTCTTCTGAAAGACAGGCATATATTTTCTAGCTTGTCCTGCATCACATCAGCCATGATCAGGGCCACCATCAGAAATCCTAGGACCCCGTACAAATTATTTGTCTTCTCCCCATGAACACACTACAGCAATTGTTGCATGATCAATTACATTGATCATTGAGTGATTGCAGCTCAGTGTCGGACTGGGACACCAGGGGCCCACCCAAAAACCTTAGATCAGGGGCCCACTCAGTACTAATATTCGTCATCTCCTCACTCTTTTATTTACTTTACATACTATAATAAATTATTCCATCTATTTGGAACTTAGTCCATTTTGCTAATGGAACCCTTTCATGCTGGGTCTCAGGAAAAAAAATCCTTCTTTGTACTACCCTAAACTCAGCTCTGAGTGACTGTATTAGAGATGTGTCATACAAAATGAAGTACAATTAATGATCAGTGAATCCCTTTTGCCGAAAATTTGGAGAAACTGCTAAAAAATCTGTGAAACAGCAAATAATCAGCGAACCCATTGAATTCAATAGACAGCAACAATTTTTTATGTACACAATTTATTTCTCTCAATGAGTCAATGGGCAGTTTTTCTTGCAGTGACTTTTTGTCTCAGTGACATTTTTGTGTCAGTAACTTTTTTTATCCAAATCCATTAAGGACAATGGATGTTTTTTCTTTCACTGACTTTTTTGTCTTGCCAACTTTTTCTTTCAAAGGCAGTAAAGTCAATGGGCATTTTTTATTGCGGCAACTTTTTTGTGAAAGATTTGCAGATGGCGAAATGCGGAATTGCACTGCAAATCCACGCCTGGTAAAAAAAATTCACTCATCAGTAATTACAATGTATCACAATTTTATTATATATATATATATATATATATATATATATATATATATATATAATACAGAAACTGTAATGTTTAATTTTCTTCTTTCATTTAGAAAAACCACAACCTCCCCGTTTAGAGTCCCTCACTCTGTCTGACGTGCGCAGTGAATCTATACATCTCTCTTGGGATCTCCTGGGTGGAGACTTTGATTCCTTTCTGCTTTTGTACCGTGATGGAGAGGGAAAACCACAGGAAAGAACTCTAGATAAAGATTTGCGCTCTTTCACTGTCAGAGACTTAAAGCCTGGGAAAAAGTATAAATTTGTCTTGCATGGCATGTCAGAGCAGAAGAGAAGCAAACCAGTGTCAGCAGAGGGAAGCACAGGTAAAAGCAGAGACTGACAGCCCATAAAAACACGTTACAAATTAAAAATGTAGTTTATTATTTGATTATTATAGGTATATTATTATTATCATTATTAATAATTATTATTAATATCAGCAGTGAGAATTATTATTACTATTATTATTGATAATATCATGAAACATTCTAACTACAAATCTGCTCATTTCAAAAGTATTAATGAATCTCAAAAGATGGTTGAAAACAGAGAAACTATTGGGGCTGTCATGGAAACTCTGGCCCAGCACAAAATGGCATTTTGGACCCAATAGTAATCCCCAATGCACCCACAATACTTTTCCATAATTAAGTATATCACAAGTTGAAAATTTGCATTAGATACTAGTAGTAGATTTGAGGTGGAATACACAGTGAGACAGGGTGCAGTATTACGAAGATATGTAGGGGATGAGGACGCAGTTTGCTCTTTCTCTAAGTTTCAAAACATTTAATTGATTTTCCTAATCAAGTCTAGAAAATATTAATACCCCCTTTGTTAGAAATATTAAGTGACTCATTTTCTATTTTACCCTTTTTAAATCATTGCAAAAGTACCACACACCAGATGTTATTTACTGGAAGTAACCAGACCACTGTAATTATGACTATGGGCCTCAAAATCTGGAAATAGACTCAGCATCTCTGGAACTCTGCTCTCTAGCAGGCAGTAATCATACATTCAGTTCAAACTAATTCCAAATTTGATCTTAAACAAAACAATCTGTTATATATAATTACTGTGTAGCAAAATGATTTCAAGTCATGCTGGGAAAACAGCTGCTTACTATATGAAGTCATTCTGTTTTCAGACAACAAATGTATTACTGGGATGGAATGTGTCATAACACTGACATACTAAACCTCACATATTATGCCCCCCCAAAAACACTACATGATAAGAAATGTTGCACCATTCAACTATCCCTCCCCCCAGTGTTTCATCCTGCATTTTTGTTTCCACAGAAAAACTTCAACCGCCACAACTAGCGTCTCTGTCTGTGTCTGATGTCCACCGTGAATCTGTACTACTTTCATGGGTGATTCAGGGTGGTCAATTTGACTCATTTCTTCTAAATTATCGAGATGCTGAGGGCAAACTCAAGGAGGTCGCTTTAGAAGGAGAACAGCGCAGTGTCCCAGTGATGGAACTGAAGCCTGGAAAGAAATATAAATTTGTCTTGTATGGGATTTCAGGAGGAAAAAAAAGCAAAGCAGCGATAGCAGAGACCACCACAAGTAAGAACCACCAGAGGTCACAGCACTACACAACATTTTGGAATCATCTGGATTTAGGGTTGCCACCTTTTCTGGAAAAAAATACTGGCCTTCCTATATTCTTCTGGATTAGAATAGGGACTCGCACACCCTAAAGATAAGTAACGATACCTTAAATACTGGCCAGGTGGCAACCCTATCTGGATTTCATATTAGTTTTTTTGTAAATTGAGGCAAATAACAGCCTTACTGAATAATTAGAACACTTACAATGGAATATAAAAACTTAAGATGTTTAAATAAATAGTGCCTTTATAATTGTATATGTATAAGATCTATTATATTTACTCATATCTTAAAGGATAACTAAACCCTAAATATGGATAAGGCTAAAAAATGCCAGGTTTTATGTACTGAACTTATTGCACCAGCCTAAAGTTTTAGCTTGTCAATAGCAGCAATGATCCAGGCAGTGGCGTAACTACCAGGGGTGCAGGGGGTGCAATTACACCAGGGCCCCACCCCCCTTGGGGCCCATCGGAGCCACAGAAATGGTTATGGCAGGGGGAGATTTTACAGCACACATGCCATCAACACTCCAGCATGCGATTTATAGAGGTAAGGCCCTGACAGGGGGACCCAGGTGCCCATCCTGTACCGGGGCCCACCAGGGTGTAGTTACGCCACTGGATCCAGGACTTCAAATTTGTCCCAGAGGGTCACCATTTTGGAAAGTGTGACACTCACATGCTCAGTGGGCTCTGAGCTGCTGTTGAGAAGCTAAGCTTAGGGGTTGTCACTAATTATCTAACAGATGAAAATGAGAAATTAAGGTTTGTCTGTAATATAAGCTGATGCTACAGGGCTGATTATTAAATTCTGATGCTAGTTGCACTGGTCTCTGTGCTGCCATGTAGCAATTGTCCATATTAATTACTATTCAGCCTTATACTGTGACATTTATATTCTAAGTGTTCTGTATATTGTGAGTGGGTCCCTAAGCTCAGTAAGTGACAGCAGCACAGAGCATGTGAATCAGTGAATCAGCAGAAAAAAAGATTGAAGCTACTGGGACATCTTTGAAGACACAAATCTTTACTGCTAAAGAGCTGTGGTTACCTTGGGCTGGTACTAGGGTTGCCACCCAGCCGGTATTTTACTGGCCTAGCCGGTAAAACACTGGCCAAGGCCGGGGCCGGTATTACAAATTTACCGGCAATGTAGCTGCCGGTAAATCTGTAATACCCCTATTAAAGGCCCCTGGCCCGCCCCAACCCACAAAAAAATTTACCTTTTTCCCCCCCGCCTTGGGTTGTAGCCCTGCCCCTTTAGGCAAGCCACACCCCTTTGTGGCAGGACACGTCCCCTGTGCGTCACAACCCGCTCCTTTCTTCCTGACCCCCACCATTGCCGGTAAAAATATATTTAAAAGGTGGCACAAAGCATAATGTTCAACATTTCTAGCTACTTCTTTAGTTTAACTGTCCTTTAAGTCTACTAACTAAAAAACATTCAAACATTAAATAAACCCAGTAGAACTGTTTTGCCCACAATACCTATTTATGCAGCTAAGTTAGAATCAATTACAAAGCACAGTGTACATGCTACAAAATAAAATTCTAAATAGCAATTAAAAGATGAATATTGGTGGGAAGACTATATTTTAAACTAATATTAAAATAAATGAAAATGTATGATAATGCACCACAAGATTTGGAATAGGAAACCTAAAGCTTATATAACCTTTAATGCAGCAAAGGAAGGTGTCAGGTGAACTCAATAACATAGTAAGTTAGGCTGAAAAAAGACGTCCATCACATTGAATCTTTTTTACTTTTTTTTTAACTGACTAACTGCTAGTTGATCCAGAGGAAGGCAAAAAAAAAACCCCATCCGAAGCCTCTCCAATTTGCCTCAGAGGGGGAAAAAATTCCTTCCTGACTCCAAAATGGCAATCAGACTAGTCCCTGGATAAACTATTCCCTCACTTGCTAAAAAGCCATCCAACCCCTTCTTAAAGGGGTGGTTCACCTTCAAGTTAACTTTTAGTATATTGTAGAAGGGCCAATTCTAAGAAAGTTTTCAATTGGTCTTCATTATTTATTTTTCATAGTTTTTTAATGGTTTGCAATTTTCTTCAGTTTCTTTGCAGCTTTCAAATGGGGGTCACTGACACCATCTAAAAACAAATGCTCTGTAAGGCTACAAATGTACTGTTATTGCCACTTTTTATTTCTTATCATTCTATTCAGTCCCTCTCCTATTCATATTCCTTTGTCTTATTCAAATCGATGCAGGGTTGCTAGGGTAATTTGTACCATAGAAACCAAATTGCTGACATTGCAAATTATAGAGTTGCTGAATAATAAGCTAAATAACTTAAAAACCACAAACAATAAAAAATGAAAACCAATTGCAAATTGTCTCAGAATATCACTCTCTACATCATACTAAAAGTTATGTCAAAGGTGAACAACCCCTTTAAAGCTATCCTGTACAACAGTTTCAGGGAGAGAATTCCACAGAACTGCAATTGTATTTCTACCAAAGAGAAGCAGGTATATTGAGTCAGTTCAGTAAGAAAATGCTTTTTTATGGTTTATCATGTGAAATGTTATGGTTGTTTTTTGAGGAGAAAAACTAGTCTCCTAATTCAGTTCCAGTTCTTCCCATATACTTCAACAGAATTTTCATGTGATCAAATGGAGCCTGTCCCATTGTATTGATGTATTATGTTTATTATATGTCTTTTTTTATACACTTTGCATCACCATTTGCTCATTTCCCTTTTAATAAATAAACAGTGAAGATGGCTGATGAATCAATATCTGGGCTTTTCCAGGCATACAGTGTGTACATGCTATAGTGGATTATGCCCTTTGAAGTGGAGGATATGATTATAAACACTTTACAGAATAGCAAAGGACTGTTTGCAATCTTTACACTGTAAATTTTGTTTTGCAGAACCACGTGAGAAATGGGTGCCCTCTTCTCCTGCAACTCCCACTATTCCACGTCTGGTTGACCTGCAAGCCAATGAAATTGGGAAAGATTCAGCAAATTTGTCATGGAAAGTGGAGGGTGATTCTTCTTTTGATTGGATTGTGGTACAGTATGGGGAGCCTGATGGAGTGCGAGAGCAGCAGGTTCAAGGAAGGGACACAAGCACCACAGTAACAGGACTGCTGCCATCCAGGAGATACAAGTTTAATCTATATGGCATCAAAGGGGAGATACAAAGCAAACCTTTATCCACTGAGATTGAAACAGGTAAATTCCAGATAAATGTAAGTAAAATAAAATACTTCATGATTTATAGTTGCAACTTACACAGTTGAGAACAATAGTTCTCAAACTATTTTTGTACAGTTCTACAAAATGTGTTTTTCCAGTTTTCTCACATGAAACCCCTAATGACACCCTTAGCATTTTTACAGTGTAAAATCTTTCACTCTATAGCACAGTTTTTCTTTCTTTCAATGTTTTCTCTTAGGTTCCCTGGAGGCTGTTGGTCATCCATCCTCTTTCCTGAATGATATTTATGTTTCTCCGCGTGGTCCTCATTCCATCTTACTTTCTTGGGAAGCTCCAGAAGACTTTGACTTATTTGTTATTCGTTATGGCATTGAGGGTCATGAGAAGCCTCAGAAAGAGGTATCTGTAGATAGAACTGCGCGTACCCTCTTACTTGCTGACCTCCAGCCTGACACCCTTTATAAAGTAATACTATTTGGAATTAAAGGGGGAAAGGAGCAGAGCAGTCTGGAAACCACTGGACGTACAGGATCTTTGGGTAATTACATTATTATTTAGCCAATGATTGTCAAAAAACTCTATTGGGTATTAAACCTTTATCTCCATAAGTAAAAAATCACATGCCAAGCATGATACAATGTTCTTTCTATCCCCATTTAGAACTGGAACCCCCTAAAAATTTGAGATTTAAAGATGTAGAAGAGACATCTTTGACTGTCACTTGGGATCCCCCCAACCCTGAAACCACCACATTCAAAGTATCATATCAACTTGCAAAGGGTGGTGAGTTACTTAACCATCTCTTTACCTTTTACATCTCCTTTTTTGTTTTGCTTAATACTATTTCATGCAATTTCTTTAATGTTTAGTCTCTTTTCCTCTTACCTCCTCCTTTTCAAATTACTCACTTTACATCTCTCTTCTAGCACAGTATTTCTCTGTTAGTCCTTTCACTTGCTTACTCTACCTCTAGTAAATCCTTCTCTGTAGTCTAACATTCATTTGCCATTGCAGGAGAACCTGAAAGTGTCAATGCAGTTGGAGAAAGCAAATCTCTTCAGGGATTAAACGCTGGAACACGTTATGAAGTTACTGTGGTATCTGTACGAGGGTTTGAAGAAAGTCAGCCTCTGACTGGCTACATCACTACAGGTTCTGATTTGATTTGCATTTTAACAACATGCATAAAATACAATCTATAAACATTCATGATTCAGATTTAGCATGAATATTTTCTCTAATTTAAATATAATGTAATGTAAAACATCAGAGAACCCATATTATAATTCATAACCAGCCCACACTGTACTTTTCAAGTAGTCAATGCCAAATGGTCTCATTTTTCATATTTTCCAAAATTTTGGATTTTTTTGCAGGTGGAGGTGGTCCGCGTTCTCTGCATGCCCTTGATGTTACAGAAGAATCAGCACTTTTACGCTGGGAACCAGAAATGGGATCTGTGGACAGATATTTAGTAACATATAGGGCAGAGGATGGTAAGAGACACAAAATTACTGCACAAGATTTATTAGAACCTCAATTTAAGATACACCTAGGTGCATATTGTACACGTGAAACTTAAATTCAGGCAGTATATAATTCCTTTCTTCAGGATTAAAATTACCATTTTAATTGGCTGAAAAAGACAACTGAAGAAAGCTGAACCTATAATGAATGCTAAGGAATAACTGGGCACAATTTGGACAATTTAGTTTTATTAAAAAAATCAGAAAAAGAAATTTAGCCAGTTTGTGAGGCAGCAGAAGAAACAGTAACATTGGGGCAGATTCACTAAAGGGCAAAGTGGCTAATGTTAGCAAATTTTCGCTAGCGTTACCACCCACAGGGACATTGCCAATTCACCAACAGGGGCAGGTGCCAATTCACTAGTGAACGGGACCATCTAGCATTCATTCACACTCTGTCTCCAAGTGATTTTTCGCTCTGGCGAACGATCGAAATGAACGTTACCTCTCTTGCCAGAGTTGACTTCGCCACCTCAAACCTTCTCAATCTTCTTTTACTGACTTCATATCTTGTCTGCCACAAATGCATTAAAGTTCAAAAAAAGGCTGGCGACTTTTCCTTTTTTTAAGTGGGATTGCCTGAGAAAGTCCTAACTTAGACTTTTTTTGGGTAACCGGCTTCACACATTTTATAACATATGGAACATTAATTTTACAGTGGGTTCATGTGTGGGACATTATATTAACTCTCGTGTCTTTAATAAAGGAGGAAAATCGGGAGCTGGAGAATAGGCATGATATGAACTGGAAGGGTGTTTCAGATACAGGAAATGATGGTTTTGGATTCCACCTTCATTTATTAAAAAAACATTTATTAGAAAAAGCACAGACACAAAAAACATAATATATATAATAATGACTAAACTTAAAATGCTAATATTTAAGGAGATTTAAGATTTTGTCTGTCACATTATCTGACTTGTTTCTGTTTTCACTACACCCTATCTGATTTAGTGCTTTCAGTAAGGCTTGAAGTTCCAGGTGATCAGACTGAGCTTCCTATCTCTGGTTTGAACCCACACACTGAATACTATGCAAGTGTGCAAAGCATCCATGGATCCAAGCTAAGCTCACCAACATCCACCTCTTTCACTACTAGTATGTCATATTCAACAACTGCTCTGATGGTTATCATATGAACTTTAATATTATAACAGATATTTAGAAACAGATCATCTATCCATGGCTTACATGATACATTTTTGTATGAGCTGTCCTGCATATAAAGGTACTTTTGTATTAGTGGGTTGGGTGAGTTTTGACTGAAAACCATTGCGGGTTAGAGTTGGGTTTGAATGGGGAAGTACACTCCTCGTATGCTCCTGAAGATTTACTGTCTTGGAAACATAAGCGGGCACATAAGTAGTGTACAGAGCAAGAGGACTCATGATGGGTAGACTGGTAACATATTGTGGGTTAAAGTTTAGTTGGTTAAGGTTGCGTGCAGGTTTTCCTGACCTGCACATCACTACTTTGCGTATATGAGAGTGATATAATTGTACCTCTTTACAAAGCTTTTGTACAACAATATGCAGAGATCTGCAATCACAATACAATTGAGTGAAGCATTGCTATGACAATTACCATTTTTCATAATGGGGAGTAATCAGAAACTCTACAAATATTGTCATAGCTAAACATTTTTAGCTACTAAACATTGCTAATTTTTCTCATAGGTGCAAGGATTTTGCGTCATTATCTTTAAAATCTTCTAGCAACATAGTGAGGTTGAAAAAAGTCACACATACATCAAGTTCAACCTTTTAACATTGTTATTTTTAACCTACTTAACTGCTAGTTGATCCAGAGGCAGGCAAAAAAAAACCCCATCTGAAGCCTCTCGAAATTGCCTCAGGGGGGGAAAAAATCCTTCCTGACTCCAAAATGGCAATCAGACTAGTCACTGGATCAACTTGTAGTATGAGCTATCTTCCATAACCCTGTATTCCCTTACTTGCTAAAAAAAGCCATCCAAACCTTTCTTAAAGCTATCTAATGTATCAACCTGTATGACTGATTCAGGGAGAGAATTCGACATCTTCGCAGCTCTCACTGTAAAAAACCCCTTCCAAATATTCAGGCGGAAACTACAGCAAACTACAGAAACTACAGCAAGGCATGTAGGTACTAACAGACAAAATATGGACTCACAGGCACAGAAATATCATATGCAGAAACTAAAGAACCGTGGCTGGCATATAAAGTTGCCTTGTTTTTGTTGCTGATATTCTCCTCACCTGAGATTTAGAATACAGAATATTTCTGTGCTATCGTGTGCAGGTGCTGATACTCCACGGGAACTCATTGCCAGTAAGATTACAGCTCATAGTGCCCTGCTGACGTGGGGACCACCACAGGCTGTTCCTGATGCATATCGACTCATATATCAAACACAAGATGGTGAAATGAAGGTAGTTATGTTGGTGATATTATGCAGACTTGGTAGATAAAGATAGGGTAACAATATCTAGCACAATATTTTGTGCCAAAAGAATGTGATGCCTATTGATGCAGGCTGCTGTGGGAACCCTGGAGTTACTGCCAACTTCAAACCTCAGTGGTCTGTATCAACTGGTGGAATGGGCTCATGTGTCAGAAATCATGCCAACCGTACATAGAAAATATTTGGCTCAATTGCAGTGGAGTAAGTAAAGAGGAAGCAGACCAAGCAGTCACAGGGAGCCAAGGGATCGAGGGGTCCGGACTGGGTCTGCTTCCTCTATAGTACCAAAGTATTCCCCCTCCTAACCAGTGATGTATGGAGACAGTGAGAAGGGGGTGTTGGGAGTCAGGGAGTAGGCAATCAGGAGGGAGGGCTGTGGGCAGGTAGGGAGCTCTGGGTCCTTTAGAAGATTTTGTGGTAGTGGGGCCCAGCACAAAGTAGTTAAACCGCTGCTCAGTTGCGTCTGATTCATAGTGAAGTGTAAGCGCAGTTGTGTCACTTTTAATGCATTTCCCCAAGTCCATTGCATTGGAAACTAGGCTTAGTCCTTTGCAATAAGTTAATGACTCCTATCATGTTCTTAATATAATATATAATTTATAATATTGTAAGCAATTTCAGTAGTTCATGTCTCTCCTTTGTCTTCTTCCATGTCTGTATTTGTCTTTATTTTTGTTGCGATTTTATTCCTGCATCAATTTTTACTTCATTATCCTTTAATTCAATTTCCAGGAGTTAACTTTACCAGCCAATTTGTCCTCTTTTACCCTGAGTCATCTCACACCTTCCACCCCATACAAAGTTCAACTTCATGCCTTACGTGGTGCTTCCAGTTCTGCACCCATTTCTTCCTCCTTCACTACAGGTGAGAAATACAATATATTCCTAGAGGTGTCGGGGAGGTGTCACTTGCCCCTTGATTTAATATTTTTTCTCTTAAGCTATGCTCCCAGTCCTCCTGCATTGATTGGGTTCCCTTTCTGCTGGGGATATGACCTTATATTCATTGTTTTAAAGTGCAACAAACAGGAAGCTCATATTTGTTCATTCTTTGGTCTGAAAAACCATACAGATTCTGGCATAACAAAATATGACACTTCAGCGCACAAGGGTGCTGAAACTGGGAGGTGGTTTGCACTTGTCAATTTTCAGGCTAAACGTTTCATGCTACCCTTGGCTAAAAGGCATTAAAAAGAAACAGTTAACATTATTATAAAGGAAAATATCTCAAAATGGAAAAAGAACCCCATTACTGGCAACATTCAACACAGATAGCAACATGAATTTTACAAAAATGCCATATTTGAAACAAAATAATCGAATCATCGAATAAATTATCACACCTAATAGAATAGAATCTTGAAAGCTAAACTAAACTGAAACAGAACTTATTTATTAGTTTATTGGCCAATAAATTCAGATGCTATCACATCTGGAGGGGCTGGTGTATTGTGCAAACTGTAAATATGCTTTCTTTAAAGAAAAATATCACCTCAAATAAAGAAAAATATCACCTCAAAAATGTATAATACATAGTTTATCCTTCAAAATCCACAGCACTGTAACTGAAATGTATATGGATGGTATCATATTCATGGACATTTATGCTCTGGTTTTACCTTTGATGGTGTAGCAAGTATTGATGGGCGAATTTCTCTAGAAATTCGCGAATTTTTCGGCGAAGCGAATCGCAGGAGATTCGCCCATCACTAGTAGCAAGTAGCCTGTTCCATGACATATAAGACTACCCTATAGTGTTTCTAGCAGATCATGAAAGCAAACAGAGAGATGTTTGTTTAAAAAAAAAAAAAAGTGATCAGTAAATACTGACTAGTTGCTATAGGTAAATAGACCTGGTTCATATTGCTAATTCTATCACAGTTTCCCAAAAAGCCTTTAGTGATGTTGTGGAATGTATAATATATTTCCATAACTGATGCTTTGTGGCTCACTCAGCATGCCAATAATCCACAAGCCTGGCTACAGCCACCTCAATAGAATCACACTGTACTGTTCTTGCTGGGAAAGCACAAGGGAATTATAAATGACTGAACATTGTGATGCAGCATACATTAAATTTTTACATCAAAAAGTTTTCATGGGCACCCCAAACTTGCTTATGAAAAGAAAGAGGTCTTCAGCAGAGGCACATGCAAAAATAGACAGAACTTTTATAAAATATGTCTTTTATATTATATAACGTATCATTATATTGTGTTTTCATAGAGAAATCCCCACATGTACAACCAAACAATTTAGAATTTTGGAATGCAAAAATATCCCTTAATATCAGTACTACATTCATTAGGGGTAATGCAATATTTTGAACAGTTTACATTGCTAAACATCTCCAGTCAGTGCTTGTATGAGTGTAACAGATGATAATTCCCATGATGGTTTCTAATTTCCAAATTAATTTTACACTTTAACTCAGGTCGGATTAGATTTCCCTTCCCCCGGGATTGCTGGGAAAAGCAGATGAATGGAGAAGTGCAGAGTGGTCTGTTCACAATATATCTGGGAGGATCAAAAGATGATCCATTGCTGGTGTACTGTGACATGGAGTCTGATGGCGGTGGCTGGATAGTAAGTGTATACACAAACTGCCCTCCCTGAATCATCTTTTATCTTAGACATAGTCTCTAAATCTTTGGAGAATAGTGCTACTATTTATCTCCTGCTGCTACAATATCTTAACTATCACGAAAATGAAAATGTAATATTAGCTTCAGCATACTGAAAGAAGAAACTTTCTAAATACAATCAATTAAAAATTGTGTACCAATTCAGAAATAATCAAATTTATCTTCACTATTCCTCTCTCAGCATCTTTTACTCCTGATTCTGTCATCATTCAGGAATTGGGTGTCAGCTGAATGATCTAATATATCTTATAGGGGGCTCATTTTGCCTAGAAGATGGATTAGAACTCACTCTATTAAAATCACCAGAAATCATGTCTCTCTACATGCAGGATTTGTGCAAAAGGCAGTAATTTTTTAGATTTTGTTTGTACTGGAATCAGTTATTTGAGTGAGCTCTAGTGATGGGTGAATCTATCCCGTTTCGGTTCGCCAAAAAATTCAGGAAACAAATTTTCAGCGCGCGTCTCGTTTTTTTTTTTTTTTTTTTTTTTTACGCCAGCGAATTTTTAGCAGCCGAATTTTCTCTGCCCGAATTTATTTGCCAGCGGCGAATCGCGGGAATACGCCGCAAATTCGCGCCTGGAGAATAAATTTGCCCATCACTAGTGAGCTCTTATACATCTACTAGGAAAGGGAGCCCCATCCCTAGAAGATATATTGGATCATTAATCTGACACACAACTCTTGCATGAAGACAGAATGAGGAGAGACAGATGCTGAGAGAGGGATAGTGAGGATAAACTTGATTATTTCAGAAACAATGCAGAATTTTTAATTGATTGTATTTAGAAAGTTTTTTACTTCAGTTTGAGAAAGCTTCTATAAAATTTTCGCGATAGTTCCCCTTTAATCATTGAGCATAAAACCATTCACAGTGCATGGGTTTCCCTTAACTGACTTAAACTGTACTATTCACTGGTGGCCATACACAGGCCGATAAAAGCTTCTGACAGACCGAGTCGGCAGCTTATTGGCCCATGTATGGGGCTCAGCGAAGGGTTACCAGATGTCGATCGGGCAGGATTGAAAATCCTTTCAGATCACGGCTACATCTGTACCTTGAAGTGGCTAATATCCGACCACCCATTTACCTTCATCATGATCCAATGTTGGACCCTAGGGCCCACGATTAGATCAACCTGATATCGCCCACTTCAAGGTGGGCATATTGGGGAGAAATCCCCTCATTTGGCAACATCGCCAAACAAGTGGATCTCTCTCTTAACCTCTTTGAACAGAATCTAAGGTACTGACTACTCGTCCATGTTTTATACACCTAGGGTGATCACATTGCCAAGATTAGACCTGCAGCAGGTTGTCTACCCATGGTTTATTTGCAAAAAAAAAAAATGTCTAGCACGTAGGATATTCTGATATGGGTATATATGTGGGTTGGTGGGTGGCTGGGTTGAAGGTCTTATCTAAAGCAAGTTTTACTACTTTTCAAATTTTTCAAAACTTTTTTATGCCTCCAGCCCACTTCTGATGATGTTGCTGGTATGGAGAAATGGCACTTCCTATTTAATGGTGGCCAGAAGGTAGGGGATTGGGTTGAGGATTAGGCAGTTGCAGGTCTGGTAGTGGATGCAAGCGGGTAAAGTATGGGTTGCAGGTTTGGGTCAGGTCCATGTCTTTGGGCCCACACTGGACTTACCTACTGTAAATACTTCCAAAAAGAATAACATATGAATAGAGTTATTTCCCTAAACCCACTTGCAATCTTCTGCCTTTGGGAAACCATGATACTAGCTGAAAACCCATAGAAAGACTATTCCTCGGTTTGTTGCCAGCCATTTAATCTGAAATCTTTTTTTCAAATAGCGTTATCAGGAAAACATATTTAGATTGTAATCTTACTGCCATATTTTGGGTTATATGCTATCCATGCAAGCAGGAGATTGAAACCTTCTAGGTATTTAATAAGAATAAGTTATAACAATGACATTGTTAATGGATGACAATTTTCTTCATGAACCAGAAAGGGATTACATTATCTGGTTGTGACAATATAAGTTTGTGACCTTGGTGTGTTTCACCAGGTTTTTCAGAGGAGAATGGATGGAAAAACAAATTTTTGGAGAGACTGGAATACATATAAGGAGGGCTTTGGTAATCTTACTTCAGAGTTCTGGTTGGGTAAGTTATTTTTTTGTATATCATGGTTGTCCTAAATAACCTCAAATATGGAAGGAACACTGCTGGGTACCCAAAGACCTACAGTATATTTGGCTATGTTATCTCTGAAAATCAACTACCTAATCTACAGCTCTAAATATTTCTCTATATTTAAACATATCAACTGGAAGAAATTATTTCCCCTCAGTACAAACAATGCCATGAAAACTAGTTTTAGCAAGTATTTGGGTCAAGTTTGAAAGATAACAATGCAAATCATATGAATCTAGTTTACAGTGCTTGGGTCACTCTCAAAGTCTCTTCAACTCTTTTTGTGTAGGTAACACTGCTCTGCATCGTCTCTCATCTTTGGCACCATATGAATTACGTGTAGACCTCCGGGCAGGAGACGATTCTGCCTATGCCGTGTATGAAGATTTTCGTGTTGAGGCTGAAGACAAACACTTTAGGCTGCGAATAGGAGAATACAGAGGAACTGCAGGTCAGTGATGCTATATGTTAATTAAGATAAGGGACCAGAGGTGTAATGGTAAGCGGAGAGCACAATAAGATATTGTCTTTCTATCTATTTGCTGATATCTATTTCTATACAGGGGATTCTTTGAGCTATCACAACAATATGATTTTTTCTACACGGGACCGGAATGCCCAGAAAAGAATATTACCTTGTGCCATTTCATATCGTGGAGCTTGGTGGTATAAAAACTGCCACTATGCCAATCTTAATGGGATATATGGCAACAACAAGGACCATCAAGTAAGACTTTCTCATATTTCTATTATATGAATTCCTCTTCTGCTAAAATTCATATTTTAACCCCATCCTCTGTGTCCTGGCAGGGTGTGAACTGGTACACATGGAAAGGCTTTGAATTTCCTATTCCATTCACTGAGATGAAGATGCGGCCACAGAGAGCAGGCAACTGGCGCCGTCTTTAGAGCTCTGACAGTGTGGAACCTCTAAACTTAAAACTGGAAGCAATGTGGCACCTTTGGAAACCTTAATCATGAGTCCTTCCTGCTAGGCCCCTGCAATGAAAAATAAGTCTACAAAACTGTATCTAGTTGTAATGGGCTTTATCTCCAGAACCACAGATGAGGAAAATATTCTAAAAGTGATAATCTAGAAACACTGGCCTTTAGAACTGGAGTCTAGAACCCAAGCAATGGAAACAGAAATTACCTAAAATGAAAATCAGAAAAAAACAGCTATGTGCAGGCAATATACATGGTCTACATATAAATATATAAAAATGCAATGCAGCTGAAACATAGCCGTTCCAGGTTTTAGGAATCTAAAACCAGAAGCTATAATGTATAAATATAATATTGTGTAAATCTAGGAGATATCTGGAAAATACAAAAACAATCTTCAAAGAGTCTACCAGGGAGGAGTGCACCCTTAAAAGGTATGGCAGAATTAAAGGTGTGTCACAGCCATAAAATGGGGAGGGGGAGTGGGGAGGATGTGATGGAGCCCCATTCCCTCCACCCACTATATAAATATAAATATATATATATAGCAAACGGATACACAGTCTATTTTTTATAAAAGCACAGTAAGTGGGAATGGATGGGAGGGGGAAAAAGATGGATGATTTGTGTTCTGTAAACTGCTTCTAATAAACTGATGGGATATCACCTGGCAATCTGTGTGTTTTATATGTGTATAAATGTGTTAAAGCTTTAATTTCCCAAGAATTTACACATCTTTCCCTTTGGACAAAATAATGGCAAACCTTTAAAATATAGAACAACATAAGTAAGACATGTCTCAGGTTTGTTTTGCATTCTGCTGTACAGTGCCTACTATATGGCCATGGGCATCAGGGGTGTAACTACTTGCCAGCGGGCCCTAGACCAGGATAGGCACCCAGACCCCTGTCCACCCTAAGAATCTTGCACCGGAGTGCTGCTCGCGTGAATGCAATATCCCCCTGCCCAGCCGCCCCCAACAACTGTTATGATGGCAGGCACCAAGGAATTGTGGACCTGAGTGTGATCAAACCCCCCCCCCCCCTGCATGGAGGTGCTTCTCTTTCAAATGCAAATCATATGAGAAAAACAGAACAGGTGAGAAAGGAGAATTTAACACTGGCTGAGAGATTATTAAACAAAAAAAACAGATGGAGGGACTGAAAATGAAGATAACTGGGGGATTGAAGGAAATGAAACTAGGAGGAAACCAGTTGTTGCAGGCATAAATAAATAATACCAAAATACAAGGCAATCTTCAGTACAAGTACTACAATTATCTAGACCTCTACTTTTAATGGGTAATAGATTTCTGACTCTGGTGAAAAGAAAAAATGTGCATATTCAGTTCACTACTACCAATTGTCAATTATAAATAATGAATAATGCATTGAACATTTTGGTTCAGGGTTTACTAGTACTAATTTGATTTACAAGTTAAATCAAACAGGTCAAGCATCTGCCAGATGGTTTATCTTTTTGAAACAAACAACCATATATTTATCTATTAATCAGCAGTGATATATTTCCCAAACTGATTTTGCTGAGTTAAACACTTATAACAGGGACTATGATTTCAAAGGATAAGTCTAGACCATAGAGCTTATTTATGACTATAAGTTGTGGCAACACAAAAAATTGTTGCAGTCAGTTTTGCAAAAAATCCCATTCATTACAGGTACATGTGTAGCTTGCGCATATTTATGTATAATTGCATTGATGCTGTTACTTCACTCTGTGTTCTGCTCTGAAATAAGCGCAAGTGCACCTATAGAAGCAGGGGAACCTTGGAGCTACCGCCACCTACAAACATGGTGACAGCTCCAGGGTTCCTACAGAGGTCTGCCTCAATCACTGCAATGCACGTGCAAGTGAGGAATGAGGAGGGCACAAAGTAGCACTCAGAAAAGTGTTTTTGACAAATATTGGTGTGAGGCACATATGCTTTCCATTCAGTAATTCATCAATTGGCTTTTCATAAAATTTGCTATAAATGAAACCCACTTGCGCTGGTTATGCTTGATAACAAAATAACTGTAAATATTAACATTTATGTCCCTCGAATGGATGGAGCACCTTAGATGGAAATACAAAATAAAAAATGGCCATAGTGTAGAGGATATAATGAATAAAGTACCCCCTCTTGTAAAATATAAGGATATTATAAGTTACAGAGGAGTTTCATGAGGAGTTTTTAAACAGGTCATGGAACTCCGAGGTAACTTCTAATATCCTCATATTTTACAACTGGGGATACTTTATTTATTATAATACACAAGTTTCAGTGAGTTATGTGACAGAAATGACATCAGAACTCACCATTTCTAACTGATAACATCAGAACTCACCGTTTATAAGGATACAATTTACAAGATATTTACGGCTTTTGTGTATTATATAGTGAATAAAGTACCCCCTGTTGTAAATTATAAGGATATTACAAGTTACCGAGGAGTTTCATGACCGTATAAAAACACGAGGCCGAAGGCCGAGTGTTTTTATACAGGTCATGGAACTCCGAGGTAACTTTTAATATCTTCATATTACACAAGTTTCAGTGAGTCACGTGACAGAAATGACATCAGAACTCATCGTTTATAACTGATGACATCAGAACTCACCGTTTAAAAGGATATCATTTACAAGATATTCACAGCTGTTGTGTATTATTTGTATATACAGTATAATGCTATAGGCAGCCCAGATATAGAAGCAGCTTTGTTTTTCTATGCAAAAAAGCTATATTTTTGAATTGAATCAACAAAATAATCCTTTAATATTTTAACAACTACTAGTTCTTACTAGAACCATTCTGTTTAACATGCCCACCCCACAGGGAGACTTAATTTTCTCCTTACCAAGCCACATTTCCATCCTCACTCACAATTTGATAGGAAGGAGCTGGACATGGCATGTGAGCTTTTCATTTTATTTCATTGCTAAAGCCAATGGGGTTGTAGATATTCAGCTCTCCCTATTTCTAAGGTGAATCTGCCTACATTATCCTTATTGATAAGTAGCCAGTATGTTAAAAATGAATGTTCTTCATCAGATCTTCTATATAAAAAAAGAAATAAAAATGGAAACCATCTGAATTTCTGAGTCACAAATGATGTCACCTCTTCTACAGCTGGGGATTCTTTAAATATAGACCTGTTCCAATCCTTAAGGCCCAGATTCGGAAACGTTCAGCTTACATTCAAATGTAAAACATATGTATTCATATAACCGCAACCAAATTGTTCATAAATTACATGAGTAAAATACATTCCACAATGTCAGTATCCCATGTAGAACTATTCCTTCCTCTTACTCATTGCTCAGTTTACATATTCTCGTGTCCAACAAAACCTGCTCTTTTCTTCCACTTCCATTAAGGCTGGTCAATGGACTCTGTATAGCAATCTTAATCAGTTACTATCCAGATTCTTTCTATATTTCCTTTTCATTTGTAAGGATTTGCTTGTCTGACCTTTCTACATTTGTATAGGGCAATGTTGCTACGGCAGTATTGCTATTTGATAAGTAATATTCAGATCATAAAAGTCTCACCATAACAGTCCCTGTTGACTCTACCATGTTACTATTTGTGCTTTTCTATTTTTGTTTTCAAAGTAAATTATTATCTTTGCTGTTTATAAAAAAACATACTCTACATATTTCACAAAAGCTGCAACCTTGGCAGACATTCTTGTTTACAAAACCCAGCCGTATAACAAAGTGATTTCACCCGCTGCCATGCGCCAAAGCACATAGTGTCTCCTATCAGCTCCTATTTAATAAATTCTCCTGTTTAATGTGTATTTTACGGTTTTCTTCTAGAAAGCCAGGCTATTACATCTACCAGGCTCCATGGATGGTTCTGCGTTAGCACTACTGTGCAGAAAATGACTAGTCTAGTATGAATAGTCTGGCTACAGTGTGTGATGGTGACATCTATACATCTATGAGCTAAAGAATCTTAACCATAAATCTCTCTTGACGTAATACTTTGCACATTGTCCAACATATAACATTGGCTCGTTTAGCTAAAATAATCAGCAACACAAAACCCCAGACTCTGGCTCTTGTGAGTAGCTCCTGGGATCATGTTGGCTGCTGTAGTATGGCAGCTGCTGGAGAGCCAAAGTATGAAATAATAAGTTTTAGTGTCCATGAGAAAAAGTGATATAAATTACTTTTCTCGATTACAAACCAGATGCGTTAACTTTAACTTCTGTGGGGAAAAAAATAAATAACAGGAAGTCATAAACAGTACTTTTTAAGAGTGAAGTCTTTGTGGCAACACGGTACCAATACATACTGTACATAAACAGGGATAACTACAAATTACAGGATCCCACACCAAAAAAACAATAAAAAAAACTTGAAGAGGACTCTTCCATCCCCAAAACTCAAGTTAGAAGCCTCTCAATGCAACACACACCAGGGCCCACAAGCAGCTGTAGTGTCCCGTCTTTGCTATTACACAACTAGGTTGAGGGCACGGAATATGAGTTTCATGCTGGGTAGGAACAACATAGTATACAGGCCTATATATAGGGAGGTTGCCCTTGGGTGCCTATATGATTAAAACAAATTTAATTCTAATTACCTGGCTGGCCCATGTGTATGTACAGCACATGTGTTGATGGGGTGCATTGATAATATAGTATGTGGAATACATGAACTAGGTCAGTTCCATTTCAGGTTGACCTGTCACCCTGGAAAGCTGTATAATAAAAGTCCTTTGCAAATTAAATATGAAATCCAATTTTTTTTTTATTTTAAGGATTCATAGTTGTTGTAAACGCATCACAGTTGTCAATCAGATTTTGTTTGTCCCTCCTCTATGTGTTCAGCATAGAGGCGGGGCAGGCAATTACTTTCTCTTTCCATTCAGCACTTACTTACTCCCCCAATTGCACAAACAAGATTCTGAGATGATGCAAGGCTTGTATTAATAACAGCACCCACAAAATGGCTCCTGCCTGCTTGCTATAATTATGAATACCCAGACTGAAGGAATCAAGTAATTAAAGTTTTTGCTTGACTAATGTGATAAAATAGGGCTTGGAATTATTGTAACCATTGCATTTTTTGAGTTGATTAAAATTAATGTTTAGTATAAAACAAACTTTAGGATCATGTCTTGGACAATCTGCAGTTGGTCTTCCTTACTTTTCTCTTTATTCTGTAGTTTTGCAGCTTGAACTGTACACTGCTATCTTGCTAGGGTTCCAGATATTCAATGTGAAATATTAATAGAAGAGGGAGTGAAGAAAGAAGAGGGACTAAAGAGACAAATAAAATTAATTTTTTCTTTGGTCACTGACATTGGCACAAAAATACATACACAAATAATAATATTTAAGATGATAAAATCTGAAGTCTGATACAGAAGCCCATATGTACACAATAGAAGGAAAGAAATGGTGTGCTTCTTTTGACAGAGGACTCAGAGCAGAACTACTTTGAGGGTTTACTGGTACGTTTAGGTGGACCTTTCTGATAAGGTTTAATTAATTAATTTTAACCTTTCCTTCTCCTTTAAATATTAGACTGAAAACTGCAGCACTTGTTATCAACAGAACAAAAATACAGAACTGAGGTGGAAGACACAGTAATAGAAACATTGTACAGAAAAATGCAAGAAACAGAGTTCAGTAACTATGCTCAGTATTATGGTTCCATTTTATTTTGTAATACAATTTCTCACATTACCTCAAACGTATCTACATGACACTGCAGGGATTTTTTTTTTAACAGATGGAAGGTTTTTCTTGCATTTTATCACACCCTTATTTCAGGTTTGCTGAGGTGCATTGAAGGGAATGTAAAATCTAAGAATAAAAACCTATTCCTACTCATTAACAATTGTATCTTTGTATACAAGGTACCTTTGCTCTCAGAAAAGCTATCTTTTTTATCTCACTTATCCCCTCTTGCTCTGCTAGCTATTTGTCTTGCCCCCCCCCCAGCTGCCACAGGTAGAAACCCAATAATATAATACTAAATTCACAGTTTTTAGGATTAGGAGAGTTGAAGTTTTAGGATTTTACATTCCCTTTAAATATTAACTTTTTAAAAAAAATGTTTTTCAAAAACAAATTCTTAATCTGCCCATTCTTCTCTTTTGTGCCTTGACAATCCATACAGGTTTTAAAATAAATTGTATCCAGTTCATATAGAAGTCATGTTTCCTTATTAAAATCCTGTATTTTGGGTGTGTTTTCTCAAGGTTATAAACAGACCAGAAATGGGTGACAGTTGAGGTTGATATCAAATACTTCTCTGAGTTCAGGCAAAAGTTCAGGTGAAGAGGGCAAGAGGTGGAAATCCCTTAGGAGGTAAGTCAAGAAGAAAAAGACCTCCATTATAGCCAAGGTCTCACCAATACAAAGCCTTGCACCCACACTGAATGGAAGGAGAGTGTGGCAAGAATGTGAGCTTTCTGATGGGGAGAGGAAGGGCTCTGCTCAATGAAACAGAAAGGGATAAAGGCAACTGCAGTATATGACAACTAGCAACAGAACTACAGAAAGCACAATCACAACTATTGCAGATCCTCTCATTATTGGATACTTTTGAAATACAGGTATGGGATCTGTTATCGGGAAACCCAATATCCAGAAAACTCTGAATTATGGAAAGGCTATATTCAACAGACTCCATTTTATCCAAATCAAAAATTTTTCTCTGTAATAATAAAACAGTACCTTGTATTTCATCTAAACTAAGATATAATTAATCTTTATTGGAAGCTGTGGTGTTTATACAAATGGCCTGCGGGTGTCACTGTGTACACACAGGACTTTCTGTACAGCTTGAAAGGGAAAGTAGGAAGTACTGCTGTTATGGAATGGCTGCATGAACCTGTTAATAAAGCACTGTTATACTATCCTCATCCTCGGCTACCAAACACAACAGAAGCAAAACCAGCCTATTGGGTTTATTTAATGTTTACATGATTTTCTAGTAGATTTAAGGTATGAAGATCCAAATTACAGAAAGATCCATTATCCAGAATCCCACAGGTCCCATATCTGTACTATATAAACAGTGTTAAACTGGATACAAAGTGGTGTAATATTTTCAACCAATTCGGAGCTCAGCTAGTACTGCTTTTAACATATTCCCTATGTTCTTTCAGTGAGCTTGTAACCAGGCGATAAGACCAAAACAAATGTACCAAGTACATACAGAAAACGCACTTACCTGGATGAAATTGGGTGGGATTGACCCATATTGTCTTATCAAGGTGAGAAGCATATATATTTGGGATTACAGTGGTGCCTTTAGGGATAGTACATCCACCAATGCTGAGGAAAAGTAAGCCTAAGAGATAGCAAGATGCACTCATTCAATATGAAAGGAGATTTGTAAGCAGTTGGTTTTTAGGTAAAATATATGTCTCATCCAATCGTATTCCAGAAACTTTCACAATTAATCCTGTTACAAGTCTAGTATAAGAGTGTTATGTTGTTTGGGTTTTCACTTATTAATAGTGAGTGATTGTACAAATGTATTTCCAAGGGAATGCTAATTAATGTAACAGTTAGTTACATGGTTAAATTGGGTTGAAAAAAGTCAAAGTCCATCAAGTTCTACCCCTCCAAATTAAAACCCAGCATCCACACACAAACCGCGTGTGAGTAGGCACAGGCGACTTTAGTGCAAGATACTAGCAAGCCATTCGGGGAGATTAGTCGCGGCGATTAGTCGCCAGGCGACAAATCTCCCTGAAATCTTCCCGTGTAGCCTTACCCTAAGTAGGAGAAATAACAGCCTGCCAGAAAGTAGTTCCATCCTAAAGTGCAGGCACAAGTCACATGATTGGAGGCAGCTGGGAAATTAACAATATGTCTAGCCCCATGTCAGTTTCAAAATTGAATGAAAAACCTTGCTCTTTTGAGAATTGGATTTCAGTGCAGAAGTCTGCTGGAGTAGCACTTTTAACTGATATGTTTTGAAAAAAGAATGTTTTCCCATTACAGTATCCCTTTAAATAAAGTATTTTATTGCTTTGCCTTTACATGCCCTTTGATTCGGGAACTTCTAAATTGTGAAAATATATTCATAAATCAATTGTCTTATAGATCACTCCAGATTTCAACATACACTCAGAGATTCATTCTGTTTCACAGGGTCATCAGCAGGAGGGGGCAGAATTCCAGCTACTTCTGTCATTGAAGGCATTGATGTGGGTTTGAGTAAGGCCACGCGGGCAAAATAGCTTAAAACTTTCTCCCTAACTTTCTGTTTAAATGCTTCCTGGGAAGTGAACCATAAGTATACAAAATTAGACTCAAAGGACTCTTGTCTCTGTTAATGGATTTTAAATCTGTTCCAATTTCTGTCCATAAAGCTGTTTTACTGCTAGAGCATCTATTTCTCACCTGTAGAAATTGTATGAATTGCAGAACAGCAACACTCAGTGACTCCTATAACCATTTCTGCAGTGTCATTATACTGCAATGTAATTATCTTTTCCTTTTATTATGTAAGCTGACAGACTTGAGAGCAAGTTATTGTTTTGTCAATTTTCATCATACTGTTTAATTTAAAATACCAATAAACATAACTGGAAAAGAAAGAAAATATAAATTGCATTTGCACATGATTAGGGACAAAATGTATACACAGCTGCATTCATTTTGGGAAATCTGTCACAATTGCAGTATGCGCAGTACAATTGCTCCAAGTGTATCACCCCCTTGTGTTAAAAGTGGACCCAATACCGAGCCCTGAGGGACCCCACTAAGAACCTTACTCCGAGTAGAGAATGTACCATTAACAACCACCCTCTGTACCTGATCCTTTAGCCAGTTTCCTATACATGTACAAACAACTTAATTAAGCCCAACAGACCTTAATTTGGAAACCAGTCATTTGTGGGGCACGGTATCAAATGCTTTGGCAAAATCCAAATAGATCTACTGCCCCCCCCCACTGACCAGCATCTTACTTACCTCATCATAAAAAGCAATCAAATTTGTCTGACATGACCTATCCTTCATAAAGCCATGCTGATTGCTGCTCATAATGCCATTCACTAGGACAACATTTTGAATGTGATCCCTTAACAAGCCTTCAAATAATTTGCCCACAACAGATGTCAAACGTACTGGTCTATAATTGCCAGGCTGAGATTGTAATCCCTTTTTAAATATTGGAATGACATCAGCTTTTCTCCAATCCATAGGCACTATACCAGATGCAAGCGAAGCAAATCTGAGAAAATCAGAAATAGGGGCTGGTCTAAAACTCAACTAAGCTCTCTTAGAACCCAGGGGTGTATGCCATCAGGCCCTGGAGTCTTTTTTACATTAATTTTTATGAAAGCTTTATGAATCTTATCCTGAATCAGTCATTGACTAGATTGAGCTGAGCTATCAGTGCAGCTATTAAGTGAGCCTGGGAACTCAGACTCCTCTATTATATACGCTGAAGAAAAGAACTGATTTAGCACATTTGCCTTTTCTGTATCTGTTACAACCATATTAGTACCATTATTTAATGGAGCAACACTCTCAACGTGCATCTTTTTACTATTAATATATTTAAAAAAACTTGTTAGGGTTAGTTTTCGCCTCTGCCACAACCAACTCATTATTTGCTTTCTTTGCCTTCCGGATTGCTGATTTACAAAATTTATTATAGTGGTTATATTCATTAAATACAGTCTTAGAAATTAGTTCCATGCCAGACTATACCTTCTGCTATTCTGTAACTACTTGCATTGCTCTGGCTTCTTCTTCCACACAAAATTCACTGTCAACTACTGTAGCTCTAAAGTCCATAATCTTCTTTACATCTGTACAGTCTGTATATTTTTACATACATGACATACATTTTTTCCTGTATTGTGTAATTATGACTCGATGTGAGCTCTACGCTCTAATATGGCCATATAGTTTGCATAAAATTGATAATTTATGTGTGTTGCTATGGTCTTAGTTTGTATTAATTTAGTTGAACTCCAAATAACTCAGGTTTGCTTGGGTGAATTGGCCAATTACTGGAATGTTTTGGGACAGATTGGAAGGTTGTCCAAGAATTCTATTTCCATATAAAATACAAATTCCTTAAAATAGAAAACACAAATGCCTTAAAATGAATGAAAATGGATAAAAACAGAGTGGAAATTAAATAAATTAAGTATTATGAAAGCAAACAAAAAGAGCAAGAATAAACCACATCCACATGCTGAGTATGCTCTCACCGTGGGGCCAAATGTCAGTTTTGCTATGACCCTGCAGGTTTGAAGCGAGAATGATATATCCATCCACTGGTTGCCCATTCAGGTTCTGACAATCCTATGTACTGTATAGTGTAGTAATTAACACCTTGGGGCAGATTTACTAAGGGTGGAAATTTGAAGTAAAAAGATAAGTCACTCTACCTTGTGCACAACCTGCTGTCAATTTTGGCATAAGGAATACAACGATTAAGCCTGAGAAAAGAAACTTGCTGTGATGTTAAATGTGTTGTTATGTTTAGAAGAGACCAGAGAATATCACATAACTATTCTAACATATAGAAGCACAAGGCCTTTCACTGTGAAATGGTTTTGGGGTGGATATATACTTTAATCCTGTACCTGCACAGAATGTTTTATAACAGACCTCATTAGCACAAAAGATGTCTATTGATTAGTATTTAGGTATTTATGGCTTTTCCCAATTACAAACAATTAAAAAATACAAAAATCTCACTTCTAGCTTTGAAAATCTAGATTTAATGTAAACGAGGCAAGACATAGCAGAAACCCATTCCCGCTCTCACCTGGCACATTAACCTAACCTTGCTGTTCAGCACCTTCTCTAGGTCATTGCACACACAGTTCTGCAGGGATATGTGGGTGAGACACCTCTGCACCTTCTACACTGGAGAGTAGTCTCCCAGAGACAGGTCCCTCCCACCCAAGGATATCAGATCTCATGTGTAAGGAAATGAATTACATTGTAAGTGCTTGTATCACCATAATAAACCATATGGTCCAATCTATATCCCTGATTTGCATCGCTAACTGGTATAAGAGAACTGAAGAGGCACAGCAAACTAAGAATACATGTGGGCATACAAGTGTTAGGACTTCAATTCAACTACACCTGATATAGCTGCTTTTTGATACTAATGAAATTGATCCTATCTCCAATGGAGCCACCATATGGTTGCCTACGCAGAACAGAGAGATATAGGCTTTGTATCATGTGGTAATGTAGCATATGCTATTAGTATGATTTTTAGTTCAAGTAAAATAAATGCTAGTTGCGATTAGTTGAAGAATACCTCTTGCTTTATATATATGAAGCCGGCAGTTCTCATATATACACATTAAAGTGAAAATCTAACCTACATAACCGCTCTTTAAAGGGAAACTTTCATGGGAAAACCTGTTTTTTTCAAAACACATCAGTTAATAGTGCTGCTCCAGTAGACTTCTGCACTGAAATCCATTTCTCAAAAGAGACTTTTTTTTATATTCAGTTTTGAAATCTGACATGGGGATAGCCATTTTGTCAATTTCCCAGCTGCCCCGGTCATGTGACTTGTGCCAGCACTTTAGGAGGAAACAGCTTTCTGTCAGGCTGTTGTTTTTCCTTCTCAATGTAACTGAATAGTACGCAGTGGGACATGGGTTTTTACTATTGAGTGCTGTTCCTAGAGCTACCAGGCAACTGTTATCTGGTTACCTTCCCATTGTTCTGTTATTGGGCTGCTGGGTGGGGGAAAGGGAGGGGGAGATATCACTCCAACTTGCAGTACAGCAGTAAAGAGTGATTGAAGTATATCAGAGCACAAGTCACATGACTTGGGGCAGCTGGGATATTGACAATATGTCTAGCCCCATGTCAGATTTCAAAATGAAATATCAAAAAAATCTGTTTGCTCTTTTGAGAAATGGATTTCAGTGCAGAATTCTTCTGGAATAGCACTATTAACTGATGCATTTTGAAAAAAAAAAAATTCCCATGACAGTATCCAATTAAAATAGTTATAATCCATCATGTTATCAAGTGGAAACAGCATTCTTTCATTCAGAGGTTCCACATTTGAGCTGAGGGAGCATTCCTTATCCTAGGTTAAGATGTTATTGTAGGTTCAGCTGTACTCATAATATATATATATTAATGTATAGACAGCATCTTTTATTTTACTTGTCTTATGCAGAATTTATAGGCCCTGGTATGTCTGAATGTGTAAAAATGTATATACGCCTCTGTGCTGCTCTCACTAGTGAATGGGAACCACTGGCTGACTGATTCACTTGTCCTGCTATGTTGATATCTGCAAAATATGCACCAGGAATGAGACCCTAGGCATGTTGGAACATGGGTTGCATAAACTTGTAGCTGGTTCTGCATTTATCACTGAATTATCCACCTGACATCTATGTAATAACATGTACACTTGGTGAGAATTGAGGCCAGATTGCATAAATGGCTATGCCAACAGAGTGATGTATATTAAACTAACTTGCCTTTCTGGGGCAGGCAACAAAGACATTCCCACGGGGACAAATAATTAATTATGAGTTTGCTACAAGTAGTCAGCTTTAAAACATACATTGAAAAAAATGACTTTAGATCATGTTTAGATCATCTGTGCCTATATAAATCTGGGGTCTTCCAGCAAAATCTGCCCATTTGCAGAGCTTCGCCGATCAGTTTGGAACTATTTAACACAACAAAATCTGTGGAACAGAAGAAGGAAAATCATAAAAAATGACAGCAGTATTATGAGCTTGTCCCATCAGCCCAATTCAGTGTGAAAGAGTAATTTTATGGATTTAACATTGCTGTCAGCTGTCCCATAATTCCAGGAACAATCCACCACCCCCTCCTTTCCCCTTTGTCCCAGGAAATTCAGTGCATTTGCAAATGTCCAAGGTTTTAAAAAGCGTTTAACCTTTCCTATACCCAGAAAGCAGTTCTACACATCTGCTTGGTACACATCTACACAGTAAATAAATAAATGAAGATGATCATGCTGATGATAAAGACTGTGATCAGAATTTAGCAGAATGATTCACAGTAAATAAGGCAGCAAAATATTTAGAAAATGTGTTTAACCCATGATAACTGCACATTGGATTTGACAGTACAATCCAATTTTGAATTCTTTTTTTAAAAAGTTATTCAAGATTTAACCTCTTTTATTTCAGAACTCAGCTGTGTGTGAGCTACAATGAAAGGAGGTCAGGGAGAGAAATACATTTACACCATTGGCTTTTTGGCATTGCATTTCCTTAATAGGAGGGTGCTGGAAACTGTAGATCCAAAAAAGCTGTAGTTCTATACAGTGCATATCTCTAGCATTTTCCATAAGGAAGACAAACTGAGATACTTACCTTTCCCCTACGATAGATTGGTCCATATTTTCTGGAGTGATGCAGAAAGTGAATTGGCGATCTTGCGAAGAAATGGTAAGGGGGGTGGGCAACGTGGGTAATGTACATGAGGTTTAGAGAATCCCAGGAAATGCGGAAGAGAAGTATGAGTAGAGGAAGAGCCATTCTGGCACTAGGTTCTAGGCTATATGAGCATTTTTTGCTCACTGCCTCCTGTATGCAATAAAGCAGGCCCGGTCTGGCAATCTGTGTGTTCTGGCAAATGACAGAGGGGTTGCCATAAGATGCCATTGAAAGTCACTATTTAGTGGGCTGGTGGGGAACTGAGTGGGCCTCTGTGTACTTGGAATGCCAGGGCCTATTTTGACTCCCAGTCCAGACCTGCAATAAAGTCACAAGGTCAACCTACCTGTCTGCAAATGTGAATCATCATTATGGCATGCAAGTGGCCCTATGGAAGGGGGTAAAGACAGGGCTAGATTAAGTCCATAAAAGCTGTGCTTTGCACTTCATTGCCATCAGACCCTGGACAGAAGTTTCCAGTTTCACATGCTCAGAAAATACAACAGAAGAGGATGAAATTCAAGACATTTGACAACTAGTCATGAATTAAGGCTATAAATAAACAGATATTTAGCCTATTCAAAATAAATTTGAAGTAAGAATTGATCTCATATAGTCAAATATATAATTTGCCATAGTACCCAGAACACATTTCATGACATTTATTTGCGGGTTGCCCTGACCTACTGCAAAGCCTTATCATTTGATCTATTGGTAAGAGGGATGTGACACCAGTACCGGGACCTTGGTGATTGAGCGACAGTGCAGCTTTTTATCAGGGAAAAGTCAAGGAGAGATGGAACAGTTAGCAAAAAAAACATAATCAAAACCCCTACATTTGATTGCAAATAGAACAAAGACAACATATCAGATGTTGAATTGAGAAAGGTTATTGTTTTCTGAAAAATATATACTTACTTATAATTTTATGCCATCAACTCTTTTAAAAAAATTGAGCAAGGGGCTCGTTACCCACTGTATTGCATCACCTATTCTTTTAACAACACTGTGTAATCTTTTGGGAACTGAGGAGACCAATTGTTGGAGTTCTGAAAGATGTTGGTTCTTCTTACCTTATTTAGGATTTTAGCAGCTCAATATTTTGGGGTCTCCTTTGTCATATTTTTCTTTTCATAATGCGCCAAATGTTATTAGTGGGTGACAGGATAGCACCCTTACTCTTTTACTATAGAGACATTGTGCTCAGGCCTGGACTGGCAATCTGTGATTTCTGGCAAATGCTGGAGGGGCTGCAATAAGGTCCCATAGACAAGTACCTATTTAGTGGACTGGTGGAGGAATATTTGGGTCTCTGTGTACTTGGAAAGTCAGGGCCTATTTTGACTCCTGGTCCAGAAGTTCCTGACCATGCAATGATTTCTGCTACAGAACTGTGTCATTTTGCCTTGTCCTGTGTGTAGAGAGATTTCTCCAGATTCCCTGGATCTTTTAATGATATTATGTACTATAAATTATGAAATTTCTAAATTCTTTGCAATTATATATTGAGGAATGTTGTTCTTCAATTGTTGCAATATTTGCCCCCCCCATGCAGTGCATCTCAGTGCAATGTACCCCATCCCATCTTTACTTGTGCAGTCATAGCTAGAGGATCTTTCCTAACCCTACACTGGAGAATTGTCCTTATTTGCTTCATCCTTACTGTTCTAAAAACCTTTTCCATCTGCCTGCAGCCTCCTGTAAATTCTGGGAGTCAAAAACACTATAGGAGTGCAATTTGCAGCCATAACTAATGTGGGTGTGATTTACAGTGGGTGTGGTTTAAAAGGGGTGTGGACAACACTGACTTCCTTTGTTGGCCCTCCACCAAATAAACCAGAAAAGGTTAGGCCCTCGGTACCACAGAAGTTGTACAGCATTGACTTATAGCATCTAGTATAGTGTATCTGTTAGTTAACAAGGCTCGTTGAATACCCTTATTGTTAAACATGAGCCCTCCAAACTCCTTAATGACTTCATTTGCTTTTTATGAAACATCTATGTGGACATAAATCAAGACAGAAATAAACATATCAGCATATGTAGACAATGAAAATAGGTTGAATATGTAGAATCTTCGTAGGTTGAAACATGACTGCTGCCAGGCACATGAGACAGTGATTCTGCATCTTACTCACCAGAAATCTTCAACCTATGATGGATTAAATGTAGATGGTTTTTGAGTTTCAATTCAGAGAATGGCTTTATAATAAACTGTCCAATATGTCTCAGCATGTGATTGTTGCTATTCCTGGGATTTATGAGTTCATTTTTAATATCAGTTACTGTATATTATACATGGACAGGAGTGCCTTCAGGGAATTTTCCACAACCACAATTTCATAACTGAATTTAACCAGTGGATGATGCCCAGTGTAGTATTGTGCCGACCAGTAACTGCTTTACTATCACACAAATGGAGTTCAGAACTGGACCCATGAAATTGTCACTTACTATAGTGCTTGCACCTATATTCCCTTCTCTGTGCTGATTGTGCCTGCTTTGAGGCTTAAAGGACAAGGAAAGTGTAAAATAGAATAGGGCTAGAAATGCTGTATTTTGTATACTAAACATAAACATGAACTTACTGCACCACAAGCCTAATCAAACAAATGATTTATGCTTTCAAAGTTGGCCACAGGGGGCTGTCATCTTGTAACTTTGTTATACATCTTTGTCTGACACTGGCACTGCACATGCTCAGTGTGGTCTGTGCTGCTTAGGGATCGTCATAAATGATCAAAAAACAAAGCTGTTTGAGTTCTGCATGGCTGTAAGTAAGGCAGGGGCTCCCCCTGCTGTTCATAAGTATGAACAATTCCTATCCTCAGCAGTAAATGAAGGGAGAATTTCACTGCATACAGTCAGGTTTCTTATAAAAATGGTACACATTTTTTAATTAAAGTATATTGGAGATAGATTTCTTTTTCATTAAAGAAAGTAAAAATGTGATTTTATTTATTTGCCTTTCCTTGCCCTTTAAGGTGTAATTCTGTATCTGCTTCATGTAAATAAACTATTTTCATAATAATATACTTTTTAGCGGTAATCATAAACAGAGACTTTTAAGAAGTAAGGGCTGTTCCCCTGGGATCCTAGGCTTCACGGTGCACACAACAACCCATACATGTTAGGTCACGAGCCAATGAATGGACAAAGTTTTTTGCTTCCACACTTCTTTCTGTTACAGTTACAGCTCCAGTATTTCTGGTCTGATGATCTCTGAGGCAGCACACAGAGAATATCATAAAATGGGATCTCAATGGAAAATATATAAAAGGGAAGTATTTATTTCAATATATATTCCAGTTTCATTAATATGCCACTTAATATGATATAAACTTGCTGTTGCTTAAAGGAGAACTAAACCCCCCTCCCTCTCTACACTGTGCATTAATCAAAAAAAAATTAAAAATAATATCATTTCATTCATCCCTGCAGGTTCCCACACACTTACATACTCCAGCCCCCAGTTCTACCTAACAGGATCAGCTGGGCGCTTATATTACAACATTATCCAGCAGTATGAAATATGTTGGCGGTATATTAATACATGTTAATAATAATAATATCCTCCTTGATAGGGCCACAGTAACGCTTGCTAACCAACCTAGCTGACTCTTACATCTGAATTGAGCTATTCAAGGTCTAACCTATCTTGAGCTGGTCTGCTCAACCCAGAGCTGGGGAACCACCTGCTTCAAGGGTTTTTTTTATGTCCACTTGGTGTCAAGGTCAACATTGTATTAAAGGTTACCAGGACACAGAACCTCGCCCTCACTAGAGACTTTCCAGAAGAATCATAAACATGGCAAACCTAAAGAGTTGCTGCCATCTACTGACCAAATTAAAAACAACATTTAACTATGTATGAACTATTTCAGAAAATGATGGCCGATGCCAATGCGATTAATGGTAAAGAAAGATAAAAAAATATATAGTAAGGCGTATTTTCACATATGGTGGCAACCCTATCCTGAATATTTAGATAAGGTCTATGCTAGACTGTGAAAGTTCCATGACTACAAGGTCATGACATCTATTTTTATTGACACCTGAGCAAACCTGTGCCCAGCGAGAAGTCCTAACATTTATGAATATAGAACTGCACAGGAGGAAGGGATGAAGATGCCGGCATCAAATACATTAACCCCAACTGATTTAAAGAAGATCAGTGCAAACAATGTTTGCGCCATTTACAGAGGAATGTATTTATTCCGTTTGTCTTGCTGTAGGAAAACAGTACAGTTATGGGATCTGTTATCCGGAACCCATTATCCAGAAAGTTCTGGATTACAGAAAGGCTCTCTCCCATAGACTCCATTTTATCCAAATTTTAAGGAATGGTTTCCTTTTTCTCTGTAATAAAACAGTACATTGTACTTGATATAAACTAAGGTATAATTAATCCTAATTGGAAGCAAAACCAGCCTATTCAGTTTATTTAATGTTTACATGATTTTCTAGTAGACTTAAGGCATGAAGATCCAAATTATGGAAGGATCCATTATCAGGAAAGCCAAAGGTCCCGAGCATTCTGGATAACAAGCCCTATACCTATATATAATATTAATATCACACATAACATCATAAGACCCTTCTTCCTTGTTTCCCATTCAATTAAATGGGAGCAAACCATGAGCCATTTTTAGACAGCTACAAATTATCCCATGTGACTTTAGACTAAGACTTGGCTTTAGAGAAAGAATACATAGGGTGATAGTTTTTTTTTTTGAAAACTTTATTACATTTCATAAAAATGACTATTAACAATACAAAACAACCATTGTAGCTTCATTTGTAGGACAAATAAAATATACATCTTAATTTAAAGGAGAAGGAAAGGCTGTAAGCATTTGGGGGTGCCAAATGTTAGGCACCCCCAAGTGATTTTATTGACTTAACCTCGGGCCAGTGCTCCTATCAGCAGAAAACTGCACTGACCTGGGGTTATACCAGTGAGCACCACGGAGCGGTATATTCCGTCTTCCTCCTTCTTCACTTGGTTGTCCATGCGCACTTTAATGTGTATATATAATGTGTATAGTATATGAGAACTGCCGGCTTCAGATATATAAAGCAAGTGGTACCACATAAAAAACGGTATATTTCATTTTTAAAACAACACTTTTATCCGTGACATTTATTATGATTAATTTCTTTTCAGACCCCATAAGGCTTCAAACTGTATTCTAATGGTATGCAGGCACTTTTCACAATGAAAACTGCAGACAAAATAAATTTCTAGTCCTTTCTAGGATATATGCAATGCAGAATTGCTTACTTTGTAGAAATTCATGTTATATGGTATTAAAAGTCATGAATAACCCCCTCCCCCCAGAAATTTCCCAAAGGGTGGTTGCAATTACCCCAAACCCTCATTAACGCCACGAATTCTCCTGGCTAACTGGATGTCCTGCACATAAAGTGTCACACGCTTGGCATGTAAACTGCAGAGGTAAGAGTCTTCAAATAGGCGTACAAGGAATGCTTCTGAAGCCTGAGAAATAGAACGAACAAAACAGGGTGAGAAATGAGGGTGGAAGGTATTTGGAAGAAATAGAATACATTTAATACAATTAAGATGCAGATGGTCTGCATGGAAGAAACTGTGTAAAAGAAAGTGATCAAGTATTAGGTAAAAAACAAGGCATGGTACAGGTATAAAAAAACGTTACCCAGAAGTTCCCGGAAGGCCATATCGCATAGGAATTTTAATCAAATAATTCAATTTAAAAAAAAAAAAAATTATCCTTTTCTGTGTAAGAATAGAGCAGTATCTTGTATTTGCTCCCAGCTAAGATATAATTAAGCCTTATTGATGGCAAAACATAAGGTTTAATTAATGTATAAATCACTTTTAAACTTAAAGGAGTTGTTCACCTTTATATTCACTTTTATTATAGCGATATTCTGAGACAATTTGCAGTTTATTTTCATTTTTTTATTTCTGGTTTTTGAGTTATTTAACTTTTTATTTAGTTTGGAATTTCAGACATTTGGTTGCTGGGATACAAATTACCATAGCAACCATGCACTGATTTGAATAAGAGACTGGGATATGAATAGGAGACAGTCTGAATAGAAAGAGTAACAAAAAGTAGCAGTAACAATGCACATACTGTATAGTCTTACCGAGATGGGGTCAGTGACCCCTTTTTGAAAGCTGGAAAGAGTCAGAGGAAGAACGCAAATAATTAAACTATATGAAATAGATAAAGACAAATTCAAAAAAGTTGCTTAAAATTGGCCATTCTGTAACATACTAAAAGTTACCTTAAAGGGATCCTGTCATGGGAAAGAACATT
>CM044446.1:51601852-51640595 GCA_024363595.1 Xenopus borealis | reverse complement strand
ATTCAATATGGGGGTATAGTTTTCTTTAAGTGAATTTCCAATTTCAGAATGGGGACCATTCTAATCCAAGAACATTGTACAAACTACATTCATACAAATATTGCCACAGCACTTTAATTTGTTGAGAGACAAATTCACATCATAGGTTATAGTAACCCTGTATGAAAAAGGGCAAAGTGACTCATATGAATAGGACATAGATAAACAAACAATGATCACCCTCAGTAAGATTCAACATTCAAAAATGATTGTAGTGGGGACTACAATACCTGCAATATACATACATTCACACACTTTTGTTTTCAGAAAGTAAATGCAAGAATGCACTGGTTAGAAGAGGCCAACGTGCTACTAAACTTACTTACCTCTTGCAAAGCCATAAGTGCCATAGACTGCCAGCTGTAATTTAGACCACAAGCATACGTCATACAAACTTCTCTAACCTGCATGGAAAATGGTTGATTTTCATTATTTTGTTTTATTGTATAATGTGGGGCAAATAAAATGGGTCATGACGTAGAATCCCTTAGAATCCCACGATTAAATACAAGAGACCATAATATTTAGGTAGTGGCTAGTGAATGATTTACATGTCAGTCATAAATCATACAACCTGATGAACTTCTAAATACGTTGGTGATGCCCATGAACATTCAATAGAATCCCTTAGTCAGCAAGTTAGTCAACTCCTTATAACCCAATTATCACATGAACTGACAGAAAGGGCAAATACTTGAATGTTAGATGTCATATACATATTCTGTTGCGCTCTTGTACTTTTAAGTCTATCGATATTCAGACAAATTATCAATCAGTGCACTCTGGGTATTTTCAGAATATAAATTAAGCATGTCTCACATACATGCCTTTCATTCTTTAGCTTTTATCCCCCCACCATAAAACAAAAAAATTACACTAGTATTTCAGTAGAATTACTGAAAAACTTGTAATAAAAAACTGGTGACAGCACATATCCTTAGAGTATTGGCAGTCTGTAATAAGGCTACAGAAATTAAACTATGTCAAAATGGTATACAGGCATTATTTTGATAATTCTACAGCACTAATTTTTCCTGATAAATCAGAAAATATTTTAAAATGTGAAAGCTATAAAGGGCAGATACTGTAGGTAAAGCACAATAAAAGGCTCTCATTCTCTATTTTTGGAAAACCTTTTCTTTCCCTCTTACCAGTCTGGAGAATGGAGCCTTTCTGATGAGCAGCTCAGTGGACTTCTGGTATTTGCGAATCTCCATGAGAGCTCTTGTACCTGGGCGGAATCGCTTCTTGGGGCTTGCTCTGGATGCTCTCCTTTGCTCTTGTGCTTTTGGTCTTCGGGGAACTATAAAAAAAAGAGGGAAAAAGAAAACCACTGTAAGTAAAAGTCATTTGCCCAGGGGGGCAAGTAGGCTGGTGGGGGGGAGCAGGTCTACGGGGGTTGGGCCTTTTTTAAAGTATGGGTTTAGTTCTCCTTTAAAGGAGACATATAGGATAAATGAAAAAAAATTGTTGGAAATTATGAGTAATATATGGTATTGTTTTTTTACATGTTGCTAAAAATTAGTATCTAAAAATAGCCCCTTTATTAGAGCTTCCTATAGATGTTCACTGGTCTCTGTTTCAAATGACGGGTGGGTGTGTCCTACTGGTCCCTGCCAGAAGGACAGTAGGAGGGGGACAGCCAATCACAGCCCTGAAGGCAGGCTTTGGTTCCCTATCAGGTCCTGCTAGCGGTTGATTTGTCCCTAACCTACAGTGCAGTGAGCTGAAAGTGGAAGGGAGGGATTATTAGGGTTTTTGCAGAAATATTCAATAAATCAGCCTGATACGCTAGTTTTGTTAAGCACAATTGTTCTATATATAAATGTGCATAGCACACTGCTACATTATTATTTTTTTACATAAAATGTCTCCTTTAAGGAATCATGTCCGCTTTTTTCATAGACCTTCAATACTTTCCCAGGTAAACTGTGTATTGTGTCTTTCTCTCCCTTGTAGCCCCTATCCCCACTGTGTCCAGCAAACAATGTAAGATAAAACTAAACGCTCCCCTTCATACTTGCGCTGGATGTGGTTGGCAGAGGTGGTGACACTCTCCTGGGGGGGCGGGATTTCCTGCGGGATGGAGGAGTGGACCCCGGTCTCATGATGCCTGCTCACCTGATATAAAGCATAAAACAATCACTGAACCAGGTAAACAGAGGGAAGTGGCTTATATATAGAGAGAGTCATGTCCAAAGCACTTCTATATATGAATCTCGCCCACAATTGTAGTAGAGTTGTTTAACATACAAGGAACATGTGCCCAGAGCACTTACTTGAGTTGTCGCTAGCGTGCCTGCATCTTCCTTCAGTTTATCGGCGACTAGCTTTGCCATTAAAGGTTTAGTCCCGGTAGAACCGACTTGATAGGCTGGGGACGGGAGTTCAAACTAGCCTATCAAACTAGTATGCACCCTAAATCCCGCCCTCCCTTCTGACGTCACTACAAACGGGTTGGCTTGGCGACCAATACAAATAAGTGCATACTGGCGTACAGTGCTATACTTGCCGGGTAGGTACTAACAACTGCCGTTATACTGTTAAACATAAGCTTTCGCCTACTTTTTTTTTTTAGAAAATTCCGTCAGTCTCATTTAACGACGTCACAAATCCGCCTTGCAGGCGTGGCATGCAGAGACGGTGTGTGCTGCTAGTTAGCTGCTGTGGGTCTGCTCCGCTCATGCACTGTTGTTTTGCTTCCGCGTGACCAATTGCTTCTAAAGGAGGCATTCTGTCATGGTTTTCGTGTTGTAGTTTTCATTTGTGCATTACACTGTTTACATTACAGACAATTCTCTTTACCATGTGAAATTGCATTCCTGTCCCCAACGTACTTTTTAAAAAATTTTGTAGGTAGGGTTGCCACCTTAAATGTAAAAAAAATACTGGCCTTCCTGTATATTTATGGGTTTTTTTCTTATTAATAACATTGGGCTCAACCATCATTTTTACCTGCCAGGTGGCAACCCTACATGTAGGCAGCCATCTCAGGTAATTTTGCCTGGTCATGTGCTTTCAGAAAGAGACAGCACTTCAAGATAGAACTGCTTTGTGGCAGGCTGTTGTTTCCTCCTACTCAATGTAACACATTGGGACCTGGATTTTACTACTGAATGCTGTTCTTAGATCTACCAGGCAGCTGTTATATGGTTAAATGGATACTGGGAAAACATGTTTATTTGCAAAAGGCATCAGGTAATAGTGCTGCTCCAGCAGAATTCTGTGCTGAAATCCATTTTTCAAAAGAGAAAACAGATTTTGTTATATTTAATTTTGAAATCTGAAAGTTGCCCCTGTCATGTGACTTGTGCTCTGATAAACTTCTGTCACTCTTTACTGCTCTATTACCAGTTGGAGTGATAAATAGCCTAACAAAATATTCTAACTGGAACTACTACTTTGTAAAACCCTTGTACTGGTTTTATTTATTTGATGGAAAAAATGTCAATATGCAACATTTAGAAAAGACAATAAAGAACAATATGCATGTTTGGGGATGTTTTTCTTTATTACTCCAAGCAGGTGTGGCATGAAATTTGTCTGCAAGCATTACATTCATGTATGTATTCAAGAATTCTTGATTAAACATTGCTAAGACTTAATCTAAAAAAAAAATCAGAATTCAATCCAAAAAGAACAAACCACGGAAGAGTTAAAGGGGTTGTTCACCTTTGAGTTAACTTTTAGTATAATGTAGCGAGTGATATTCTGAGACAATCTGCAATTGGTTTTCATTTTTTATTATTTGTGGTTTTATAGTTATTTCGCTTTTTATTCAGCAGCTCTCTAGTTTGCAGTGTCAGCAATATGGTTTCTAGGGAACAAATTACCCTAGCAACCCTGCATTGATTTGAGTAAGAGACTGGAATATGAGTAGGAGAGGGACTGAATAGAATGATAAGTAATAAAAAGTGGCAATAACAATACATGTGTAGCCTTACAGAACATTTCTTTTTAGATGGTGTCAGTGACCCCCATTTGAAAGGTGCAAAGAAACAGAAGAAAATTGCAAATCATTAAAAATTAATTTATGAAAAATAAATAATGAAAAGTTTTAGAATTGGCCCTTCTACAATGTACTAAACGTTAACTTGAAGGTGAACCACCCCTTTAAAGTAGTACTAATGAGTGCATGAAGACTTTTTATGTGACTGTTTTATTAAAATTACATTTTAACTAAAATATATGTTTCTATGCTTTTTCCCAGTTAAAAGCTGGCTATTTTTGTTACTGAACTCGTGTCATTTTATTTCAGGATGGATTCCAAGCATTTTGTTTGTTAAAAGGTTGGCAATCATCTCTGTCTATAATGCTTATCTATGTGAAGTGAACAGCATGAATGATGCGGCTGCTCTCTATGCTGCTCTGCTTTCTGCTACTTTTCCTCCCTCCTGACGAGTTCTGCGATCCCATCCTCGTCAGGGTCACAGCTGCCGCCTCCCCCTGCTGCAGCCCACGTCACTGGAAGTTGAGGGTGATGGCTGTGGCAACAATGGAGGCTCCAGCCAGGATCCATGGGCCCCTGTGAAGATGGCAGCAACGGATACCGGGGCTCCCATGAGGATATTGGAGGTTCTACAGAGGCGGTAAGTGTGGCCCCTGAACGGCGTACCTATGCAGATGCACTCTCCCCAGCAAACAGGTACACCAGGCTGCAGTTTTAATCCGGTTGCGGTCCAGGAGAGCGCTCCTCCTCAGGGCCGCAGATTTTAGCCGATCAAGAGAGCAAGTGTGGGTACAGGTACACTCTGTGATCAGGAAACAGCCGCTCCACCTGCGGTCCGGAAGATTGCTTCTCCAGCACACCAGGAAACTGCACCTACTCAAGGCCCCTGCTTTCAGTGCTCTTCCACGCAGCCACTCCCGTTCTCGCACCACCGGTGCCCAGCAAACCACTTCAGCCTCATGAGGGAGCAGACACGCTCTCCCTTCCCTCAAGGCACACACAAGCAGCGGCTCTCAGCACACAGGCAAGACACGTGGCTCTCAGCAGCTCTCAGAAAACACGCAAGACAGCCATACACCAGCACGATCCGTTGAGGAGGGGAAGATGGGAGTGCAGAGCTCGCCAGGAGGGAGGAAAAGTAGCGGAAAGCAAAGAAGCGCAGAGAGCAGCCGCATCATTCATGCTGGAAGCGCCTGCACATGATGCCAGGGAGGAGAAATCGAGTGCCGCTCCATGGATGGTCGCCCTTCTATTATTTCTAGCATGTTTCATCAGTTTCCATTATCTGAACAGATTCTTCTACCAATTCCAGCCGTGTGATGGCCTCTCCAAGTACAGGGGTTGTCCCACGAGCATAACGATAAGAAGCCAATCTGAACAACAAAGGAAGTGGTCATTAAATGCATGAATATGTTTATTTTGTACATAGCGAGACATTTAAGTTTATGCTACGCTAACATATGTATGCAAATTTATGCACCCAAGCACAAATAGTTACAAGATATACAACAGTACCTGTGCTACAACAGTAGAATGTGCCTAGATCAGCAGATAACCATCTATCAGTATTTATACGTTCATACTTTGTAAATTAAGTATTTAATACAGGGACACCACACTTGTATGCTTATACGGTTGTTGTATATATAAATATATATATATATATATTTGTATTTTATATTATGTATTATATATTATGTATTACATGTCGATCGCTAATCACTGGCTCTACCTTAAATCATCCGCACACGGGTAGAAACATTTCCATCACATACAGACTCTGCTGTACATCAAAATTTGTAATTTATTTCATCAAGTGTCCCTGCGGCCTCTATTATGTGGGGAAAACAGTCACCTCTTTTGGCTAACCATCGTTCATCCATTAGAACAGCACTTGACACCGGCAGAGCCGATGCACCCGTGGCGGCACATTTTCTGGCTATGAAACATACATTAGCCAATCTTCGATGTATGATCATAGACCACGTACCGACCCCCATCAGAGGGGGCAATAAGGATAAACTCCTGTTACAACTGGAACTACGCTGGATCTACCGATTGAACACACTTAGCCCGCACGGACTTAACGAGATGGTTTCTTACACACCATTTATGCAAAGGACTATCTATGCCTTTAGTTATATACTCCATATTGTGGGTTACACTTAGATGCCTCTAAGATTATGTATATTTTCTGTTTATACTGCAGATACCTACTCAAAACGCAGTTCTTTCACCCTCTAATATATCATTTCCTTAGATGTATTTCGGTGGATTGTAATTCTGTTTAATAAGCATGCCCCATCCATCGGATGGTGTTGAAACTTAAATCCGGTGCTTAAACTTAAAGTCTAAGGCCCTGTTAAGCTCGCTCCAAGGGACCACCTTATACGATTAAGTACAGACTATCCCTCTGGACTAAGTATTTCCATTGTTAAGTATTGCCCGGTTTCTTCAGCCAGCAGTTGTACCTGGGAAGGTGGACTCCAGTGTTATATAATTACTTATAAGATACAATGTTTCCGATTATGATAGCAGTGCAATGTATAGTTACTTTGTAATGCAAATTGTGCCGTTTTTGAACTTTTAGCTTCCAGACTTGTCACGTTGTGACTAATAAGTTGTGATTATCTGTATCCACTTTTATTGGATCTGAATGGCACTCTTATTTTTCCTTATTTCTTTAGATTTATTATATATTTTATCTGGTGACTTGACTCTTCTTTTTCTTTAAATATAATTATTCTCCACTCCTGGGGTTCCAGTCTTATACCACTACTTTCACGCTCATCCGTGTACCTCTTTATTAGTTTGATTTGAACTTCTTTCTCGGGTCTCAGCACATTTTGTATTAACTCTCTTTATTTATTTTTGACATGTTCACACTATTCGCACGTCATCTTTTCACTTCCTCCCTCTGACTTTCCCGCCACTGTGTGTTTAAATTAACCGGTGTTTTGTATTGTAAGTCACTTTGAGAAAGGATGGTGTCACAGCCGAAACGTCAGTTTGTTTGCCTGAAATAAAAAGTTTTATAATTCTTCTATAAGACCTGTGAGTGCGACCTGTTTTGCATACGACTACCTATCACCTTGAAGGACTGCACCCAGGCATCGGAAGTTGAATTTTTCGTGAGTGCCGGGACTCTGATCTCTCTACATTATATATATATCTATCTATCTATCTATCTATATATATATATATATATATATATATATAGAAAAAATGGAGGATCAGCACACACCAAATAGATGAAAAAAAGTGATTTATTTCACAAAATAATGCAAAAGTGCATCTTTGACCGACGTTTCGGTCCCACCTGGGGACCTTTCTCAAGGGTCCCCCCCAGGTGGGACCGAAACGTCGGTCAAAGATGCACTTTTGCATTATTTTGTGAAATAAATCACTTTTTTTCATCTATTTGGTGTGTGCTGATCCTCCATTTTTTCTACATGCAAGATTGATTGTGCACCACCATTTTGCATATATAAAATGGCTCCCTTTAAGTGGGCCCAAAGTGATTGTTTAGAAAAGCTAAAATTTCTGAGTTCAAACATAAACAGAACTAAGTCAATAATACAAGTGTTGAATTTTTGCCTTGCATAACCAGGTACCCTGATGTGGACACTTACCTCTTTCCACGGGTTTCAGTGTTTGTGTGGCCTCTTAGGACACGGGCCTCGTCTTTGGTAATTATGCATAGATCCACTCCACTCCCTGAACCCAGGTCACACATTATTCCTGCAGTGATAGCCTCAGTGACAAGACGCTTCCCTTCTTCCAGCTGTACAGTCAGACAAGGAGATAAGAGATGGCATAATTAAATCATAATTTGCAACTGATTTAGAGCTTTAGAGGGATATGGTGAAAGGGGACTAAATAGGGTGCAAAGAGGAAATAATGGAGAGTAGAAGATTGCAGGAAGATAACTTGTAATGTTAACGTTAAATTGCAACTGCAACCCTACCCTACATAGACCCCCTCAGCCTAGCTTCTACCCTGTGTAAATGCCACTAACTTTTTACTTACCCCTCTATGCAGATTCAGGGCATCGGAGTTCACGGGCGCCATCTTCTTCTCTTCGGAAATCTTTGGGTCTTCTTCTGGCACTTCGGCAATTTCCATGACTTTTGGCACATATGCAGTTGTCGCAAACTGGAGAATTGCTCCAACTGCGCAGGCCTCAACATGCCTCTCTCTTCCTGAAGATTTCCAAAAAGAAGAAGATAGCCCCCGTGAACTCCGATGCTCTGAATCTGCACGAGAGGTAAGTAAAACGTTAGTGGCATTTCCCCAGGATAGCAGCTAGGCTGGGGGGAAGGAGGTCTATGTAGGGTAGGGGTAAATAAATGGCTGAATTCTCCATTAAGTCCCATGCAGGACCCAGTAAATGCATGGGAAGGAGTTCCAATGTCAGTTTTTGCTATAGTGTTTGTTATTTATTGTCATTATAGTATTTTACACATGAAGAATATCATGTATGCATACAAGACATTTTAATGTAATCTCAGGGAACAATGTATAATGAAGCAGTAGAATTCTTAATGAATCAGATGAAAGCAAGTGTACACTGTCCAGAGCAGGGATGACATAGTTTGCCAGCTTAAATATATTGCAATATATGATCAAATGATCCCTGTGTTGTTTAAAGGAGAGGACATTTTATAATAGCTGTATGCACATGTTTCATTATCCTTAATATACTGAAATGGGTGAAAGCAGTTAATTCATTGTCTTTGTCTATATGAATTTTGTGGTCACAGCCTTGTTGTTCCCCCACCCAATGGTTTAAAATAGTTTATTGTTGAGCACAACTTTGCATTTTTACTACTGTTCCAGTCAAATGTAGAAAGCAGTCAGTGGGTATTAAACACCAGATTAGTTGCTAAATGAATTACTAAACCAGGGCAAACTTTGTAACTTTTATTACAATTGAGGTCAAGGCTTTTATTGTGCAAAATAATAATACAGTACCTCCATATTTGGATTGAAACGGTCCTCTAAAACAGCTATAGCTGCATCAGATCCTGAGCCTTAAATATTACAAAAAGAATAATAAAAAAGTGTCTGAAAAGTGTAAAGCAGACGATCAACAAAAATAATTAAATAAATATATATATATATATATATATATATATTTTTTTTTTTTTTTTTTTTTTAAACCTGTTACATTATTTTGCGGAAACCAAGATTAATTTTCTAAAATCTGTTTTGGAACAAAACTGACATTTACATTAATTGAAAGTATATATAGTACATTTATAACATGAATGTTCATGCCCATTGGATGAATTAAAACATATATTAAATTAGCCATTGCAGCTTCATACAGCCACAGACATGCGTAAAACTGAGCAAAATTCCTTATGTAATCACTAGCAGCACTAGCCTATGGTTGTAATACTTTTCTGTGGACAATGTTATCGAGAGGGAAATGAACTGGTATGACTGTCATTGACTCTCATTGGCTGGTACTAGTATCCACATGTTGATATTGATGCTATAGGAAAGCTATGAATAAATGTGAATTTACCTCCTCCTTTTCACTAATAAAGAGTGGAATGGGCATAATGCAGCAGATTTAAATGATAGTAAAACATAAGAAAAAAAGAGGCTTTTTATAAAAGATTGATCTAGACATGTGTATAATGTAATGTAATGCTACAGTTTTGCATAATGGCAGATGGAAAGGCTCCAATTCACCCTTTTTCTAGAAGTGTGCAAGCCAAAATAACATTTTGTATTAAAGGGATATTGTCATGGGAAAATAATTTTTTTCAGTTAATAGTGCAGCTCCAGCAGAATCCTGCACTGAAATCCATTTCTCAAAAGCGCAAACAGAATTTTTTATATTTCATTTTGAAATCTGAGATGTGGCTAGACATTTTGTCAAGTCATGTTGTGCTCTGATAAACTTCAGTCACTCTTTACTGCTGTACTTCAAGTTGGAGTGAAATCACCCCTCCCTTTCCCCCCTCCAGCAGCCTAACAACAGAACAATGGGAAGGTAACCAGATAACCGCTCCCTAACACAAGATAACAGCTGACTGGTAGATCTAAGAACAGCACTCAATAGTAAAACCCATGTCCCACTGTGTTCCATTGAGAAGCAATAAAAAAAAAGCCTGCCAGAAAGCAGTTCCCTCCTAAAGTGCTGGCACAAGTCACAGGACATGGGGCAGCTGGGAAATTGACAAAATGTCTAGCCTCATGTCAGATTTCAAAACTGAATATAAAAAAAATCTGCTCTTTTGAGAAATGGATTTCAGTGCAGAATTCTGCTGGAGTAGCACTATTAACTGGTGTATTTTGAAAAACACATGTTTTCCTATGACAGTATCCCTTTAAGAGGTAATCAGACAAGTGTGAAATGTGCAAATTATAATGCAGGTTTTAAAATTACACAGTGTTATTATGTGTTGGATATGTATTGTATCAAATTACTATTTGTACATGGTGTAAATCTACAGATATAAATTGTATTTCTGCATTTTATAAACAAGCACTATAGCATTATAGACTGCCTTTGTATTCTCACCAAGTGCAGTGAATGGAACTGTATCAGTTGATCCATGCGGAAATATACTGTAGAGATGAGGACCTTTGATATCCACTCCCCCTACTATAATAGATGCCCCGATGTGACCCTGGTATCTGAGTGTACACAGAAAGAAGAGTCAACACAACACATTCAGCAGGTAGTATTTATTGGTCTACTGTGTGAAGACCTACATCTGAGGGCCGGCCCATTTATAAAGAGCAACCGCAGGAGGCTACTGCATAGTTATGTGTGTTATATTAAAGGGGCTAGTACCGTGCAGTACCTGTCAAGAACATGGAGCGCTATCTGACCGCTTGTTCCTATACCAGTTGCATGTGCTCAATGACGGGCAAGCTAGGGACATAGCGGATGTGTTCTATGCAGTGGTACCTAACGAGAGAGGCAACTCCTTGCACTCAATGCTAGGAGTCCAAAGAGTGCAAAGTAAGAGCAAAACACTGATATTTTTCTAGCCATTCTTTGTACATTTTATTGGTATGACAAAGCTTACTGACTGAGCCTGACTGTTGTGCCACTGTTGGAGGGAATGATCAATTTAGAAGTTACAGAGTCAGTGAAGTGATCCACCCCCCACCCAGCAATGAGCTGCTTTTTGTAAAACTGAAACTTTATACAGGTATGGGACCTGTTATCCAGAATGCCCAGGACCTGGGGTCTTCTAGATAATGGATCATAATTTGGATCTTCATACCTTAAATCTACTATAAAATGTGATAAACATTAATTAAACTACTTTACTTCTGGTGAAAAATGACTTTACTTCTGGTGAACTCTGAAAGAACTGAACTGGAAAAAAGTTTTTCAACCCTTTCAAAACCTCTGTGCTTCTCAACGGCTGATTTGTCGCAAAAAATCAAATAATTCAAAAACCACAAAAATGTAAGACAAACTGAAAATTGTCCTAGAATGACAATTGCACTAAAAGTGACTTTTAATGTGAAGTACCCCTTTACTTTCTGTGTGTATTCCTCTATTCTAGTTTTTACTGTTCCCTTTTATTATATTTACCTGTACAGCATCTGTTTCAGCATTCTATTCGCAGTACAGACTCGCGGCTGCCTTCCAGTGCTCATTGCATGAATATGGAGGTTTGAGGACAGGAGCTGAGTCACATTCTCTGCATCAGCAGCCACTCCTGCTCCACAGCAGCTGAGTATATATACAAAGGGATTGTTGGTATATATATATATTTATACGAATCAACTACAAAAGATCCGCACTCTCAGGTCTTTAAATAAAAAATATTTAATAGTGAAAATGACTGACATTTCAGCCTCCTCCAAGGCTTTTCTCAAAGTATCTGGTAGTTTGAAAAAACTGCCTTAAATACAAGTTTTGGCGGGAACTTACTTGACAGAAGCTGACATCATACCCACATCATTAAAACATAATGGCTAGATACAAGATGTTCATTGCTAGCTCAAAGTTATAACTTAATAGCATACATCCAAGCACTATCATATCAAGAGCTCTATTTAAAACAAATTTATTGTGGTTAAAAACATAATGTTGTAACTAAATCTAAACCAATAAGGCTTAAAGTATCTACACATTACTTCAATCCTGTGAAAAACTGTTACATGGTCTGTTACATTAGTAGTTACAAACATCTAAACTTGAGTGTTGGTATTAGACCTGTCCAGAGACTTATATGATTATTAATGAATTTATCCGTGTGAAATCCTAAATTAATTAGATATCACACCATTGGCTACTAAGTGGTACCAGCTGTAGGGGGACTAGCTTGACATTTTATTTGGGAAATACATTCACCTCATGTGGAAATTTTTTTTTTAAATGATCTAAATTGAGTGTAATATAGTTCATTTTCTATATATTTAATCAAATGGTATGTATATCACAAATGCGTGTCTGGTCGAATATTGTATGATTATAACTGAGGACACTTAAATTTAGATACCACCGTGTTCAATGTGTTCAATCATGTGACCATACCCCCTTAGATCTGTTTATTTATAAATGTCAATAAAGGTTTATGTGACCGTGAATACTAGTGTTAAGTATATTAGAATTAAAATAAATACTCCATAAATAACAACGTGCTATACTACCAGTGCGTAGAAATATACTAATATATATGATAACCGTGAACATAGGATACTCCATCAAAATTACCGTGTTCTAATCTGTGATGCAGAACTAATCTGCTTATAAACATACCAAAACTACAAAAAATATAAAATGGTAAAATAAAAAATATACAGAGTGTCCACAAATTAAAGTAAATGCTCATGTTTGTCGACCCTTATAGTCCCAGTAATTGCCAGAATTCCCAAGAATGTGATTTATTAGGTCTTCTTATTGCTTTTAAATTCCACTCATTCGGTCCTTAATAACCACATGGTACGTATGTAAGTTATTTGAAATTTTCTGGTTGTTTGTGATTATCCATATTTTCTTATCCAACCAATTCCCAATATAATACGGAGTCTGCAAGGTTCCAAAACCTGGAATAACCACCCATGGGTCCTTGGACACCGTACAGCAACATGCCATTGTAGCAGGAATTAGAGGGCTCTCACCTCAACTCATTGTGGGCCATAAATGAATATTCTTGCAGTTGTTTCTAACTTCAAGGTCTAGAAGGGACCGAACCCGTATAGACCGTATACACCAGCAGTCTCCGCTGGACACACACAAGCAAGGGAAGGCAGGCTCCGTCAAGGTGGACATCCTCAGGCCCGGATTTGTGGAAAGGCCACCTAGGCCCGGGCCTAGGGTGACAGGATTTTAGGGGGCGGCATGCTGCCCAGACACATCCACATTGGTTTAGAAACACTGGGGATATTGAGGAGATGCGATCGTTTTTTAAATTTCCCATGCACCAATCCCCATTGCTACGGTCCTCATGATGAAAATTTACGCATAAAGGGCAGAGTATGGGGGCAACGAGGGCAGTGGGCCTAGGGGCGCCCCTTATGTAAATCCGGCCCTGGACATCCTCCCACGGGCCTTCGGGGTATAAAACATGCACTCACCGCTGGACAACGGGGTATATAACACCAGCTCGGGACGGCTGACTCCGTCGATGCGGACATCATCCCTTGGGCCATCACAGTACAAAGCATGCTCTCCTCCAATCCACACAACGGGCCGTCTCTTCTTCCCGCACTGCACGTCAAGAATCGTGCCCAGGTGAAAGCCCAAAAGGCCATCCAGCACCCTGGTCCCCCCCCACAGCTGCACAAAGGTTAACGTGCTCCGTCATAGGTCATTGTCGGCCTCTCAGAGGTATGCCGACATGGTCAGCCATATATTTATATATATATACATATATACGTTCTTCTAATTCTGTGCTGTGCAACTGAGGGGTAATCATTGGACGGTTTCATCTCATTAACCTAAAAATCTACTGATGAATTGCACATCATTTCCATTTAACATATATTGTCTAAGGCCTAAGATTTGGGTTGCAATCATATTACTGGAGTAATTGTGTTACTAGAGGTTTTCTATCAATAAAAGGAGAGTGCTCAGGACAAAGACAGGTAGTCTATTGACATTTGTAAGGGGGCTAATTGTCCACCATGATCTGCCTAATTATCACCAGTTTTGAAAATCTTGTGGCATGTGCATGGACCTTATTGTCGCAGTCCATTTCCAAAATGTATCCACAGGCTTTTATTGTAATCCAGCCAGGTCAGCCCAGTTTGATCCAGTACATGGGTGGCTAGATAAAGATCTATTAATTTGGCAGCCTTACCAAATAAGCTTATACTCTGGTGTATGTCTAGCTTTAGATGCAGATGCTTGGCATTACTTATTCACAAATACATAGAGCAGGGCTCATTAGAAGGATGGTTATAGAAAGATAAATGTGTAGAGATTGATGCATAAAGACAAGGAATAAAAGAAGACGAGTATGGATAAGGAACTCCATAGCAATTGCAAAATGTGGATGTTCTGTTAATTAATTGAGACTAATATGTTCAGGAGAAATACCAAATAAATAGGATGGTAATCAGCTAAATCGACAATAATGTTAGCTAAAGTGATAGATTCATGGGCAAGTAGTAGTAGTAGGATAGCGAGATGACAGTAAATGTATCATATTAGCAGAGACAATGATAGCAGATGAATACTCACTATATATTGTCAGTAATGTAATGAATCTTGGCACAATTTTTATCTGCAACTACCATATCATCGGTTGCTCTTCTGTCTGCTCCTAATATCACCCCATCCTGTATATACATAAAGCAGATGTGAGTACAGAAATACCATTAATTGTACTGTACATAAAACACATTGAACGAAATTTGTGTTGGGAGTTCTTCAGCATTAGGTGAATAGCTCTAGGACATAGTTTATCATGTATGTGTGATTATCATGTGTGCCCAAATAAATCTTGATTAGATCTTGATGTAAGGGGTGATCAGATATAATGGGAGACTAATCTCACATACAAGCACCCTTAAAGTGGACCCGTCACCCCAAACAAATATTCAAAATCATATTTTTTTCACATTAGTCAAGCAAAATAAACTTTAATTACACTATATAAATTATTTTAATCTTGTTTTCTTCAGTCTGGCAATTCATAATAATAGCAAGCAGGCAGGAGCCATTTTGTGGACACTGTTATTAAGGCAAGCCTTGTATCATCTCAGAATCTTGTTTGTACACCAGAATGGGGGACCCAATGTCTATCCCCATGTCCTGGCTACACAATTAAATGGTTAAGAGAACTGGGGGAATGTGTGGGGAGCTGTGACATATAGGAAGTGCTGAATGGAAAGTGAAAGTAATTAACTGCCCTGCCTCTATGCCTAAGGCATAGAGGAGTGGAAGACAATATTTGATTGACAGCTGAGATTTTTAAATGAGCTTAAAACAGCTATGAATGTTTTAATAAAAATTTGAAATTGGATTTCATGTTTAATTTGAAAAGGACTTTTATTATACAGATTTTTGTGTCTGGGTGACAGGTCCACTTTAAAAATGGGCATATATATATACACTGATAATGTCATATGAAGTGCATATTATAGTCTGTGCATGTATGGCGGAAGAAGAACTGACCAGTATCAGCAGAAGAATTGCTTATTGGTTGGCTCGTCAATCGGGCTGGCCAGAAAATTTTGATCGGGTGCCTAAGAAGGCACCCAAACATCAGCAACTGTTACTGCAAAATTGTACTGTTTCTACCTGTATATCTGACAATTCAGCTCTAACACATTTGTATAAAAACCTTTCTTGTGAGCAGTAGTCACAGGAATGATTGTAATCGGTAAGTTTATGACCACCTTAAGGCTGAATGGCAGCCCTATACATGGACAAATGGGTATAGTTAGTCTGCTTTTAGTGATTACTAGTGATCACTTCCAGTGAGGCCTCAAATTACTTATTTGCAGTGTAAACAGTGTAATTTAGAAGTAAAAACTACACCATAAAAATCATGACAGGATTCCTTATATATTTATATGCTTTTAGTAGGGTTAAAGTATGGTGATCCAAACTACAGAAAGACCCCTTATCTGGAAAGCTAAGACATCAAGCAATCTGGATAACAGATCCCACATCTGTATTTTTATATGTCCTATACTGTTGGCAGTAATGACAATAATGGTTTAATTAGTCAAGTTTAAAGCTGGCCATAGACGTGCAGATTTTATTCTTTGTACTGTGAACAATTCTCCATTTCAATGTAATGATCTACAGCTAACCATTCAGATTAAATACGTAGGGAAAAATAGCAAGTCAGACAATGAACTCACCATTAAAGGAGTATTCACCCCCCCCATGATGTTAAATGGATACTGTCATGGATACGTCAAAATGCATCAGTTAAAGGGGTTGTTCACCTTGTTTTCAGATAGATCACCAGAAATAGCGACTTTTTCCAATTACTGTCTATTTTTGTAAACATTTTTCTAATATTAAAGTGTAAAGTGTCATTTTTCACCTTCTAAAGCAGCTCTGGGAGGGGGGTCTCCATACCCCCCAACTGTTCTAAACTGATACATTTAGTTGATACATTTCTTATCTTTGTCCCTGCTGAGCAGAATCTCTGGGTTTTATTACAGGCAGCTGTTAGAATTGATACAATAGTTGCTAATACTCCAGAGATGTTGCTGTGAAATATATCAATTAAATGTTGCAAATTTGTATCAGTTTAGAGTCTGCACCTGAATTACTGAGCTGCCAGACTCAATCACCAGAGACACCAACACCTGAGCCTAGAGGCAGATTTCTTCTGCTGTCTGTATTCTGTGAGTTCTTTCTGATTCTTAAGGTGGCCATACACGCAGTGATATTATTGCATGAAACTGATTTTCGTATGATATCCGGTGGATGTATTGTGGGAGGCGAGCCAACCAATATCGACAGAAGTTTGGATATCGGTTGGCTTGTCAAAATTTGGATCAGGTGCCTTTAAAGGCACCTAAACATTGACTGGCCACTGTTTAGTGCTGAATAATCAGATACGGGTAGAATTTGATTGTTTCTACCTGTATATCTGAAGATTCAGCTCTATACTTGTGTTGAAAGATCGTAAGTGTTGTGTCTATGGCCATCTTTAGATTCACAAACCTTGACCAGTCAGATATTAGCATAGCATTGCAAGATAACTGCATTCCTCCATCTGGTATAAAGCTAGTTCTGTCACAACATGGAAAACTTAGGAGGGAGTATTTTATAAACTGTAATTATCTACTGGTAAATGACATGAAATTGCAGTAGTTGTACTTACATTTCCGAGCAAAGTACCATTGGCAGCAGTATATAGTAATCAGCAAGAAAGATAGATAAAAGCAATTTCTTCCTATTATAGTAAGCCTATCGATCGAAAGGTGGTCGAATAAAAATTTAAAGGGAAAGTACTTCTGACAGTCGAATGGTCGAATATTCGAAAGAAATTTCATTTGAATCATTCGATTCAATTTACAAAATTCACTGGTCGAAGTGGTCTTCTAAAACAATCGAAAATTCGTATTAGAATGTTTTTGAAAATTTGATCGAACTTTGAATCCTTCATGTGAATTTAGTAAATCTGCCACTTGGTGTTCACAGCATGTCTTTTATGGTTGACTTGCACTGAAGTCGGTTTGTATTGGCATACTTTATACTTCCTTGTTGGCAGCTGTTGTGGCCATTTGTATAAACACCACAGCAGCCATTTTTCTGGTATTTATTTAGTGAAGTTTCCTGGTACACTCTTTTATTTGGTGAATAATTAAGAATATTTAGTTCCATAGACCTGCGCTACCCACATAGAACACCCCTACGTATCTAAACAGTACATTCAGACCAAATGTGCATGTATTTTGACACACACAAAGCACATACATACAAATCAACATTATAATGAGAATTCCTTTATTCTGTACCTTATATATAATTCCAGCAATAGTGGTCCCAGTCTTTCTGGCTTTTGGTGGTTGAAGGCCAAGTTTTGGTCCTTGTTCCTCCAGGAAGGTGTTCCTAAGAGCAGCACAAAAAGGTCCAAAGTTTTATAGCAGCAAATCTGCCTTAGTCTACCACTACTACTACTACTTCTAGCAACATAGTATTTCCCCTCCATCTTTGTCATTGCTTTTGCTGCAAGTCTGTTGCTTAAAGCAAGTTAATTTCCTTGCTAGGTCATCATTAGACTATGCAACCAATTTTAAAGTATTACTTAAGGTGGCCATACACAGAGAGATCCGCTTGTTCAGCGATGTTGCCAAATGAGCGAATCTCTCTCTAATATGCCCATATTGAGGTGGGAGATATCAGACTGATCTGATTGTGGATTGGATCATAATGCAGGACTATGGACGGTCAAATTGCGGGACTGCATCATTGAACAGATGTGGTTCGCAATCCAACAGGATTTTTAACTCTGCCTGATCCTCATCTGACTGATACAGTTTAGTGGTTATTGCTCATACAGTACAAAGAACATGATAAAATACCTGTACCATGAATTCCTGCAGAAAATATGTTTTTTTTAATATACTCTTTATTGCACAGGTATGCAAGTATACCCCTAATTCAGCAATATTCATTCATATTACACATTAAAACAATATACATGTTATGGTAAACAGCGCAGTAGTTGCTCTGTTGCACCTCTCACTAAAATCAGTGTTTTGACCTTTGGAAATACGTATGTCTCTTACCTGGGGCAGTTCTCAAAGCTAAAGCCTCCGCATGTGGGCTCATATACAGAAAGTGTTGGCAGCATGATGAGTCCGTTGGGGTGAGGCAGTTTCAAGGACACAATATTCCTATCTGGGGTTCCTTTTAGATGTGTATAATACTCTTTTGCCTATACCTATATGAAGTGTCTTCCTTTATTATCCACTTTTTGAGTCTTCTCTCATTTCTTTTCCTCTCTTCTTCTGAATCCTCTCCTTCTGATCTACCTCTCTTCTGTCATTCCTCTCTTTTTTCTTTCTCTTTTGCTTTTGCTATAAAGCTTTTGTTGCTTTCACTTTCATCTTCTTTATATGCACTGTGAGACATACACACACCCCCAGACTCACACACTCATTATTTTGTAGAGAAACTATCATATCACAGGTGTTACCTAAGCAATGCCAACTAACCCTTGCATTGTAGCAAATCAGAGAAATTGCTAACATTTTCCCAAAATGGCAGCTATAATGTATTTGACTATAAGGAGAAGAATATATCTGTTAAATAATAAAATGTTAAGCATAACTAATAATTTTGCTAAGTAGTAGAGTAGATTTTTATCTGAGTACATAAAATGAATATATATATATATATATATATGTCCTTGAGAAAGGCTCTAGTGTGGAGCCGAAACGTCGGATTGAATAAACCTGAACTCTTCATGCTTTCACCACATTGACTGATTGACTTTTTACACAAATCCTGTGAGTGCCGGTACCAAGCACAGTATATATATATATATATATATATATATATATATATATATATATATATATATAACACTGTATAATTCAACAACAACTACAGCCTAGGGGATTTCCAGATTAAACAAATGACTTTCAATTTGATCTGTCTACAGATAGAGAGGAACTGGAAGTGGAAGCAAGATAGGATATGCTGTGCATGTAAATAAGGAGATCTTTTTATAGTCTAATTCAGAATTAATGAAGGTGCAGCATAATAAAATCTATTAAGCAAAAAAATACATTAATCATGATCTCTACATCAGAGAAATATGAAAACTGCTCTTAGTAAGTTAGGTTGAAAAAAGACATGTCCATCAAGTTCAACATTTTAAGTCTATATATAACCTGCCTAACTAGGTAGGGTTGCCACCATTTCTGGAAAAAAATACCGGCCTTCTTATATATTTATCTTTTTTTCCTATTAATAAGATTCAGATCAACCATCAAAAATAATTGCCAGGCTGGTAAAATACCGGCCAGGTGGCAACCCTACTGCTAGGTCATCTAAAGAAATGCAAAAACCATTTGATGCCTCTCCAATTTGCCTCAGAAGCAACTTGTACTATGAGCTATCTTCCATAACTTCCTGTATTCACTGCAAAAAAGCCATCCAACCCCTTCTTAAAGCTATCTAATGTATCAGCCTGTACAACTGATTCAGGAAGAGAATTCCACATCTTCACAGCTCTCACTGGATATTTAGCCAGAACCGCCTTTCTTCCAAATGAAATGGGTGCCCACATGTCAAATGCAAAGACATACTCATAAATAAAGCATTAGAGAGATTATTATATGCTCCCCTTATATATTTATACAGTTATCATAACACTCATCAAGTGCTTCTTGAACAATCCCAACTTGGCCTGTCTTTCATCATAGCTATGATTCTCAATACCTTTTACCAGCTTAGTTACTCTTCTCTGTACCTCATCTAATTCAATAATGTCCTGTTTGAGTGATGAAGACCAAAACTGTATGGCATATTCTAGATGAGCAAGAAAAAGTTGTGCTCACCACTAATTTTTAAAGCCATTAGGCGGGTTGAGTGGGTTGAGTGCAGAGGACCTCTTGCATTTGTCTATATTCTAGATGAGACCTTACCAGTGCTCTATACAGTGGAAGAATGACCCCCTCATCCCACAAATCTATGTCCCTTTTAATACAGCTAAAGACCTTATTTGCTCTTGATGCTGCTGATTGACATTGCTTGCTACAGCAAAATGTATCTACACTGACTCCAAGGTCCTTTTCCATTATGTATTTGTCTAGTGCAGTCTCATTAAGAGTATAAGTGCCTTGGATATTTTTACATCCCAGGTGCATGACTTTACATGTATCAATATTGAATCTCATTTGCCACTTAGCTGCCCGGATTGCCAGTTTGTCAAGATCCTGTTGCAAGGATGCCACATCCTGGATGGAATTAATTGGGCTGCATAGTTTTGTGTCATCCGCAAACACTGATACATTACTTTCAACAACATCGCTAAGTCATTAATGAAGAAATCAAATAAAAGTGAATGCAATACAGAGCCCTGAGGGACCCCAATAAGTAAAGAATTTACCATGTGCACACTTCTTCATTTGTCATTTGTGGGGCACTGTCTCAAACACTTTGTCAAAATACAAATAGATCTACTGCTCTCTCGCTGTCTAGCAATTTACTTACCTCATCATAAAAATCATAAAAATCAAATTTGTCTGACCTATCCTTCAAAAAGCCATGTTCAATTCTGCTCATAATACCACTCACGGGACAACATTTTGAATGTGATTCCTTAACAAGGTTTCAAATTATTTGCCCATCCCAGATGTTAAACTTACTGGCCTATAATTGCCAGGCTGAAATCGTAATCCAATTTTCAAATATAGGAATTACATCAGCTTTTCTCCAATCCATAGGTACCATACCAGGTTAAAGAGAGTCTGATAAGTTCAAAGATAGAGGCCAGTCTAAAACCTAAAGTGATACTGACACTATAAAACAACTCACACATTTAGGGGCACATTTACTAAGGGTCGAAGTGAAAATTCGAATTTGGAAGTAATTTTTGGCTGCTTTGACTATTGAATAACATTCGATTTGAATTTTAAAAATGTGAAGATTCGAATTTTCAACATCGATGTACTGTCTCGAATTCGACACTCCGCCACCTTAACGCTGCTGATTTGCTATTTTAGCCTATGGGGGACCTCCTCGAACCTTTAAGGCGTGTTTTTGAAATATTTTGAAATTCAAAAGATTTTTTTCCAAAATCGTTCGATTTGAACGATTCAAACCATTTTTATTCAATCGAAACTGATCTATTCCATCCATTCTCGATCACAAATGCCTTTTAAAAAAATTCGATGGTTGAATTTTTTTTTAATATGAAATTCAGCCCTTAGTAGATCTGCCCTGATGTGTTCTGCATCTGTATTGTGTTATACAACCTTATAACCTGACAAAGTGTTAAAATATAGATGAAAAAATATTAATAACAGGATATTTCATTAGAGGTTGGTCAGCATAATGATGACATTGGTACATTAGGAATGTGGCTTTGGAATGTATGCTTTCAATTCTACTCTCCATAGTATTGGAAATGAAATGTTCACAAGGAATGATTGCTTGAGGATTACAAGATTGCACCTCTCAAATATCACTTTACCGTAGCAAAACAAGAGCTTGGCCCAGAAGGAAATGACAATCAGGGACATTGAATGAATGGTCACAGCTGTCCCATTTGATGAACTGAAAATATTCATAGGTTTATTGGGAGTATTGTAAGTATGTTATCTCCAAATAGTTACTCACTGTGAGAATTCCTTTGCCTTTTCTAAAAACCTTTACATTCAATTTTGTTTTTGTCCCCATTGATCTCTGGAAATATAAGACAAAGATAGTGTTTCCTGTTGAGTATGTAACATCACCCTTAGACATACTTTCTTGTATTCATTTACTACCTGTATCTTACCAGTTCTTCCTGCAGGTTGTTTGTTGTTTTGTAATTTAAATTTCTTGCTATGCTGTTTTTCCAAAGAGTTTGCTTCAGTTTCTAAGGGGTTATCATCCTGTTTAAATGTGCAAATCCAATATTCAGATATAGCTTCTAGCACCATCACTGTGTCCTAGACACACTAACATTCTTTTTTGCATTTTTCCACAACTTCCATTCAAATACATTCACGTTAGAGAAATTATAGAGATTTATTTTAGGTACTGTTTCTGGCCAGCGGCGCTCCTGAAGACAGTGACGCCTGGGGCGGCTCCAGTAATGCCGCCCCCCCAGCCCGATGACTGTTCTGGGGGGGGCAGCAATGCTAACTGGAAATTCGGCTCTTAAAGGCATCAGGAGCGGATTTTTGCCGCCCCTGGAGACCTAGTTTGCGCTGCTGCCTCATTGGCTCACTGTTTCTGGCATGTGGTAAAGTAGAAAAGAGACATCTTTGGTACCTTTAAAAGTCAAGTTTTTGCCTTCTCCTATGCCCCTGTTTGTGAACGGGTGGGTGCAAGGGGTACCCACATAAATTGAGTAAGCCATTTTCCCTGCAACCTTGAATATTGCTATTATTTAGGTATCACAGTTATTTTAGAACAGGAATTAGACTACTAAGTTAATAATAGATTATTTATGTATCTCTAAAATTCGATCGAATAGGAGGGACCTGAAAACTCGAATCAAATTCTAAATAAATTTGAATCAAGGTTTCCCTCTGAAAAAATCACCAGAAAAAAAAAATTCCCACCAGAATAAGTCATCACATCAGATACATCATTTCTATATATAGAAAGTTGCTTGTGACCATGAAAAACCTTCTCCAGAACCTGGTGTGCTAGTGACTCTTGCTTATTAGTGTCAAAAAGTCACATAGTTGTGTTTTATGAAGTACAGTTAAACTCTTATGCAGAGCTTTGTATCCGGTGAGAGTTTAGTGTAAAGCCTTCTGAAAACAGAAGGTATTTACTTGTCTCATGTCATACACATAGCAGTGCCTAAATACCAAAAATTAGATTTTAACTTTCACATGGAGGCATTATGGATGGAGACATGCAAATCACTCCTTTATAACCCTCTGGCCAACTATGCATCCAGAACCTCTGGTTTTATAGCACAGATACAGCTTAATAGATCAGACCATATATCCAAACTTGCAGACTGTTAGATCTCATCAGTGCAACATATTGGAACATTGCTTCCGAGAGCAGCCAAGCAGGGAGTTGAGCTGAGACAGCTACTTTCATACAACATATAACATTGAATGTGACTGCTCACTTGGGCAAGAATAAATCTTGTCCATTGACTTCTGTTGAGCCAATTTCTCTTTCTGTCTTTTTGTGACAGTCACACAAAGTTGTGATTAACAACTGGTGATATTTAATAAACTGTTTTTATTGTAATTACCAATTTTATACTTGTGAGTTACTGAAGACACTGATTGGTTTATGTATAAAAACAGTTTCTGAATGCCAAAATAGTAGTCCGGTATTTGTGACTATAACTTTTATTTTATCCATGTTGGATTCAGTACATTTTATGGTCAGCAGATGGAGCAGTAGTAACAGAGTAGAAGAGTGTTTCTTGTCTGGTAAGAAAAAACAAAACACAAAAACACTCAATATCATCCAATACACTGTAAATAAGCTGAGAGATGCTGTGACAGAATGTTTAACAACCGAAATCACAAACAGAACTTCAACAATTGATGCTTCCTTGTTACACTCACCATTTATGACCATTTCCTGGTTACTTTCACCATCAAATGACATGTTGGCCTAGTATGGATGTAGCCTTGGAGCATGCTTTCTCTGGAGATGCTGTTATTTACAGGACACCCAATGCATGTTTTACCTATTCACATAACTGATCAGCTCCAAATGAGCTACACTCAATTCACACCACCAATAATGGCATCTAAATGTGAACAAATTCTGCATGCAGTTATTAAATCACACTAATGTTGCAGTGCACATTATTATTATTATTTAGGTTTTTAATGGAGTAGTTTACCTTTATGTTAACTTTTAGATATAAAATGACCTATTCCCACCAACTTTGGTCTTAATTTTAATTATAGTTTTTCTATGATTTGCCTTCCTCTTCTGCATTCCAACTTTCAAATTACTCCATTAGCCAAAACATATTGCTTTGGGCAGCTGCAAGGTTGACTACTGATGGACATAAATTAAGTTTGCACTGGTTCTTATAGTCTATTTCATAAGGCAGGGTTGCACAGACATTACCAGCACAGGGTCTAATTGTAAAGGTAATATATTATATAAGAAAGCACAGGAATACATATTTTTTGTCAGGTCCTCCTTCACCTTATACGAACATAGCCCCTTCCAGACAAAATCCCTTGGGTGGTTGATCCTATCAACTCAGCAGAATGGGGACCCTATTTAAAAAAATACACATGAAGGCTTTGCCAACAAAGCTATAAGGCCTTGCCAATATACACCCAAACACACCCTGGTCTGCTGTCCAAACCCCACTCATTATCCTATCAACCCCATCCTTTGTGTTGTTCATACTTTAGGACCAATGCATCTTTTTGGTCCCCCATTGCACCAGGGCACCTTGCTGGATTCCCATCTACTCCCCACTGATGTAGACCTTAAATGAGGCTATTATTGTAACAATATCAAAAGAGCATAGTTACAGGTAAAAAATACTGTACATGTTATTAGAAAGATAATTACTATACAAACCTTGCTAAACCTATTTGCTGACCATTGGCAAACTTGAGACCTGGGCTTTTTTTGACTAAGGGATCTATGCAAAATTTAAATAATCATACTTCTATTTAAAAAAAATTCTGTAAAAAAAACATTAAAAAATTAATTCCAAATGAAAAAGAAAATAAGATAGTGTTACCACCAACATGATAACTGCTTTATCTTCATTTCAATCAAGTATAATGTATTGATGTATTATTACTGAGAAACAGAAAAACATTTAAGAAAAAAAAAGATACATTTTCTAAAATGGGCTGTAGAGAAATGGCATTCCCATATTGTCTACAGTAGTTCATTGGATAATGTGTTTACTGATTATAGATCCCACAACTGTATTGCTATATGAATGCTTTTTTACCCAGTGAGACCTTTTAAAGCATTGGTTGCTGTGTGCTGCCCTGCTGTATTGTCCAGTCTCTGATGTCATGTCCGTTTTGGGATTGCTTTTAAAAGTTTCCTTAGGATGGCCTCTACGTTTCTTTGTCCAGCTTCCTCCTGCTTTTCCTGTCTCACGCATTGGGGTGGTGATGTCACCTTTCCTTAGGGAGTTATAGGGTTATCCCACTGATTACATCATTTGTTCTTTAATTATGGAGTGTAAATAAATGCATCTTCCTGCCAAGAGGAGCAGGTTCATTAACCTCCCTACAACAGTGACATAGCAGCTTGGCTTCCAGCTTTATACATAATTACTTACACTGTGTCCCCATGGGCAATTGTGACTTTAGGTTTTCAACATAGGATGAAAATGGGAATAACAGACACTATAAGACGTGGCAAATAATATTAGTAACTCTTTGCCCTTTGTATGATTACTGGTACACCGGCTACTGATCTAGTATCCAGTGGTTTAGAAGAATGCTGGAAATGTTTGGGGAAAAATTGTCTCCAACCCCCATTGTGATTTTATTTGTGTGGCTAAATTCCACATCATCCAACACCAATGCGTTAACTGTTCCCCTGAATACCAGGCAGAAGATACACTAGAGTTATAAAACGCCCATTTCTGGTGGTCACTTCTATGACATCCAATGCCAGAGGTAAAAAACCTATAGCCAATACAAAAATACACATTATGATGGCTGAAAGATGAAATTAAATGCTTGAATTCTCAGGAGGGCAGATTGCTGGCACCAATAGGCAACTGCAGTAAAGTCAAAACCACCTCAGCAGGTTTTTAAACTGTTGAAAGTTAGAGGGTGGGGGACAGACATGTGCAATTGTGTAACTAGAGTGCTCTGGGCCCCCCTGCAAAAAAATCTTCAGAGGGGTCAAGTGCACTCCATCCATCCTCCCGCCCACTTCCTGCCACACCCGAGTCTGCCCACACTCACCTGACTTGCTTCCCCCTACCTCGCCAGTAAGAGAGAGGGACTGGGAGGAGGTTTTTTTTTATTAACTAGGAAGGAAGTAGACATCACAGTCCAGCAGGGCCAGAACTAGGGGTAGGCAGAAGAGGCACGTGCCTAGGGTGCAATGAAGTGGGGGTGCTAAGCACGTACCTCTTCTTTCAGCCTACTGCTGATCCGGACCCTTTCTCTCTCACCAGTAGTCTCCAGCGTGCTTCCGTGTGTGCTGTCTTCCCCCTAAACAAAATTAAACCTTGGGCTCTCATGTGCAGTTCCGGATGCATGTGCAGTTCTGGACAGCTGTGTATGTGCAATACAGGCCGTACCAGCAGGAGGGCGAAAAGGCCAGCCAGGTTGCCTTGGCCTGGTACTGCCCCCCTGTTTCATGCCCCCCATGCTTCCTCTATAGTTACTCCACTGCCTAAGTGCCTCCCCCTTCTCATCCCTCTCAAATATAGTTCTGCTGAATGTATACAGTACTGTATTAATGTGGGCAGGCATACGTCCCTGAGGCAGGATGTAAAGTGCAAAATGAAGGATTGAATTTTTTTTTTTTTGCACCCTACCTTCATATTTGGTAATATGTATAACTGTGTAGTGTCTTTTTCTTGTGACTTTCTGCCTACCAATGTTTGTGCCTCTTATATAAATTTGGTTGCCTTTCGCTTTTTCTTTGTTTCAAACTTTCAAAGCTGCCTTCCTCTGCCTACATGGGTGTTGCTGCCCCTCCTATTTCTTACTGTATCATTCAGGGTGCCACACTTTCCCTCCGTGTCCCACAAATGACCTGAATACAGTGGGAGAGGCAAGCCGCTCTTAGTATAATGGGCGATTATCACTGCAGACATGAGACATGCCATACTTTCATTGTGTAACAGACAAAGAGGGAGTTTAATCCTGAGAGGGTGACCTTTCCATTAAATAGAGTGGCAGAAATAGGGGGACAAGGGTGAGGGTGAAAGTTAGAAAATAATATAAATAAAACAGAAGTATACGTCTATGAAGTTAATATAAAAATCAAGGAAGGCAGAGGAATAAGGAGAGGGTAACTGGAGTTGGGAACAGAGAAAAAAATGTGAAAGTAAATGAACAGGGTGGAAATAGGAGGGGTATAGATATGGAACAAGGCTGTCTGTTAGTAAGTAAATCTCAGTTTTAGAGAAAAGTCATAGCAATGGAAACACAAGGAGTAATCATAGGTATAGATTGACATAAAACAGAGTGAGATAATGAGAAAGAGACAGGTGCTAAAAGCTAAGAGATAAAAACTACAGCTGAGCAAATCATAACAATTTGTGTTCCATATTCTGCCTGCCCTATGCTCCCTGTGTGTGTGCCATATTCTGCCTGCCCTATGCTCCCTGTGTGTGCCATACTCTGCCTACCCTATGCTCCCTTTGTGTTCTATATTCTGCCTGACCGATGCTCCCTGTGTGTGCCATATTCTGCCTGCCCTATGCTCCATGTGTGCTATACTCTGCCTGCCCTATGCTCCATGTGTGCTATACTCTGCCTGCCCTATGCTACCTGTGTGTGCCATACTCTGCCTGCCCTAGGCTCCCTGTGTGTGCCATACTCTACTGCCCTACTCTGCCTGTGCCATACTCTACTTGCCTAGTGCTTCATGTGTGCCTGTGGGAGATAAGCATGTTGGGTTGATAGCATATGGAAATAGTTGCTATTTACTATGTCTTCTAGGTGTTGCTGTGCTATCCACAGAGGAGGAGGAATATGGATCTATGGTTATGGCATCTGTTTACTAAAGCATGCAAAAAAATATGCACACAAAATATAGACAAAATTATCACGAATATGTTTTCGCCAATTTACTAACCTGCGGTAAATATAAATTTGAATATAAATTTGCTTATTTTCTTGCTCAAGAATATTTGTTTGGCAGTTATCATATTCGCTGAAAATTACCTACAAATTAATGCCCGGTTTACTAAACACAAGTACTTGTTTTATCTTTGTGCCCCTGATGAAGACCTTAAGGGTTGAAACGCGTTGGGCAATGTGCCTTCTCAATCTTTTGTAATTTGGCATGGATTTAATAAATCTTCTTTTTTTCTTCATTTGATGAGTGTGCGATCCATAATTTATTTTTCTTGCGTTTATTCTTGGAGACTTTGAGTGGGCAGCCTCCCTTTGGATCAGCACCTCAAATTAACGATAAGTATTTTCTATTTAGGAGTGTGCACCTTCTAATGCTTTTTTTCATCGGTTTACTAAACAGTGAAATGTGCAAAAGACAAAATTAACTCCAGAATATGCGCAAAAGTTTACCACAATATATACAGTGGCAGTAAATTATTTTTTCGTCACAAAATTCTCAAGGGAACAGGAAATATCCCATAACACCTTGTCTATCGGCTGTATGAGTTTGATTTGTGTTCATTTATGATTCTATTGGCAGGTGGTTCAGTATCACTGTGACTGGCTAGATTAAACTACATTTTTATGATGCACACAGATTGATTGGTAAAACTTGTTTATGATTTTTTTTTTGTATGATTCTATTGGCAGGGGGTAGTCTTGTGACTGGATGTATTGAAATGTGAATTTATATGATGCATCCATGTTTGATTTGGTGAAATCTGCTTACTGTGTTGTTAATATCTATAAAGTTTAGCAGTTTTGAAGATACATATCTGGCCATAATTCATGCCATAATAAACGCTGTAAAACAAGACTATTTTATAGCATAAATATTCACAAACTCAATTTGTCGTCAGAAAACTCACAACTTGCAGAAATGATCACTAATGTAAGCTGGTTTGTTAATGTAGTTACCACCAGTGCTCAATGACTTCTGAGAGCATCGCAGTTTAGTAAACTGGCAGAAACATATTCACAGCGATAACTTGAAAAGTACAGTCGCATTTACCACGCTTTAGTAAACGGACACTTTAGTCTTAATATGACTTAATTAACTTTTATTTTATTTGCATGATGAGGACAGAGGTAACCATTTTCTTTGCCTTAATTTCAACACAGGTGGAGAAAAAACCATACATTTCATCAGCACCTACCAGTGTGTAAAAGAAACGTGTGCACACATGTGAGTCCTCACACAAACACCATTGGGATGTGGACAAAGCAATCACAGTGCAGGAAGTTAATGAGCCCATGGCAGATGTTTTTCAAAGTCCCTCCCCAATACTGCACCAAGATAACCTTTTACAAATATGAATAGAAATTGGGAATCAGTCCATCTGGGACCTCTACATTCCTGGGCCCCAAGCAATTGCAAGGTCTAGTTTCCTGTTGTTATACTGCTGATACCAAGTATACCATTTGATGCTTTATATGGCCAAACATGTTCTTCTATATAATAGCAACATGCACAGGGCCGGATTTACATAGGGCTGGTCTCTAAGCCCGCTGATGTTGTAGCCCCTGTCCCCTCCCTTTTATGTGCTTAAATTTTCATCATTGGGATGGAGCAATGGGAATTGATTCTGAACCAATGTGGGTGTCGCTGTGTAGCATGCTGCCCCCTAAAATCCTGCCACCCTATGTCTGGGCCTATTTTACTCCACTGCAGGTGGCCTCTCCACAAATCCCTGAACATGCACCTAAATGTTACTGTTACTTGTTCCCCATAAATCACCTCCTCTGAAACATCTGCTTACTTTAACATTTGCATTTCACAAGTAGCGCGGATAAATTTTTTGATCACGCTCGTTTGTATGGCCACACCCCCTAATTACCGTGTTCATTTTGCAAAATTTGGCAGATTATGAAAGTTTGAAAATATTTCTCCTGTTACAATTACTTCTTTTCTTATCTCAAAAGTGTTACAAAGTATCTTATTTGCACCTTTTAGCTGTAATGGGCTCTCTGCCAAAAGCCAATTAAGTTATAAACTTTGTTTCTTTTTCTGGCTGTTCAGTGCAGAGAAAAGAGGGACTTTCCAGTACAAATGAGGGACTTCGGGTTGAGCTGTCAAAAGAGGGACTGTTCCTCCAAAAAAGGGACAATTGGGAGGATTTGCCCATCATGTGAAATATGAGAAAGGAAAGTCCTGGAGCTATAAACACAGAGGCTGCATGACAAGGGATCAGAATGACCAGCAGCCGGATTACAGAGGTTTATATTTAAAGATTGGCAGAATCAGATGTAGCTGTGAGTGGGTGACAATGAATGAGTTAAAGGAAAAGTAAATGTTTTTCTTTTTCGTTCTGTAAATTTGCTCTAAACAGCCCCCCAGATTAATGTACCTTAGTCCCTGCTGCAAGTCTGCTCTGGTTTCTGTGTTATCAGCAGCTTGTTTCCCCTTCTTCCTGGGGCAGAGTGAAGCCCCGCCCCTTAGTTTACTGAGCAGTCCATTTGCTGCTGTTCCACAATAGAGAGGAAGAGGGAGCCAGTGTTTCATTAGTAAGCTAGTTTCCCCAAGCAAAAGCTGCTACACACACTGCTCTCTGCTATGTCATAGTATGCAAATGATCTCCTGGACTAGTCCAAGATATAAGGTCAGCTCAGAAAGCTAAGGGGCTGGGCTTCACTCTGCACCAGGAAGAAGGTGAAACAAGCTGCTGATAACACAGAAACCAGAGCAGACTTGCAGCAGTGACTAAGGTACATTAATCTGGGGGGCTGTTTAGAGCAAATTTACAGATAGAAAAAAAAAACGTTTACTTGTTCTTTAAGGCAAGGAAATGCCAGGCTGGGGGCAGAGAAAGAAAGGGATGTGATATCAGGGGAAGTAGCAGTTCACTTCCTTATCTTCTGAGCAGGTTTGGGCAGCTGTTTGTTAGTTTGTTGCTGTTTATTTGCTGTTTATCAGCAGTTAATCTCACTGTAGTCACTGAGGCAGCATGGCAGTCAGCCTGGGCCCAACAGGCACCCTCTGTATTATATAGAAACCCAGCCTGTGACACTGAGCCGCTGCTACTGCAACTTGTTAGACTATACACAGAGCTGTAGTTTGAGTATATAGAGGCTCAGTTAGAGCAGCCTGAATACAGACATTTTCTTGGGCTTTGCTTTATTAACTCTGCATATTGCACTGTATTTCTATAGATATAGATACTTAATTCAGCAGCCTGTTTTCAGAATCTCACCTAATTTTACTGGGCTTTATTGAGTCACAGATGCCATATACTGTATATATATTGAGCCTGTAGGCCTGTCATACAGGGCCGGATTTACATAGTGGGCACCCCTATGCTCGCTGCCGTTAGAGTTGCCACCTTTTATGGAAAAAAATACCGGCCTTCCTATATATTTACATTTTTAGCCTATTAATAACATTGGGATCAACCATCTTTTTTACTGGCCAGGCCGGTAAAATACCGTCCAGGTGGCAACCCTATCTGTCGTTTGTCACCCCTGCCCCCTCCCTTTTATTTGCTCAAATTTTCATCGGATGGAGAAATGGGAATTGGCGCAAAGGAAATTTTAATTTCTGAACCAATGTGGGTGTGGTTGGGCAGCATGCTGCCCCCTAAAATCCTGCCGGCCTAGGCCCGGGCCTAGGTGGCCTCATATATTTATTTGAACAACAATCCCGCTAACCTGCCATCATACCCTATAGAGGCTGCACACTGTCATTCAGGTTGTGTGCATAGGGCAAAGTAGTTCTAATGTGTTAAGTTCCCCCTGTGAGTAGGGTTGCCACCCGGCCGGTATTTTACCGGCCTAGCCGGTAAAACACCTGCCAAGGCCAGGGCCGGTATTACAAATTTACCAGCAATGTAGCTGTCGGTAAATTTGTAATACCTTTAAAAAGACCCATCGGCCAGCCCCCAATCCCCTGTATAACTCACAGTTCGTCACGTTCTTGATCGCGCTGAGTCCCGGCCACGCTCCCAAAACGTCATAACCCCGCCCCCTTGACATCACGCACCACCCCCTTTTGGCCCTGCCCCCACCGGGTATATCATGGAACATGACGCGGAGCTTTCGTTTTTACATAAGATTATTAGCTGCAGTATATCCACACTCACTCCTCACTATACTGCTAGCCTTGGGGGTGTTAGTCTCTTACTGTTGATTTGCTGTTTTACAGCAGTCAATCACACTGTTATTACTCAGGCAGCATGGAGGTCAGTCTGATTAGAGCAGAGGTCCCCAACCTTTTTTGCTCATGAGCCACATTTAAATTTAAAAAAGAGTTGGAGAGCAACACAAGCATGAAAAAGTCCATGGGGATGTCAGATAAGAGCTCTGATTGGCTTTCTGGTAGCCCCTATATGGACTGGCAGCCTACAGGAGAGAATGTTTGGCAGGACATCTGTTTTTTATGCAACCAAAACTTGCCACTGGGAGCAAAATCCAAGGGGTTGAAGAGCAACATGTTGCTCGCGAGCTACTGGTTGGGGATGACTGGATTAGAGTATACAGAGAGCAGTAGTTGTAGTATACAGGGATGTTGGAGAGACTTTGTCAAGAATAGGACAAAGGCTGAATACAGTAATTTTTCTGGGCATTGTTTTCAGAAATGAGCACTTTATATGGTATTTCTAAAAATATAGTTACTTGATGCAGCAGTCTGTTATCAGATTCTGACCTATATTTTACTGGGCTTTACTGAGTTACAGATTTCAGCTCCTGCTCAGAGGACAATCAACTGCTACTGCAGATGGAACCTACATATAGTAATCCTCTGTTAGAATGTCTAGTAGGCTTCCAGATACCAAGGGGTTAGTATAAAGCAGCTACTGCTTATTGTAGCTTGGACCAGATGTAGATTACTGTATTTAAAGGAAAACTATACCCCCCGAACAATGTAGGTCTCTATAAAAAGATATTGCATAAAAAACTCATATGTAAAACCCTGCTTCATGTAATTAAACAATGCTAGCCTTTACTTTCATAGATCCTAGTTTTGATTGTCTGGGCAGAAAGCAGTTGGAGAGCAGTCTCCACAACATGTTTGGGCTGCCGGAGAGCGGTCTCCACAGCGTGTTTGGGCTGTCGGAGCACAAGTCTCCACAGTGTATTTGGGCTGTCAGAGCACATGGTCTCAACAGCGTGTTAGGGTTGTCGGAGCACATGGTCTCAACAGCGTGTTAGGGTTGTCGGAGCACATGGTCTCAACAGCGTGTTAGGGTTGTCGGAGCACATGGTCTCAACAGCGTGTTAGGGTTGTCGGAGTACAGGTCTCTACAGCATGGTTGGGCTGTTGAAGCTAGTCTCCACAGCGAGGTTGGACTGTCAAGTGGATCTCCCCAGCGTGGATGGACAGCTAGAGGACCAGCATGGTAAGTGGTTGGTTGACCTTACCCTCTGAGCCAGGCAAAAACGGCTGGATGGGGGGTCTATACAGAGCGGATGTGCTGCTATGGAAGAAGCATGGTAAGTGGTTGTTGACCTTACCCTCAGAGTTGGGGCAGCTAGGGTCCTCAGAGCAGATGGGCAGGGAGACCTGCACACCATTGTTATTAAAAGAAAGGTAAGTTTGGTATCTGGGATGGAATCAAATTGCCTACCATGTTAGCATAGTCCACCACACGGGCAGAGTAAATGGTAATTTGTAACATAATGATTTTATAGGTCAAGTCTCCTGGACAACGGAATGTTTTAGTGGTTTTGGTGCTCATCCAGTTCTTTAGCAGTGAACTATTTGGGTTGATATGTCAGTCAACCTAGTAAGAAGTTCACCTTGTTATAATCTGTCCAATAGTGATGGGCGAATCTAGGCAGATTGGCTTTGCCGAAAAATTTGTGAATTTCTATCGAAATTCTCGAATTGGCGCGTCTCGTTTTTTTTTTTTTTTCAGGCGAATTTTTGCCAGGCAAATCTTTTTGGGTGTTTTGCGAATTTATTCGCCAGCGGCGAATCGCGGGAATTCGCCGCGAATTCGCCGCGAATTCGCTGCTGGCGAATAAATACGCCTATCCCTACTGTCCAACAATTATACATCCATGGGGGGTAGCTGGCTATGCCATTGACTGCAAATATATAAATATTCAATAAGGTTAATGGATAACTTGATTCCATCCTGTGGTACAAAGTGTGTAATACAATGGAAATGCTTGGATATTTTGTGAATATTTAATTTTCATTCTTTTGCTATTTCATTCTTTTTCTAATCAACAAATAACCAATAGTTATAAGGTGGGGACGAACCCATCTGAAGGTTTACAGTTGGACTCGTAGTGGCGGTAGGACCTTGCCAGAGTACTGCACAGGTAAATTTAGAAGAGGGAGAAAGGAGGGTGTCTCCTGTGACTACACAGTGGGTTGATTGATACTGACGCTACTACTGCTTGTGCTAGGTGACAGTCTGCTTGGATTTCCTATCATGGACACACTGCAGATTCCAGACCGACAGCAGGGCTGCTTAACTTCTCTCATGGTGGGAGATGCAGCTCCTGCAGGTAGCAGAGTTGGGACCATCCTCTCTGTAGATAGAGACAGCCTAATACTCAGTGATTGATATAATGACATAGTGCTGATCTCAAGCGAGGAGCAGCAGAGCATAGTAGTGATCTCTTATGGAATTCTGGCTTTGAATATTGCCTTGGGGTGAGGCTGGCAAGGTCCTATTTATCTTATAAAATGTGATAAATGCTGTGGCAATTTTCACCATTTCTGGCTACTGGTGTTTCATTACTGTATGTAACAATGGGGTTCAATGGGATAGCTGAAGGCGAAGGGTCAATTGGGGAGTCCCCTTGTCATGTGAAATGTCTATTCCAGGCCAAAGTGCTGGGGGCACATTTTGGGCTCAATGCCACAGAGGGTGCACAACACATTCCCTTGTTTTCTCTACCCCCTCTCTCATGGGATTCCAGACTGAGGGGGCAGCTCTGGCAATGACCTGCCCCTCCCCTCTCCTGTTATGCCCATGGCATGGATTAAAAAGCACTTGCCTGACTCGGGGAAATAACATCAGAACAATGAATGTTATACTGTGCAGTTCAGCCATCTCTCCCAAACATAAAGCATTGGGAATGTGAGGGGTTATTAGGGGCCACAAGGGAAATAGTATGAAAAAGGGCTGTAAGGGGAAGGCCAGTAAGTGTCATAGAGGAGGGAGACTGGGGAGAAGGGAGAGACAGAAAGCAGTGCGTGGGTGGGATGTCCATTATGGAAAATCATAGCTAGCGCCCGGGGCACAGAGATAAAATGGTCCAGCAGAACATGGGAACAAGCGGATATACAGATGAAATCATCAATGGACTGCTCTCTGTATGGAAGTAAGCTATAATAAAGTTGTAACACGTGTGTGATTCCTTAAACAAAAGGTATCAACGTACCAGCCTTATTATGTAACTTAATATGCAGTAACTGAAAGAATATGGGATATACAGGCATATTTTCATCAACCATATTATTCAACAGTGACATACACAATAACAGGGAAAGGTCACGTCTTCTATCTTCAAAGTGCAGGCCTCCTGTTTATACCCATGATGCAGTATTCATCCATGGCCAGATTTACATAGCTGACGCCCCTAGGCCCGTTGCTGTTCATCGCCCCTGTCCCTTCCCCTACCTTTGTGCACATACACAAATTTTCATCATCAGGTTCAGAGTACTGGGAATTGGTACACAGGAAATTTTAATAACTATTGTATCTGCTGCAAATCCCCAGTGCTTCTGAAGCAATGTGGGTGTGATTGGGTGGCATGTCGCCTCCCTAAATTTCTGCTGCCCTAGGCCCCGGGCCTTTGCGGCCTTTCCACAAATCCAGGCTTGCATTCATCCCTATAATTCCATTGTCATTTCAGTGACCAACAGCAATCAGATGCAAACTGGATGCAATTGCACTGAAAAGCCCGGTTTTTAGACATTTGGTGTGGTTAGGTTGTGTGTGCCCAATTCTTCTGGTGCAACTGCAGAAAATTGCATTAGAGTGATGCAGGCCACTGTGGGAACTTTGGAGCTACTACCTGATTCAGAGATGGCTCCAGGGTTCCCACAGCAGCCTGTATCAATAGGCATAACTGTATTCAGTTCAGAACAGGAGGCAGGAAGAAGGCAGTTGCACCCAGAGCTGGACTAGACCCACTCCTGCACTCACTCATGTGAGAGGGTGGGGTGGTGCAGGAGGTATCTGAGGTATAGAACCAGGGTCAGAACAGTCCACAGCTGGTGTGGGGGCCCCTGGGGCTACAGACACGGTGCACCCTGGGCCCCCCAGTCCGACCCTCGTGGCACCAAAGGTAACCATACAGAAGTGCAAATGTACATTTTGGTGAAAGTTTAATGAATGGGATTTGCAATGCAACTGACTGTGGGGAAATCTTGCAGCTCTTCAACTGCAATGCAGTAAGTAAATGACCCCCCACTGAACAGAAAAACACAGTAGTAGTTGCTATAAAGCATTGGACATGGTATGTTAATAAAGTGATGATTAGGGTTAGCTGTTTTATGTTTAAAGTAAGGTAGGAGTCTGCCACTTGTAAGCCATTTCTGTAATGCTTTTATCTTAAAAATGGCCAACAAAATTAGCAACTACCAAAAATGACTGTGATTGTGCTTTTCCAAACAATGTGCCTACAAGAATCCAGCCAATACTACCAGCTTAAAGCAGATCATTCTACACAGTGTCGGACTGGGACACCAGGGGCCCACCCAAAAACCTTAGACCAGGGGCCCACCATAAAACGTTAGACCAGGGGCCCACTGTCAGTACTAATATTCTTCATCTCCTCAATCAACCTCTATTCTCCTCGTTTGTTTCCTTTACATACTATAATCAATTATTCCATCTATTTAGCCTCTTTGTTCTCATATATATAGGGAAAGGCTATGAAATAGGCCAAATGTTTAGCAGCATGAGGGCCCACTGACACCTTGGCCCACCGGGAGTTTTCCTGGTATTCCGGTGGGCCAGTCCGACACTGATTCTACATGAGGTAGCTTTGGGTTGGTATTGCCCCTTATGCATAAGGTTCCATTTTGTTGTAGACCAGCTGGTGCTTTGGGGAATATGCGGAATCCAGTGCCAGAAAAATAAAATGAAAAGCTCTGTGAACCACAAGCTGCTTGCCATCAAACATCCAGTTTGGCTAGAAAACACAAAGGGGCAGATTTATCAACATGTGAGAATAGAACTCACCACCGAAAAACTCACTCACTTTCTATTTATTTTTTCATTTGGAGGGGTTAAACTTGATGGACTTTGTCTTTTTTTATAACCCGATTTAACTATGTAACTATGTGATTACTTACATAGTTATTATTTATCAATATTTGATAAATATGTTTCAAAAGAAATCCCATAGGAATGAATAGAAAGTGAGTGAGTTCTATTCTCACACTTAATAAATATGCTATCACAAACTTATCAAACGCATGGGAACATAGGACTAATTCCTGTTTTAACTAAAACGCATATAGTCCTCACCAGTACTGATAAACATGAACTCCATTATCACAGATCACAATATACATACCATAGGAAAAGCAGCTGCATGACCAAGTGCTTTCACTTCTTTTTGGTATCCGGCAGACCTTGTGAAGTCTTGAATTGCAGGAAAAGGATGTAGGGTATTTCCAGATTGCAAGTGTTTGGAGAGAGAGATTGGAGGGGGCTCACAGTAGGGAATTGCAGATAACTCTGTGTTATTGCCTCTGTATGGATATCTAAGGAATTGTGTTAAATGGGATTTTAGTGAAGACACTGGACTTGGCTCACTAAAGGACACGCACAAAGGTATTTTTCATTCATTTTAGATCATTTGCATTCATTGAGTTATTTTCAGCCTTATAAGCCTTTATGGAAGGAATTGGTAGAGTAAATATTTGGGCAACAATATCACATGCATATTATTGCTTTTTTATTAGGCTGGATATGCTGTCAATCTGATGCTCATTTTACTCACTTGGCTTAAATGCTCATTATGTTCACATAGCTTTTTTACTTGTGAGTTATTCGCTAATCTGACCCAACAGTCAGAAAAAATAACCTGTAAAAACTGCCAATGGGTCTCTGAGAAGTGGAGCCAATGTACACAGGCATATCCGAGCAGTGCAGCTCACTATCATGATACAGATAACCAAAATGCTGACTTTCAAAAACAGGATTGTCCTGTACACTTAACTTTCTGGAATTAAAAAACTCTTGGTCAAACATTTCGTCAGTGGGGAATTCTGTAAAAATTCTAGTTTTTAAATAATCATCTGTTATTGTTAATCACATGGTCTGTCTGATAACTCACTATGTATAACTCAAAAGGAACCTTGTTTGCATGGTAGGTAAATAAATGGGCATGGACTTTTCAGGGCAAGGCAACGTTACATTCTATAATTGTGCTGTTATGCAGAATACTTGC
>CM044446.1:51583344-51599164 GCA_024363595.1 Xenopus borealis | reverse complement strand
ATTAAACCGCCTTAAATATACACTGTGGTGGGAACAAACAGCTGGTAAAAGTCACATGATAAGTAATTCAAGTACTATTAGTACATTCACTTTAAATATTTAAACAAACTAAAATCCACAGGGTTGGAGTTACATTGGTTTTATAGTTAATGGAACATTAGAATTCTGGAATAAGCATTAGAAATACTGTATGTGCAGGAGAAAGAGTGTATGGCTTTATTTCACATTATTGTACCTGTACCACCATAGGGCCTCTCAGACTGACTGTGAGCCTAATGAGCTTAGTACCATCCATTTACTATCCGCTATGCTACTGTATGAGCATCCCAGATTCATCCAGTTCACTGCCTGCTTATTGCTACATGGCTCACAAGCTTCCTCTACATCTGTCAATCACATACACTGCAAATGCTGGATGGAGCGTTGTGCTATGTTTTTGGCACTCTTTCTGCCAGCGGATCTCAGCCAGTAAAAAAATACTTAACACCCCTAGTGCCTCCTGCCATTGACATGAAAGGAAAACAACTATCACTGTTCTTGACAGGCAGTTTTCAACATTAAATGCTCAAATGTGAATTTTTGGGAAGAAACCTACTTGTCACAAGTGATAACAGTAGCTTCCTTTCATATCAATGACAGGAGATGGGGAGGGGTATCAAGGCATATCTTGTATTATAGGGCTTGGTAAAAAAGAAAAACTGAAAAAGACTCTTTTTAAAAGAGTAAGTGTGACACTGTAACTCAGGAGAATTTGTGTGTTGGAACCTGGAGTTGGAATGATGTTCTAATGCAGCCCTGCAAGCACAGCACCAGTGTCCAATGTACAAACAGGGCTACATCTGCTCATAAATATATAAAATAATTATTCACTTATTCTAATTAATTCACAACCTTCTCTCTGGCACTCACCCAAAACCTTTTTTTTTTGCATAATGAACAAAAACATTAGTATCATCTGTTTTAAGTGGTTATGAAATAACCAGTATAGATGTAGTTGCTATTAAAAACAGTATCTGTCTGTTGCTTTCTATTGCCTGCACTGCTGGTTCTGAGTTCTGAAACACATTATGAAATTCTGCAGACTTCTTCTCAATTGTTTTAAGACCAGGAGTGAGTGCAAAGAGCAGGAGGATTAAACATATTGGGGCTCATTTATCAAATTGCCCATGGGCAGTTACCTATAGCAACCAATCAGTGAGTAGCTTTTTAAAGCCAGCTGCAAGTAGAACAATGAATGCAGCAATCTGATTGGTTGCCATGGGTTACTGCCCATGGGCAAATTCGCCCAGTGTTGATAAATGACCCCCATTGCTTTTAGTAGCAATTACATTTGCATACAAAATATGTTCATTTTAGTTTCACATGTGACAACATGAGTTTCACACACCTATTATGGTATTAGCATTGTCTATGCTTGTAATACATCTAGAACTTTGTCGTATCATGAATATACATTATCTGGTGTCCATAAGTGCAATAGGGCTGGTGATTGTGCTTGTACATAGTTTTCTTGTTTCGCTGCACTGATAGCTGAACTTGTCCTTTGGGCTGTAGACTGGCTGTGACTCGGGTGCTAGGGGTGACTGTGTGCTGGCAAAGGGTGTCTCTGGGAAAGGAAAAGGGTGTCACAAAGAAAGGCATGATTGTCCCGCAAAGCAGAAATGTCCGATTGTGCTGGAGGGTGTGTTCTCCTCCTCCCTTTCAGTTATTGCCTCTGCATTCTGTGCATGAGAGTCTGTCTATGAGGGGATAAACTCATCTGGTTCGGTAAGTGAATTTGTGGGTCTGCTGTCTGTATACAACATAGAGATCTCTTTTAAGGGCTGTGACACACTAGGCTATTTGGGGAGATTGAGTTGCCTTGCGACTAATCTCCTCGATTTTGCTGCGACCAATCTCCCCAAACGCCTTCCCTCACTCTCACAATCATACACACCGATTTGTTTTCCGAAGTTGCCTCGCAAGGAAACTTTTGGCGACTTAGGAAAACGATGGTGATTTTTTATTTAAGCCAGCGCAGCGTGAGGGAAGGCGTTTGGGGAGATTGGTCACCACAAAGTCGAGGCGATAAGTCGCCAGGCTACTCAATCTCCCCAAATAGCCTAGTGTGTCACAGCCATAAGTCTTTCTGCAGGACAGTCTGTTTTGTGTTACTGCTTTTATCTGTACAGGGAAGAATGTGTGCCTCAATGAGAAAGTCTTTAAAATATCTTTTCAGGCATCATTTATGCAAACCACTGGAGCTTAAGTAGATTTAGAGCAAGTTATAGCTGAACTTCGCACCAGAATGAGTCCATCTGCATGTTTATTCATCCCACCCTCTGTGTCATACAGATAATATTGTCACTTAGACAAAAAAAGGTGCAAGCACATCTTGTTGGAAAGACAATGCCAGGGTGCAATATATTACCATAGGAACAGGAAGAAATAAAATATCACACTCACAGGACCTGTGAGTGCAATAATTATTGTCTGCATAATGTATAGCTACTTCTTATAATATCTGTGTGTTTATTAGTTTGTGCACAGTTAGTGTTAAACAAGTGGAAATACATATTATACCAGATATACAGCATTCACAGGTGTATGCTTCTTTCTGCAGAAAGGACATCCCCTTTGTTTGAAGAAGCAACCCCGCTAGCATCACGTTGTTTCACAGTATATCTGCCTTTATGTTGGTTTGTTAAGGCATTTTACCTAACAATATTCCACTGCGACACAATGTTTCCTTGGACACTGATTTTCTTCATAGCGGGTGTGGAAACACAAGCAAAAGCACCCAGAGATAACAAGTAAGCTCATTCAACATGGATTATGCTATTTGAACTATATGAAATCATAGGATAAACGGGGTTGATGGAAAATGAAGGGATAATTCACAGATTATTGAGCAAGTTATAGTGATTTTTTTTATGATTTTAAAGTGCTTACGGCCCAGAGGGCCCTTAAAAACTGTTAAAGGGAAACTGCCATGGGAAAACACATCAGTTAATAGTGCTGCTCCAGTAGATTTCTGCACTGAAATCCATTTCTCAAAAGAGCAAACAGATTTTTTTATATTCAGTTTTGAAATTTGACATGGGGCTAGACATATTGTCAGTTTCCCAGCTGCCCTGGTCATGTGACTTGTGCCAGCACTTTAGGAGGGAACTGCTTTCGGGCAGGCTGTTGTTTTTCCTTCTCAATGTAACTGAAGGAGTCACAGTGGGACATGGGTTTTTACTATTGAGTGCTGTTCCTAGATCTACCAGGCAGCTGGGTTAGGGAGCTGTTATCTGGTTACCTTCCCATTGTTCTGTTGTTAGGCTGCTGGGGGTGGGGGGGAGATATCACTCCAACTTGCAGTACAGCAGTAAAGAGTGATGTAAGATTTCAAAATGAAATATAAAAAAATCTGTTTGCTCTTTTGAGAAATGGATTTCAATGCAGAATTGTTCTGGAACAGCACTATTAACTGATGCATTTTGAAAACATTTTTTTCCCATGACAGTATCCCTTTAATATAGGGAAAAAGTGTACTGCACGAAAATGGAGTGCTCAACCCAATCCCAAAGAAAAAACACTTGTCAGTGCAGGGTGCTAATCCGAACCCCCCCCCCCTCGCTTGGGGGTCAATAGAGTAATTGCAAAAAACATTCTTTTTTTAATAACATATTTTCAGTACATTTGTAACTAATATCAGGCAAAATACATGAAAAACCATAGATAATTTACCATCATTTACCATCTACTCTAAAAGGGGATATCATAAAATGCAATATTAACATCTATTCGATTTAAAAAATGACTTGATATTGGTCTTGGCAAAACAATTTAAAATGCTTTATTGTAATTCCTCCAAGAACTAAATAAACAGATTTTTTTTGACAGTTTATAAATAGAAAATAAATAGTTTATAAATAGGGTGCATACTTGATGTGACAGATTGTTTAATTTGGGTACCTTGGGCAAAGGTAGTTGATGTAACTTATCTTCATTCTATAGCAGTTATATGGAGTGTACACTCAATATACATAACTGGAACATTTGTAGCCCAATAACAGGAATCCAGGGAAGGTAACTTATGGGGATATATAGGCCTGACCGAATCATTCAGAGGACTTATTGTTATAGGCTGTAAAATGTCCTGATCCAGAACAAATGTAAAATGCATAGAAACCATAATACAGTATAAGCCCAGTTCAGATCATCAGAACAAATGAAAGGTGTAACATGCATGTACATGGGTGTGAATATAGATCTGAATGTTATGAGTAAATACAAAAGCAATAAACTATTATTATTATAAATTATTGATATTCTGTATTTATTTTCCTCATTCTCAGGGGAGTTTGCTCCAGGCAAGTGGAAAAAATCCCAGTTTTGCATAATGAGACATTTATTCAACCAAAGTATCAGCCATATCTGACCACTTGCCAAGGATACAGAGCCTGCAGCAAATACAGGTGAGAGAGAAACGATCAATGATTAGCTCAAAATAGGCCAGATTCAATTCCATGATAAAAACATTATTTTATGCTTCATCATGTGAAATGTTTGATTCAGTTTGAATGGGCCATATTCAAATCACAGAGAAAAGGATATTTATGTTTTTTTATGTTTTTTATTATGTTAAAAGACCAGAGTTTTCATGTGATAAACAGTTATTTTTATTGAATTGTATAAATTAATCTGGAATTTAAATACGAGAGAAGTTTTCCCCATCAAACTGAATCTGTGTCTTAACAGTGCAGAAACCTTCTCCCAACTTTGAATTCCTCATCATTTACAGCAACAGCAAGTTATGCAGGCAACAGACAGGGGTCTTACAATAATTTAACAAACATGAGAATAAGATCGTCCTAATCACAAGAGCTTGCAATCTAAAGGGATAGGATACATTGGAAAAATAAGGAAGAAGAAAGCAAAGTACTATCACTATCCAAAAATGGATGTTAGTACTTTTTATCACTGTTATAATAACTGTCTCCATCTCTAACTGAATTTGTGAACAGCACTAAATTCATGGTCAGACAACCCCCCCCCCTCCACAGCGGCAAAGACACCTCAGGCCCCCCGCGCCGCAACCCATTTCTGCCCCCCCAGACACATGTAAATGCTGAGTGCAGGTTGGGACATAGCATTTTGCATCCCAACCTGCGTTGAGTGCTTACATGTGTCAGTGTTAGTACAGCCCCCTTCAAAATAATTGACTGTGTCTACTACTGCGCTCCCCTGCGGCTGAACGCAAGAGAGCACAGGTAAAAATGATCGTGGGTAAGAGCCCTTTCAAAACAAACTTTATCTGAGGACATATGTGATGATATTGGAAAGGTTTGGATTCAATTTGAATTATAATCAGTTAAGCCGGTAATCATTGTCACACGACACCACCATAACTGCCAATGCGGAATATCAGTCTTAATTGATGTGACAAAGGGATTATCCCTAACACTTTGTCCTTTCAGAGGCACCTAAGTATGTTGTGGCCTAATCTCTATTACTTGTCCTATTGCATTCACAGCCCATTGAATATAGGAGCATAATTGATGGCTATTAAAATCATTTGGATCAGTGTGAACCATTACACCTCCCTTCTTTCCATTCCCCAACCTCCCTCTGTTAAGTCTAATATAGTTGTGGTGGTGTCGTGTGACAATGATTACAGTCTTCACTGAGAAGTATTCAAATTGAATCCACACCTTTCCAATATCCTATTCTCCTCCAACTCTCTTCTTTGGCAATGATGATATGCTAGGAGGTGTGGAATACAGATAATAATAGATATAGTCATGTCAGGTAGTGCAGGGAAATTCACTGAACATGAAGGTGCAGAAGACTGTTCACTTTAGTGATAATTAGTGTAATCCCTATTCATTTTATACTTCTATTAATAAATGTTTTTTTTTTAATTTTTTATTCTCTATTATAAGAGATGGAACTAAAAATATTTGCCTGGACCAAGCTGTGTGCTCCATATATGGAGGGTGGGTTAGCTCTCCCAAACTTTCAGATGTACTACTTAGAATATCAAGTTTCCTCCCTCCATTGGTGCATCACACAGGATCCATATAACACTAACACACAACTTAAGGCCTCAATACTATCCTCTCTTGAAAGCCTCTCTAATTTTCCCTACAGACATCTACGAGACATGGCACCCCTACCAACCACGCTTACCACCTCCTACAGAGCAGGACAATGTCCCTTAAAATGCTAGGCCACTCCCCTCCAAATCTGTCCCTTCTTCCTGCCACTCTGGGGGAATTCATACCTACACCACTTTAGACACTTAATGGATTTCATATTCTGGCCACACCGCAAGATCAAATATCTATGGGATTTGATGGAAGGAGAAACCTTTACAACATACCCTCAACTGCAACACACATGTCAGCCACCAACTCTTTTATAAATTTCTCCAATTGAGGCATCCCTTTCAGGCACAATTCTCCACAATAAAAGCCAGTTGTGGGGAACCAAATGCAGACTTCTACCATTTGATTTGGATCTGCCCGCAAATCCAATCTTTTTGGACACACATTATATACTTCCTTCCCCAGGATACTGTCACCTACTACCTGCCTCTTCGGAGTACTAGATGAAGTAATCCCAAGAGCACAGGCAAGGCAACAATATCACATATTATTATTTTATGCCAAAAAAACAATTGCTACCCACTGGATGGGTGCGCACCCCCCCTCTATAAAAGCCTGGCTGAAGATGGTAAATGCCATAATTCCACTCTACAAACTCACATATGAAAGCAGAGCACCTGACAAGTTTGACAAGAAGTGGGGCCCTTGTGTGATATACACCCAGAAGCCCTCCAACCACTGGACCCGTGAGACTGTCAATCCCACACACAAGGAGAAAACAAAGTGATATGCTTGTATGTTAACTAGAAATGCACTTAAAGGACAAGGAAAGTGTAAAATAGAATAGGGCTAGAAATGCTGTATTTTGTATACTAAACATAAACATGAACTTACTGCACCACAAGCCTAATCAAACAAATGATTTATGCTTTCAAAGTTGGCCACAGGGGGCTGTCATCTTGTAACTTTGTTATACATCTTTGTCTGACACTGGCACTGCACATGCTCAGTGTGGTCTGTGCTGCTTAGGGATCGTCATAAATGATCAAAAAACAAAGCTGTTTGAGTTCTGCATGGCTGTAAGTAAGGCAGGGGTCCCCCTGCTGTTCATAAGTATGAACAATTCCTATCCTCAGCAGTAAATAAAGGGAGAATTTCACTGCATACAGTCAGGTTTATTATAAAAATGGTACACATTTTTTAATTAAAGTATATTGGAGATAGATTTCTTTTTCATTAAAGAAAGTAAAAATGTGATTTTATGTATTTGCCTTTCCTTGCCCTTTAATAATCTAGCTCCAATCCTGTATAAACAACATAACCAACCTGATAAATGTACAGTTGTCTGTTGTAATTAATTTTGGTTTAAAAGAAAATAAGGATGAACCTTGAAAAAAAAAATATATGTGCACATTTATGTTCCCTGCTTAGGACAGTATACACAGTATCTGTTAGGCAAGTGAAGAAGGAGCTTTTGAGGGTTAGAACAGTGTGTTGCCCCGGCTGGAGGAAGAAGGAATCAACATCAGAGGATTGTGAAGAAGGTGAGAAATGAAGACAAGCTTTCCACCTATATTAAAAAAATGTCAATACCCTCTATTCTGTCAACTGAATGATAATGATTAGAGGACATAGATCCTACTGTCTCTCATATATTTCTTAACACAGGTGCTAGATTTAAAAATGATTTCCCAAGATAGTAAAATGTTTGCAGGGGAGCCCCCTACTAGTGTATAATGGCACATGGAACAGATGGGTAGAAACATCCCCTGAAAACGGATTCCATGTTATGAATTCCTGGATTCTCATCTGATTTTGTGCCCGTTTTAAAACACTTAACAGTCTTCAGTTGACGTTAAGTTTTGTAACTCTGTATCTTTATATTTAATCATTGCAATGTCCATCCACCTTGTCTGTCCTTTTACTGTACTTTACAAATGTATAGTGCTGCATATACAAACAGAGCTATATAAATTACATTATACATAAATAAAGACAGGACAAAGCTAGAAATTACAAGAGGAGCTTGAACATGACAAATAACAGATGTAAAGCAGACAAAGACAGAATATAGAGGCAAAGAACTAAAATAAAGGGGTGGCAAAAGTGGAAATATCTGTGGCTCAAAAAATAGTCCAAATAGTGTGCAAATGCATATTTTGCAGCTTTATTAAAGTTAACATTATTTCTTTAATGTTTCCATTCTTCTCCTTCCCTTTTTTGCAATATTTTGGATAAAGCTTTGTGCTACAAGCCATGCCAAAATGGAGGGACCTGTGTCAAGCCTAACATGTGCCGATGCCCTGCAGGGTGGGGAGGACGCTACTGTCATGTAGGTGAGTCTTGCAAGAACTGAGGCACAAAATGAAATTGGTCAAATACTTGACACATCACTCAGACATGAAGGTGGCAAGGCTGGCTAGAACCTTTTGATGGTGCATTCTGCTTCTTGTGCTCGATTTTGAATCCAGCCCTAGGAGCAGAGTGCACCATTTTCTGAGGTTCAAGTAAATGACCCAGAGTGTTGATGGGACTCAGGCCCGGACTGGCAATCCGTGGGTTCTGGCAAATGCCAGAGGGGCTGCTATAATGTGCAATAGAAATTCAGTGTTTAGTGGGCTGGTGGGGCATCTGTGTGGGCTGATTGGACCTCTGCGTACCTGAAATGCCAGGGCCTATTTTGACTCTCAGTCCGGGCCTGATGGGTCACCTTCTGCAGTGGGGCCCACCAGGTCTGAGCCTGAAAACTTTTTGATACCCTGTTGGTCAATCAAATTGTGGTTGACACAACTTGAGCAGACACAAGCACACAACTTATAGGGATGGTCATATTCATTACTTGCTCATATGTTAGGAAAATCGTTTACAAAGTTAATACAAATTTGCAAAAATAAGATCAAAACTTTGCATTTCAAAATGTAATATTCTTTATTAATCCTTTACTGCATTGCAAATTTACATTGCACACTTTTAAGCAGTGCGTAGTGCAATCTTTTGGAGCAAACATAACTTTGCAGTAAGAAGTTCAATTGCATACACAATTGCCAACTATAAATTTTGCAGTCTTTCTTTCACTGTCAGTGTGGTTTGCAAAAGCCATATTAAATTTGCACAGATGCATACATTTTCGCATTGCGTTTTTTGTGTTACCATTTTTTATCATATTACCATATACTGTATGCATTCAGTAAATCCCTCCCTGCCTTTTTACACCTTACAGATATAGATGAATGCAGACGCCCCTCTCAGCCTTGCTCTCAGCTGTGCATTAACACTCAAGGCAGATTCCGCTGTGAATGCCATCTGGGATTTACTCTTGGAGAAGATGGAAAGTCTTGCACTAGAAATAAGGCACCTTCTCAACTTCCTGCTCAACAAGCAGAAGGTAAGTGTGTGTGAATAATACAAATATGTAACAAAGAATTTAGATTAATGGGTGTGTAGGGGACTGGTAAATTAACCTCCCAGTATATTTAGCAGGCAGTGTTATGGACACCTAAGTGGGTCCTAAAATACAGTTAGGAGGGGGAACTGTTTCCTATTCCTATATTACATGCCCCTTGCTGTTACTCACAGTGAACAGTAGATGGCACTGTGCTAAAGTGTAAAAGCATTGTAAGCCATGCTTTCAGTGTCCATTTTGTGCTGGCTCTGGCTTGAGCAGGCAGGCAGAGCTCTAGTGGAACCTAGACAGGTCAGATCTAGTAAGGATAGGCTACTCACAGTTATAGGTCACTCTAGGAGTGATAGATAGGATTATTTAACTGAGCAGTTTGAGGCTCCTACGAGGATTGTGAGTGGGATTAAGATCCCGGGTACTAATTGCCCAGAGTAGGGACTAAGTGTACAGACCTAGGATTAGAAGTGTCTCCTGAGGTTCCACTTAGGGAAAAGGCTGAAAGCTGGGTGTACCTCCTCAAGGCTGCATATACATTGTCTCCCATGTGTGAAGGGGACAGTCTCTGACCAAAGGTGCTGTGAGTATTGCCTATCCACTGTTAATCCTGCAAGTACTGATATGATTGCTGTACATTCCAGTGTGGATTGTATGTTCAATAAATATGTTCTTTGGTTAAGTTAAAAGAACCACTGGTGCCCAATTCTTTGCACCCTGAATACAGTTACAGTTGCACTACACCCTGCCTCCACATCATTGCGAGGGCTTACTCCCTAGGATTTAAGGTCTCATCCGGTGCAAATATATTGGGAGTGAAGCTTATAGTCACAGAAAGGTGCACTCAATTTACTATAGTGCTACAGGTGAGTGCAAGTGAATTAAAGTGTGAGTATGAATGGATAAGTATAAGTAGTTATAAGTAATACTCACCAATGTCAGCCCTGGTACAAAATAATCCTCAGCAAGCAAAATAGACTTCAGGCTACACAGCATAGCATTTATAAGTATTGAAGCAGTTTTGTTAACGTATTACAACTCTTCCTTAGGTAAAAATTCAATAACTGAACAACAGGCTGATACAGTTAGAATGAAACCAGTCTTTACTTCTATAAGTCAGGAAAGAGTTTGACCACAGAGCAATATTTAGGTATTCAAGAATTTTGAAAAGTGATTTGGAACAATATGTTGTAATTACACCACTGTACTTACAGAAGCATACATGCATATATGTAGAATTTGTATTGTAATGAAAGTGCCCCAGTTGGGAAATACCATAAATATGTGGCCGATTTTCATAAACATTAATTTGTTTGATTTCATTTGATTAATTTAGTGTAAGATGATTCTACATTGCTCTATGGAGGTTTATAGTTGAGTAACCGAGTATACTGGATATCTATAGGATGTATGCATCAGATGTGCCAAGAATTTTTTTTATAATTTGCAGATGCTTCACACAGGCTTTCCAATGAAATCCAAGAACTACGCAACCTTGTTGAATCCCTAGAACAGGTGAGATGACGCCTTTTGCAAACTTTCCACTAAATTGCCCTACATTCAGTCTATAAACCATCACACTGCATTTTAATGCAAACTAGAAAAGAAATGGGTGAAAAAACTTGGATTGCAAATCCCATATGTGTATTCAATACAATAGTGGTAATAAAAAAAACACGTCACTGATGTATCATTAAAAACAATAAAAAAAGCATCACATAAATTCAATGATGTCACGTTAAACGTATAATTTTTGTAATTATAATTGTAAATCGTATATTACTGGTGAGTGGCTAGGCCAGGGCCTCTCCCTAATTCCCATATTGGATTTTCATTTACGTTAAACGTATAAACAGTATTCTCAAGGATATATGCACGTTGAGTCAATGCATATATGGATGAAGTGGCTGATTTACAAAATGTAAATAATTCACATGTAATAATTTCTTTTCCACATTGGAACAAATTGCAGTGTTAAAACTCACCACATTCACTGAGCTCTAATGAGCACTTTCATTACCTTTGGAAATGTTTAGGAACTATGAAAAATGCCTCTTTTACTTGAACCCTGTCACGGTCGGCACCCAATACCAGAACAAACGCCAAGCACCCTGGTCTCAGCTCGTGCTTCACCAGTAGTGTGACCGCCTTTGGCTTCGGGAGGAGCCCTCAGCTACTCAGATGCCACCTGGACTTAAACGAGAGGTGCAGGGCAAGAGTTCTGGCTGGCAATGGGGCACGACTGTAGTAATAGTCTATAAAGGCCGAAGGTCACGGTACAGACGGAAATAAGCAGATTTGTGGTCAGACAGGCTGGATCGAGGCAGGCAGATAGTAAGGATCGTCAGGCAGGCAAGTGTCAAAACCAGGTAATCAATCAGATAAGGATGAGGCAGAATCGGTGGTCAGAAACAGGCTCGGGTCAGGATACAGATAACAGCGAAGTCTAGAGTCAGGCAGGGTCAAACACAGAATCAGGATCAGACAGCACAGAAGGCACCAGGGAAAAACCTATCACGGGCAACAATCAATTTCCAAAAATCCCTTTAAATACCCCTTTAATTATTTGAATTTAGCGCCATTGGCGCATGCGCCTTTAAATAGCGGAAGTGCGCTCCGCGCGCACTCTAAGAGATGCCGGCAATGAAGAGGAACAGTGCGGCGGGCGTCCCCGCTGATGGCGGCGCGGCGTGCGATTTCTTACAAACCCTTTAGAAATCCCCTATTCAAATTATACTAAACACACAAACATTGATAATATTCAAAAACAAGGTACACAGTACGTGGTGTCTCATATTAAAGGTTTTTATCAGGGAGTTTTTGGGGGAACCAATAGCCACTCTATTCTGATTGGGTTTTCATATTCATTGAGGTCTCTGTCCCATTTGATATAGCCATCCCATGTATACAGTAAATATTAGTTATGTATTCTTTTTCATTCTTTGTCTTTCACTGTATTTCTAGTGGTAAAAATTTACTTCATGGGGGACATGTACAGTAGTTTTCAGAATCATTGTTCTCTCATACGTTTCCTTAACTTGCGGAGGGTGAATATTATAGTTATCAGTCACCAGTATAAATAACTTTTTACACTTATTTCAATCTTTTGTGCCTCAGCGACTAGACAGCACGCTCTCAGCTGTGCAACGTCTATTTCCTATGAAACTGTCAGAAATCCGCTCAGACCAAGTACATGAATTTTGGGAGAGGATCCAAAGTTTGGACCGAATGGACTCTTTCAGTGATCAGCTCATGTTCATGGAGGAAAAAATGGGAGAGTGTAAGTGATCTTTCAAATATCTGAACCTATATCTGCTTGCTATTTCTACTATACATCCGACATTTCAATTCTTGTATCCTTGTCCCAGTTTTTCTCTTGATATTTTAGCCACTTATTTCCTTTTACTGTGTTATCTTTCAAGTAAAACCTTTTTCTGATCATTTTTATTCTTTTTTCCAGGTTCGTGTCGTAGTAATGAGATTGAAATGGCAGTCAACTTGAAGCGTTAAGCCATAAATCATGTTCTGCACATTTCTATATATTTATACCCCCTGACAGCCCCTATTTATGACCCCTGTACTCACTATTTAAGGCCCTTGTTTCTCTTTTATAACATAATGTACACAAATAAATATTATTTCTACATAATGTGTCGTTTGCCCTTCTGTACAAATAGGAGAAATGTATCTTCTGTTTAGAATTAAGTATTTATATATAACCATTCCAGTTGTTAAATAATGAATTTAGTGACTCCATCTCTGTATACTGTATGCACAAAAATCTTTGTTACGTGATGTTCGAAGACAAGCATAAAGAGGAGTGCCTTCAATGAAAATCAGATAAATGGCTATATCATAGTAATTATTTAATAGACAATTATTTCATAGGTAAATTAAAGAATGAATTATAATATCAAGTATGAAAAAGGGAGACATTTTAAACAAAGAAATGTCTCCAACTATAAGCAGAGCTGTATTTTCTATATAGTCACCCAAAGGGGGGGTGGCTCTGCTGCCTATAAAGAAAACTCCATACCTTCCTGCTTTTCCTCTTTTATATATGCAATCTCTGCTGAATTACATTTCTTTCTTACATTACTTCATTTATTTATTTTTGGTTAAAGTCATAATTCTCGGGTCATTTCCTGCATTCTTGTTTTTTTAACCATCCTAAGCATTGTAAATAACCTTACCCCATAATTATTTTTATTGTGTATGTTTATGTGCTGTTTTTTTAATTCAGCATCCCCATGCCATATAAGATGAAATCCTTTTATCTTCCACTACTTACTACCCTACTATTCTTGAATTGCTTGAGTGTTGTTCTGCCCAGGACTATTAGGTATTGGCGCTCGAGTGGAGTGGAACAATTTCAGTTCATTTTTCCACATACTTGCATTGTTTTGAATATATTTCCCCATTTCACTTTTGGGGGATTTATTTTAAGCAATTTGTAGTTTACCAAGGTGTGTTATGGTTTCTAAATATGTGCATAACAAAGAAAATGTAATTAATTAAATTAAAACGCTGGAAACCTCAGATTAAACTCAAAACCATACATTTGGTCCCCAAATGTAAAAAGCGCAGATAATTGATCATGGCCGACACCTTGGCCCCCCGCAAACATTGCTCTTTGCCTTTAGTTTATATGTAGCAAAAGCTACAAACATAAAGATAACCAAGAAAAAGAATATAAAACTGTAAAATTTGTCTTTATGGCAAATTTTACTTCAACCAGGTAGCTTAGAGAATCTTCTATCCAACATGCTCTAGGGTACAAATACAAAGAATGATAGATATGAATGCTGTACACCAAATATGTATATAGCCACATAAGTGACATGTGTAGACTGCAAATTGTAATATCATCGAACATACAACAGCTCCTGTAAGCAAGACACACTAGGGCTCATTTATCAACACTGGGCAAATGGGCAACCAATCAGTGATTAGCATTTTCATTACCATGGAGAAGTAGAACAATGAATGCAGCAATTTGATTGGATTGCCAAGGGTTACATCCGATGGGCAAATTTGCCTAGTGTTGATAAATGACCCCCACATTGTTTTATGTGGCATTAAAGTCCCTAATAGTAAGGTAACTACCACACAGTTGTAATTATGGTACCTGCGACAAAAGTCCATCATGTTCAATTGTTCCCAAGTGCACATAAGCAGTATAGACATTCAGGTATGGGACCTGTTATCCAGAATGCTTCGGGACCTGGGGTTTTCCAGATAAAGGAACTTTCCAAATATGAATCTTTGTACCTTACGTCTACTAGAAAATCGTGTAAAAATTAAATAAACCCAATAGGCTGGTTTTGCTTTCAACAAGGATTAATTATCTCTTAGTTTGGATTAAGTACAAATAAATAGTTTTATTTTCAAAGCAGAAAAAGGGGACTCACTTTTTAAATTTTGGATTTTTTGAATAAAATGGAGTCTATGAGAGACAGCCTTTCCGTAATACAGAACTTTCTCAACCAACCTACCTATACACACATATAGAAACGACATATAAGGATATCTATAATAATTAACTGTAGAGCTTACAATCACTGTAGCCTATGATAGTGTGCTTGTCTAAGAAACCATCCGAATCACTTTTAAAGTACCAGAATTAACAGAATCAGCCATCACAACATCACTCGGCAGTGCATTCTTCAACCTCACTGTGAAGCACCACCTACGCTGCTTCAAATGAAAGTTCTGGTTCTATTCTTCTAGTCTAGGAGTAGCCATATTTTACTAATGCTGTGTCTTCTTTTAGTGATGATGTCCCATTATGATCTACATCCATAAATGCATTGATATCATTCTGTTCCATGGAAAATATGACAATAAATCGCTATTTCTATGTAACCTTAACATAATAAATATATGAATGAAACAGGAAGGGGATATAGATGAGCTGCTTGCCGACAGTGTCTTGAGATCTACTGATCACCAGCTAAAGGTCTACTAGTAGATTCCTATCTACCTTTTGGGCACCCCTACTCTAGACTAAAGCGGTGGCCTCTGTTTCTTAGTAATGGTCTATAGGAAATAAAGATTCCTATCTGTCTAAAATGCCCTCTTGTGTACTTGTAAAGTGTAATCAATATCCCTCACAAATGCCTTTTCACCAAAGAGAAAAACACTACACCAGTCTACCTTCATAGTTTAAAGGAGACGGAAACCTGTTGCAGACGCTCCCCTGTGTAGAAATGTCCTCCAACTAACTGCGCATGCGCCAAAATTTGTATAGAAGACTGAAGAAAGAAGATGACTGAAGAAAGAACCTGCAGGAGGGGTAAGTAAAAAATTAGGGGCATTTGGCTGGGGGGAGGTAGGTTGGGGGGGGAGG
>CM044446.1:51563041-51576705 GCA_024363595.1 Xenopus borealis | reverse complement strand
TCTTCCGATTACGTTTTCTTCGTGAAATCGGAAGACTTTTTGAACTTCAGAGTTTCACTTTGTGAAATCAGAAGACTTTGTGAACTTCACAAAGTCTTCCGATTTCACGAAGTGAAACTCCGAACTTCACAAAGTCTTCTGATTTCACGAAGTGAAAGCGAGTTCGCGCCTGGGGGGGGGTTTAGTCTTCCTTTAAGGACTTTCATATCCATTTATTTTATCTAATGTACATGTATACAGAAAGTCTGTCCAACAATTCATTCATTTCATTAATGTTCATGAGGTTAATAATGTGTTAAATAAATGTTTTAAACTAATTGGTATAACAAAGGATTAAAAAAAATTCAGTCAACAGCGCCCTCTTCTGGTAGGCTTAGAGTATATTTACTGGAATGCAGTTAATCTGTTTTGTATTTCAGCAGTGGCTAAAAGTGCATACTTAAGATTCCTAGAAAGTAAGGATGATTTATTTATTTATTATGATTTATCATTTATTATGACCAAATGAGTCCATTCTTGTGCAGTACAAATTACAGGTATAGGATCCATAATCCAGACACCCTTTATCCAAATGACGAATTATGGAAAGGCCGCCTCCCATCAACTTTTTATCTAACCTATTGGGTTTATTTAATGTTTAAATAATTTTCTAGTAGACTTCAGGTATGAAGATGAACCTCAGGTCCCGAGCATTCTGGATAACAGGTCCCATACCTGTACTGCTGCAACTGATCATTAACGTAATGAGTAATGTTACAGTTATCTGGATGACTTTATCATAGCACTGCATTTAGTTGGGTACAGTCCCCAAAATGATATCGAAGACATCACTAATGTTGCCTGTTTATTAGAAGGAGAAATATGTATTTGTGCAGCTCTCTCTTCAACTAGAGCTGAAATGTAACTCTCAGTAACAGTGTTGGTATAACTAAGGTAAGAGGTAATATTGGGCAGTGTATAAACTACTTAAAAACCACTAAAAGAAATTACACCTTGTGGATTATATTCAACAATGAACATAAATATTAAAGGAGAAGGAAAGCCATAATCATTGTGGATGCCAAATGATAGGCAAATGAATAATCACTTAGGGGTGCCTAATGCATCAGGCCAGTGCTCCTGATAGCACCAGCCCAGGGTATTTCTAGATGATCACCGCAGAGCAATTGTTTTTCGCATCTTCTTTCTTTGGGCTGAGTGAAACAACATAGTGAGGTGAAAAGCAAGTGTCTGCCCCAGCAACAGAATTGCTCAATGGTGCTCATACAGTAATACCATGGGCCAGTCCCATTATTTATTTATAAGAACACCAACCAGGGGTATCAGGTAAGCTCTTAAAATCAACGGGGGGCACCCACCAGTGATTTAAACTTTACTTCTTTTAGGGGATTTGAAAACATTATAGTAACAAGGACACAGAACAATGAAGAGTCCAAATGGAGATCCCAGATGGGGAAATGATATTTACTGGAAGGATCTATTCTTTGCATCGTGATAGATAATGACTAAACAAGTTTTCAAAGAATTTGACCAGGAAGAGTGGTTAAACTCTTCAGTCATGAAGGTGACAGTTGCATAAATAAATTGTAAAGGGGGATAAAGGAGGGGTGGTGGACCATAAATTAGCATGGCAGGGCAATGGCACTACATTCATACGGCTAATTAAGATGGGACTCTCTCTTAAAGTATAAATAACACCATTCTCACCTTGCAGGATAAAAAGACAGCCTAAACTGAAACATGCATATAGAGAGCACCATAAACTTACAGACATTATTTTCACAGCATCTGAACAACTTCAGTTGAGTTAATGGTTTAAAAAAAAGCCAACACACAAATGACCCAGAAAAGTTTGTACAATGCTAATTTCACATTTACAGGACAAGATATTAATATGCCCCCTCCCACCCAAATATCCCACCCCACGTCATACCCACATGACCCTCTTTCCCCCCAATCAAGAGCTACAGATACATTGGCACATTTATTCTTCCACACCCTGTACTTACAGGGAGAGAGTGTGAAAGGAAGAGGCAAAAAGGAGTGGAGTGTAATAAAATGTATTATAGGCCACAAAACAGGGGATTAGGGGTGAGGGTGAAAGCGCAGGTCGGTGGCTGTGGAGTGTAAGGAGCTTGAGGGCATGGGAAGGAATGGCGTCTTCACAGGGTCTGGGAGAAGCCACTTTGGACAGAGCAGTTTCATGCTTTCTGCCCAGAACATTCCCATTATAATTTCAAGTCCATATTTTATAAGGAGACAAAAGGGTGTTGAGTTCAGTTATTAAGGATAATTAAGACTTAAAATGCCCTGAATAACTGTCCCCCATTGCATTCTGGTCACTTGTCTAAAGAAAGAGAACAGGAGCAAGAGATAAGCAGGAGAGGAGGTATGCCAATAAAGAAGAGAGATGGTGGGAGTATAATTAGCCAGTGTTTAACAAATACATCTTCACACTACTTCAGTCCAGCCCCTTTAAATTATTGACAATGGCATTTTGTGTTGCTTCAGAGAATAATGTTTTCATATGGAATGTCTCTTAAACACGATGGCCAACTTCTATCTTTTTCTGCTCTCACCTGACATTACTTCTGTCTACGGCCCCTTCCTTAAGTGTCCCTATTACTAGTTTATGTTAAATATCCAGTTACTCAACAATATTTTTAAACTCCATTAGAATTAATAATTAACATTAATAAACTTAACGGCTAAGGATGCTTGTAACTGATTTTTAACAGAAGTTTTAGTACTAAAGGTTTTACACCAGAATTTCTTCTACCTTCTATGGGGAATTTTAGTTTGTACTTAATGGATTGTTTCCTACTATACGATTTTCTCCTCTTGGCTGTGTAATGGGTACATGGAATGATACTGATTCAAATTCTATTCTCTTTACAAAGTAATAAAAGGGAACACATTTCACAATTCTCATGTCTCTCCTCAAGTTTCAGCTCACTGGCAACCCTTATCTCTAATTCAGCCCAATTTACTTCTGAGGTTTTTTTTTTTTACTGCTCCCTTGTAGAAGAATGAACCTTAGTGCAATTCTCACCTTATTCTTCAACAATCCCTTTCTTTTCTGCTCAAATAAAACATGAAATGCTTTTGAGAAGCATTTGTTTTTTATCTTCTGTTCAGGGTACCCATTGTTTGTTCTCCTTAACACTATAACGGGCTGCTGATAAGACCCCTCTATATTTTCTCTTTTTCTGCTCACTATTTCCTTCGTTAAGGAATTTTCCTCTCCCTTCCTATCTCTTCTCCTTTTTCATTTTTCATTTTGTGGATGATTTTTCATTTTGTGGATGAATAATCTTTGGACTGTACTTTTTGTCCTCTTTCTTTAAACAACCCATTGTTTTATTAAGTTGTATATAGTCAGTCTCCTTCCAGATGGAGTCCCCTCCTTTCTTCTTGCTAAGGGGGTCCCCAGCCCATGATGGAAAGAAGTGAAGGTAGGGAGGGGTCAATCCATCCCCCCAGGTCCTTTGCCTGGATGCTCAAATGATATTTGAGAGAAAGCCTCAAGCATCATCCCTCGTACATGATCAGCAAGTTCAGGAACATCATCAGATGACAGGCCCTTTGTACGAACTCCTGGAAGAATGCGAACTGTGCACTTTCCTAATAAGACAGAAAACAGGTGGAAGATACAGAGGACAGAGTGAAGAGAAGAACACTGGAGGAAAAATAAAGGGCAGGAGAGTCCCAAATCCTAAAGTACAACACACATCTGCTGCACATTATGGGAGCAAGGATTGTATGCCTCTCACCTGTAGTGAACTTTTTTTCTTTCTTGCAGTAGAAATCTTTATAGGAAGACATGACAACAGGTATAACTGGGACCTGGAGGGCAATAAAACACAATAAAATTAATATAAACTGCCAATTTGGCAACTTCAAGCCTGTTAGCCCATGTATGGGGTCCTGACAAATATCTGGCTGAAAATCAGGATCAGACGAATTTGGCCCTGTGCATGCGTGGACAAAGTGGGGAAAAACCTTGGAAATAAAGTGTATCTTAACAGTATGGCAAGCTTAGGACAAAAAAGGAGTGAGAGGAAGTGTGGGAATTGTGTATACAATTGTTAAATTAGTGTAAGAATAATAAGATATGCTGGGAGAAAAACTTCTATATAGGTAACCCTAACATTCTACACAAGCTCATAGTGTTTACTACTATTCATTATTCTAAAAACGGAGTGTGCATCCTGATTACATAATGAAGTCCAATTACAAAGTTGCTAGGAATAGGATATTATACTATTATAACATACTTAACGTTAACGTAAAGTTGAACCACCCATTTTTTAATGCTAAACCTCCTTTACATTTAATCAGCATTTATTTGTAGTTTAGAAACCCATATCACTTTCTTCTATTCTAACTTCTGTAACTCTGCCTTTTCTTCACACAATCCATTAATCGCTCATCTCTTATCTTGACACCCAGCAGTGTCACAAAGTTCTTACATCTAGAAGAAAGTTTTTAATATAACTTTCACTTTAAAAGTGGTCAACAGGATAGAGTTTAAGAGGCAGATTTATGAGTTTCTGACAGAAAAACACATCCACTTTCTATTCATTCCTAGGGGGTTTTCAGAATCGTATTTATTAATGGGTGAAAGTTAGATTTCTCCATTTGATAAATACATTTCTGAAAATCCCATAGGATTGAATAGGAAGTGGGTCAATATTTCTGTCGGAAATTCAAATCTCATATTTGACTAAATGTGCCCAAACAAAGGCGGCAGAGCTGCTGACAGACCGTGTTTATATGTTTGGCCACTTAAACATATTTTTAACTCATTTAGCTAATCCTGTTCCAGCTACCTGAGCTTTTACAGCCAGATGAAATGCTCCCCGTTTGAATGGCAATAAAGAGCCACTGTGATTTCTAGTGCCTTCTGGAAAAACCCAGACACGAACCTGCAAAAAACAAAATAGATAAAAAAAAAGGAAATTAGACTAAACATAAAAGGGGAAACGCCAAAGCAAATATAGTATTTATTTGTTGAGCAGTCATAACACCACCTGTTAATTTGCCAGAGTCCAAATTTATATCTGCCCCATGAACTAAATTTCTGCTTTCAAGCTGATGTCCCACCCCTGACCAGATGGTAGCCTCCATCTTACTTACCAGGCCCTTAATTTCTCCTTGTTTTAGAATTAGAACTCCCTCTAATAATCTAACTAGTATATATTGCTTGGTTCTTCTATTGCTCACATTCTGTTTTTATCCACATGCCTTTCCCATATCTCCCGTGTCCCAGTCACACTGTTTCTTACATCCTCTTTCAGCATAGTGTCTGCTGCCTCTGTCATGACACTTATAGCATCATCTGTCTTCTTGCGGTTTATAAAGATGACACCTGCCAGCCAGCAGGCCAGTCCAGCTGTGCCAGCATACATCAGTTCACGTTTAGCGATTGGCACACAACGACTAGGAAGGATTTCCATCATCCCTTAAGGGAAGAAAGAGAAAAATACACTTGCAACTCCCAATACTTCTACTTTGGATTTTTATGCATAATGTTTAATTGCATGTACAGCACACATTCATTGTACAAAATACCACATTTCTGCCAACCAGACTGCTACTTGACACTTCAGCTATCTTCCTCTCTTGTTTTCTTGTGTCATATGCCTTCAAGGAGCAATTTACACATCAATAGAGCACTATAAATAGGTATGCTGAAAATGTGTCTATTGGAAACTTTTTAATGGAATTCTGCACATTAAAGGAAAACTATACCCCCGAACAATGTAGGTCTCTATAAACAGATATTGCATAAAACAACTCATATGTAAAACCCTGCTTCATGTAAATAAACCATTTTCATAATAATATATTTTTTAGTAGCATGTGCCATTGGGTCATCCTAAATAGAAAATAGCCATTTTAAAAAATAAGGACGGCCTCCTGGGATCCTAGGATCCAACTGTGCACACAAACATACCAAACAAACTATAAAGTTAGGTCACATGAGCCAATTAACAGACAGAGTAGTCTTTTGCTTCCACACTTCTTCCTGTTACAGTTAGAGTTGAAATATTTCTGGTCAGGTGATCTCTGAGGCAGCACACAGACCATCATGAAATGGTGGTTCAAGGCAAGAGATGTAAAAGGGCAATATTTACTTAAATATATATACCAGGTAGGTAAGATTCTTTAATATGTCACTTTATTTGATATAAACCATCTGTTGCTCAAAAATTCATTTTCGGGGTATAGTTTTCCTTTAACTATGGCCTCTTACTGCATAAAAAAAAACCAAACCTTTGTTGGGGGAAAAATTTTTTTTCCAAAATGCACCAGTTAATAGTGCGGCTTCAGCAGAATTCTGCATTGAATCCATTTCTCAAATGAGCAAACAGATTTTTTTTATATTTCATGTTGAAATCTGACATGGGTTTAGACATATTGTCAATTTCCCAGGTGCCCCAAGTCATGTGACTTGTGCTTTGATAAACTTCAATCACTCTTTACTGCAAGTTGGCGTGATATCACCCCTTCCATTTTCCCCCCCACCCAGCAGCCTAACAACAGAACAATGGGAAGGTAACCAGATAACAGCTCCCTAACACAAGATAACAGCTGCCTGGTAGATCTAAGAACAGCACTTAATAGTAAAGACACATGTCCCACTGAGTTCGATTCAGTTACATTAAGAAGGAAAAACAAAAGCCTGCCAGAAAGCAGTTCCCTCCTACAGTGCTGGCACAAGTCACATGACATGGGGCAGCTGGGAAATTGACAAAATGTCTAGCCTAATGTCAGATTTCATAACTGAATATAAAAAAATCTGTTTGCTCTTTTGAGAAATGGATTTCAGTGCAGAAATCTACTAGAGTAGCACTATAAACTGATGCGTTTTGAAAAAAACATGTTTTCCCAGGACAGTATCCCTTTAAACTTTGCTTACACACTTCTTTGAATAACTAGTAGTTCAGACCTGAAGATACCTTTTCAACATCAGCAAAATAAAGTTTATGCTTTTCTTTTTATTTCTAGCATTTAAAAAATATTTAATTTTAATTTATGTTTAAGAGCCCTTACATATCATTGTACTTTTTTTACACTAAGCTGTTTGAATAGACTGCTTAGACTAATAGATTTAGTAAGTGGAGTTAAAACTGACACTTGGCTGCTTGGGTCAGACTTCCCTAAAGATCTGGCAGTGATTTGAATGGGAGCTTAGTAGATGAACAGAAGATGGTCTGTGGTTCAGCAAGGGACCAACGTGATACAATTACTTAACTGTTTCCAAACATTCCAAACCTCCTTGCTCTCATTTTCCAGTTTTAATAAGTATATGGCCCTCAATATACTTCTTAGTAGTCATCTCTTGTTCTAATTCATGAACTATTCTCTCACGTTCCTGGAATCTTAGAAAAAATAGCCATCTTCTTTTTTATATTGTCTAGGAGAATTTAGACTCCTGTAGGACTCTTCTGTATCGATCAGTATCTGTATATGATGTGTACCCTTCTACTATGTAGTACTCTGGAACATGTAAGCACTTATACATGCATTATATATATATAAATATAAATTATTTTCCATTTTCTGTGCGTTTCATTTTCCTCTTACCAAGTAAGTCCAATGAGCTTTGGTGATTTGACACAACCACATAAGGTTCCTTTATGTTGAAATTTTCCCATCCCCGAACGTCAATCTTAATCCCATACAGATACTTGATGTGCAGAAGCATGAACTGGAGCACTCTAGAGGGGTATAAATGACAAACAGTTGAGGAAAATATGCGAGGAAGGAAGCACTGAAGACAGACTGTGATTGTCCAATATCTCACATATGCAGGGGAGATATTGGAATGCCCCTCTGTTATATACAAAGCCAATGCATGGCATTCTGGTTGAAAGCAAACTTTCCCCCATCAAAAGTCAACCAGTAGAAGTCAGGAGAAATCATAATGTCCACAAAATTAACTATTTAATGGCTAAAGAGTTATTATTAGTTTCTGTTATATTTTTACAGTACTGAAACATTTACTCAGCACTTTACAGAGATACATCATTCACATTAATCTTTAACCAAGTGGAGATAACAGTCTAAAGTCCCCATTATAGTCGCACACAAAAGCAATATTTTTTAAGGAGCCAATTAACAAGTATGCTCAACTTTGCCAATTAAATCACACTGAGCCCTGTTAGATGCCCCACATCCTAAATGCAATACTTTTACTTGATCGCCTGCTAGAGATTCAATAACGCTATAAATTTTTACCCTTCCAAACATGCGTTATTGGTGCCTCCTTCACTGGCCTTTGCAACAATAGTTTCATCTATTGTACAACACTTTACCCCAGTCTATAATGACTTAATCAAACTTTGTCTCTTTGCATGAAGCGAAAGATGGGGACAGCATCACCCCAAGAGCAAAGTTTGCAGTCCCATGCTTAATTTACAGATTTTCTCCTTTTACCAGCTTAAATGGCTGCCTCTATGGTTACACAAAGCTTTTGCCAGTGCAGAGTAACATTGTCTTATATATTACTTTAAACACTTTTGTTTTTGTTATTAATGTTTTTTTTAAAGACAAATACTTGCAGCTAAAAGTGTGCAGACAGATGGAGTGGATAATGGTGCAACAATGCGAACGCATCCGATTCCTGCTGAAAATGGCCGAATCCTGGCCGAATACCGAACCAAATCCCGGATTCGGTGCAGCCCTATTTGTTAATATAGCTTGCAGTGTACATTTTAACATAATGAGCCCATGCCTATTTCTAATTGTAGCCAGCATCTCCGCACTTCATGAACCTGCTTTAGCTTAGGGTTTCCCAAGCCCTAGGGCTGGCCAAAGAGCAATGGGTAGTCATCTGAAAAAGAATGATTTGGCTGCAATGCGTACTTGTCCTGTCCGATCCTAGAAGTCCAGCTTGGAGGTCAATGAGAGAGTAAATTGGGATTTCTTGCAGGTGAATAACTGAATCACTGATGCAGCAGTGTCAGTGTGTGTGTGTGTACAACTGCTTCAGTCACAACAGTGCAGTAATCTTGCTGAAAACATATTTGAGGTTTTACAAAGGAAAAGGTCAAAAGCATATACTGGCCACAGTACTTAAAGGGCAAGGAAAGGCAAAGAAATAAAATCCCATTTTTACTTTCTTTAATGAAAAAGAAATCTATCTCCAATATACTTTAATTAAAAAATGTGTACAGTTTTTATAAGAAACCTGACTGTATGCAGTGAAATTCTCCCTTCATTTACTGCTGTGGATAGAAATTTTCAGTCCCTAACTTCTGGCAGGGAAACAGTCATACTTATGAACAGCAGGGGCAGCCCCTGCCTTACTTACCAGACATGCAGAACTCAGCAGCTTTGTTTTTTGATAATTTGTGACTAGAAGCCTAGACCACACTGAGCATGTGCGAGTCTTGATATTGCAGAGATGTCTAACAAAGTTACAAGATGACAGCCCCCTGTGGCCAACTTTGAAAGCATAAATCATTTGTTTGATTAGGCTTGTGGTGCAGTAAGTTCATGTTTATGTTTAGTATACAAAATACAGCATTTCTACCCCTTATTCTATTTTAGACTTTCCTTGCCCTTTAATTGTTCCTGGAGAGGACAGCTGGATATCCTTGCACAATGCTAAATGCACATCTTACTGAATGCCAATGAATGGTGCTGGGTTGGCCAACCCCCAGATTTCATTTCAGGGTGATCAACTTTGGTACTATTACAACAAGGATGGATCAGCCATATTAATTGTTTCTGGAGAAATGATATACAGACAAACACTTAAAAACCAGAGGTGCATACTGTATCTTTAAGAAGAAATAGGGTGGGAAAGGGATGCAGAAAGAAACACGCTACCAATTCCAAAATGAAAACAAAAGAAATGGAATAAGGGGGTATTTGTATTTGGAGGTAGATTAAAACTTAAAAAAAAAAAAACACTCAGACTCACTTCATGTTTTCTACATTGCGGCCCCTCACTGCACATATAGGGATTGCCAGTATGGCTAGTGTCAGTATCCAGCCATTGTAAAATGCCATTTTACAAAAGTATTTGAAGGAGACACTCCATTCATAGAGGAGAGGAAAAGCCACAAGACAAGCCACGAGAAGCCACTGAGCCACAGAAAGTTCCATTGCACCTAGTAGAAGAGAAACAACAGTATAATAGTGAATGAAGTGTAAAAAAATAAGGTACAAGCAGAACAAATAAACTCAACTGAATGGAGAGAGACCTTTTGGGTGCCTCTATGTTAAGTGACATGGCAGATAGTCAGGAGACGGGCAGAGTTTAGACGGACGTCTGTGTAGGAGAACTTGCAGACACTTATTTCTGTCACCTTTGTACGGAGTTCTATTTTCTCTCTTCTCTCCTTTATACACAGTTTAGCATGATCTATTACACAAAACGTACCATTGTGCTCTCCAAAATCAACATCATATAATTAAGTGATAATTAGTCTTTAAAGGGGATGTAAAGACAAAAAAATTAAATCCCATTTTTACTTTCTTTAATGAAAAGGAAATATATCTCCATTATACTTTAATTCAAAAAATGTGTATGGTTTTTATAAGAAAACTGTATGCAGTAGAATTCCGCCTGCGTTTTACTTTCTCTCACTGCTGTGGATAGGAAACTTCAGACGGCTCTGCAGGGAAACAATCATACTTCTAAATGGCAGGGGAGAGCTCCCCCACCTTACTTCCTAGAAGTCATACAGCTTTGTTTGTTTCCCTGTACATCTGCAGGCAATCATACAGTAACCAATACATATATACACAGTATTAAAAAAATGGCTTTTTTAACACAATTCTTAATACAGATAATTACACAAATTTATTATGAACACATCTGTTTTAAAGGGCAACTAAAGTGTAAAATAGAATAATGTTAGAAATGCTGTATTTTGTATACTAAATATAAACATGAACTTACTGCACCAGAAGCCTTATAAGACAAATCATTTATGCTTTCAAAGCTGTCATCTTGTAACTTTGTTACACATCTCTGCAATATCAAGACTACGCACATGCTCAGTGTGGTCTGGGCTTCAGTTGGGAGGTTAAGCTTAGGGATCGTCATAACTTATCAAAACAACACAAGTCAAATAATATCTGCCATAGAAGCCGATACAGCAAGGCTGATTTATAATCAGAATATAAAGTCTGTACTGGGTCTGTGGATACAAATATCTACACGGTCACTGGCTACTTTACAGGTAAGTAGGTAAGAGTTCTGGTAAGTAAGGTGGGGGCATCCCGCCCCTGCGGTTTGAAAGTATGACTGCTTCCCTGCAGAGCAGTTAGGGACCATCTGACAATTCCTATTGACAGCAGTAAATGAAGGAAGAATTTCACTGCATAGAGGTTTCTTATAAAAACGGTACACATTTTTAAATTTAAGTATATTGGAGATAGATTTCTTTTTCATTAAAGAAAGTAAAAATGGGATTTTATTTTTTGCCTTTACATTCCCTTTCAACATCCCAACGTTCAAAAGTCTGACCTGTCTGAGTGTCCAGGTTTTAAGGTTGGGGATCTAATTTTAGTGAATTTATTGCAGCAGGGCTTATTACTTTAAGTGTTACACTACCATGGAAAATGCAATTTAACTTGAATTACATATTGAGAAAAAATATACCAAAAACAGAAAATATTGGGAAGTGAACTGTCTGAAGAAAATGCTCAGCTACTGTGACCTTCTCAATTATGCTTTTGGGCACTCCTCACTAAAGCTGGCCATAGACGCAAAGGTAAAGTCACACCAAATGAATATTTGTATGATTTTTCATACCATGGCGATCAGCTGTTTAGCCTATTGGACAGGCTAGAAAATTTTCGATAATGAAGATATCTCTACATGCTTCAACGGGTGGCTGTCACTACTTTTGTCGAAAAAACTTGCATACGATTGCTACTTGTCAATTCATGGGCTGAACGGTCTAATTTGTTCTTTTTACTACGTTATTTAATCTGATTGGTTAGTGACAGGTCGAAAGATTGCTACGGACAATTTGTCGGACATGGGGATAAATCTGCTTGTGGGCAGCTTAAGTCCTTTTCTTTACCTCTCTCTTCCACTGTTCCTTTTAGATATCACTCTTCTCTACTACTTCAGCACTTTTTCAATCAGTTTCTCTTACCCATCTTTTATTATCAACCTCACAAGAATATTTATTTGGCTTGGACTGCTTCATTTCTTAGAAATAGCAAGATGTTACACCTTCTTAACTGAAGATAAGATACCATTAAATTGGCACAAATGTTATCCTTTTTACTTGGCTTGATGCTGCCACTGAACAATCACCACCCCCTCATTCAGCAAACATTGAAACTATTTGTGTTACTTTAACCATTATTCTGTACCTACTTCCCAGTAATCTCAGACACACTCTAAGAGGGTTGGGGCAGACGGGGAGATTTAGTCGCTTGGCGTTTAATCGCCTCTTCTGCGAGGTGACAATCTCCCCGAACTGCCTACTCCCTGCCCGCCGCCTGTTTGAATGAAGAAATGCCAGCGCCAATGCACTCCCGGCATTTCGATTTCCGGAATAGCCCGAAGTTTCCTTGCAAGGCAACTTCGTGCGATTCCGGAAATCGACACGCTGCGAGTGCATTGGCGCTGGGGTTTCTTCATTCATGCAGTCGGTGAGCAGGGAGCAGGCAGTTTGGGGAGACTGTCGCCTCGCAGAAGAGGAGATTAATCATCAAGCGACTAAATCTCCCCGGATCTGACCGTCTGTCACAACCCTTAAGGTGGCCATAGACAGGTATAGACGATATCACCAAACGAGCGGATCTCTCCCCGATATGCCCACAATTAAGGGGGGCGATATCGGGCTGATCTGATCGTGGGCCCTAGGGCCCAACGATCGCATCAGAATGGAGGCGATACGGGCGGTCGGATCGTGGGACCGTATACACACAGAGATGCGGCCGCAATCTGACTAGGTTTTTTACTTGCCCTATCGAGATCTGGCCGACTTTTTGCCAAAAGTTGCTGCACTGGTGCAGTCTGCTCCTATCAAATCAGCCCCCATGTGAACAATCTAGCTGAACTGCCTGCCTCTATCAAGGAAAATTGTGCTGATCTGTGTCCTATGCTTCTTTTGTTCTACACACCTTTAGTGTGAATATTTTATTCCCTTATTAATTTTATCACGAGCCCCGTCTCATTGGATGCTGCTATCATGACTTATCAATTTAAAATTCCAACTGAATTTGATACTGATCATAAACCATAACCTAAATATTATGTTCCTAAACCTATGATCAGTCCCATAACAGTCAAATTGCAAAGAAATTACTTACCTGTCACAGCGCTAGCTAAAGGAGATGCAGCTTTGACGACATTTGAGGACATCCCAGCGTGAAACCTGCAAGAAACATAGATCTGCTAAACGTGTTATTTTCAGATTTTATCCACTGTAAGTTTCATAGAAAGTCTTGTATTTATTGAGGGTATTACCTGTACATTGCTAAACAGTAAACTGAGTGTTGACCACATTTAACTGCAATATTTTCCTGTTATATCAGTAGTCACATTCGCCCATTCAGTTCTTAAGCTATCACATGATGTAAAGAAATCAACCCAAATCAGGAGATCAACAGACTGATCTTTTTAAAGGGATCCTGTCATGGGAAAAAAAAATTTTTTCAAAATGCATCAGTTAATAGTG
>CM044446.1:51467048-51491177 GCA_024363595.1 Xenopus borealis | reverse complement strand
TATTTATTAGCTATTTACAGGAACCATGTGTAGGCTTCTATTATGGTTGCTTCCTTTATGTATGACACACATTGTGTGCATCTATGTGCAAAGACCTGGGTAGCATATTTACCTTGTTTTGTGACAAAAAGTTATGCCATTTCCCTCCCCGCCACCAGAAATAATGACTTTTTCCAATTACTTTCTATTTTCTATGTGTGACCGTTTTTCTAATATTGAGGTGTAAAGTGTAATTTTTCACCTTCTAAGGGCCCTTACACATGGGCGTTTTGGACCTGCGCTCCCCTGCGTTTGGCTGCGTTCAGCCGCAGGGAAGCGCAGGTCTAGACGCACCTCATTCTTTTCAATGAGGTTGTACCCACGAGACGCGTGTAAGCGCCGAACGCAGGTTCAGACGCAACCTGCTGCATTTTTCCTGCGTTTGGTGCCTACATGCGTTCGTGTGAGTACAGCCCCACTGAAAATAATTGAGTGCGTCTATACCTGCGCTCCCCTGCGGCTCCCCTGCAGCAAAACGGAATGCAGGGGAGCGCAGGTAAAAACGCCCTAAAAGCAGCTCTGAGAGGGAGGGGAGTTGCAGACCCTGTAAACATTTAGTTGATACATTTTTTAACTTTGTCCCTGCTGAGCAGAATATCTGGGTTTCATTAGAGACAGCTGTTAGAATTGATACAATAGTTGCTAATACTGCAGAGACGCTACTGAGAAATGTATCAACCAGGCCCGGACTGGCAATCTGTAGGTTAGGGCAAATGCCAGATGGGCTGCTATAAGTTGCCATAGAAAGTCACAATTTAGTGGGCTGGTGGAGGCTGTTTGGGCCTCTAAGTGGTATGATTGGGCCTCTGTGTACCTGAAATGCCAGGGCCTATTTTGATTCTCAGTCCAGCATTGGTATCAACTACATGTTGCAAAATTGTATCAGTTTAGAGTCTGCACCTGAATTACTGAGCTGCCAGACTCAAACAACAGAGACACCAACATTCAACTTTAATCTTAGATTTTGGGGAAAAAAAGTAAAAAATAAACAATGGAAAGTAATTGAAAAAAGTCTTCATTTCTGGGACAACAATCTAAAAAGCAACTGAACTGAAAAAAGTGTTTGGAAGGTGAACAACCCCTTTAAGTGTCACTTAAGATGCCTGATCAAACCCAAAGGGCTCTACCTGGATATTGCTATAGTTCAAATAGAAAATATATAAAGTTCAGAAAAAGATTTGTAGACTCGATGCAGTCCTACTGAATATACAGTATACAGTATACATTCTGCTTTACAAGAAAAGGATTATATAAGTAATATGTTGGTTGAAGGATATACTCAGAGTTCACCCCAGGCCATGGGTGTAAAATTAGCAGAAACATTTAAATTGTAAGTACTTCCTCTAAAGTGAATGATAATGTCCAAAAAATTTGTTAAAGTGGACCTGTCGCCCCAAAAAAATATTCAAACTCATATTTTATCACATTAGTCAAGCAAAACGAACATTAATTACACTATATAAATTATTTTAATCTTGTTTTCTTTAGTCTGGGAATTCATAATTATAGCAAGCAGGCAGGAGCCATTTTGTGGACACTGTTATTAAGACAAGCCTTGCATCATCTCAGAACCTTGTTTGTGCATCAGAATGGGGGACCCGATGTCTATCCCCATGTCCTGGCTACACAATTAAATGGTTAAGAGAACTGGGGGAATGTGTGGGGAGCAGTGGCATCTAGGAAGTGCTGAATGGAAAGTGAAAGTAATTATCTGCCCTGCCTCTATGCCGAAGGCATAGAGGAGTGGCAGACAATATTTGATTGACAGCTGAGATTTTTAAATGAGCTTTAAACAGCTATGAATGCTTTAATAAAAATTTGAAATTGGATTTCATGTTTAATTTGAAAAGGACTTTTATTATACAGATTTTTGTGTCTGGGTGACGGGTCCACTTTAAAAGTTCGGTGCATTTATTAAGACATACAGAACGATGGCCTAATGCGTTTCGTGCCTATTGCGGCACTTATTCAAGTGTTTGAATACTCACAAAGTATGACATGGCATCAAGGTGCACATACCCCAGACACTCAGCATCAGGTGGTAAACTGATAACCAGGATGCTGACACACATAGAAGTAGTTAAAAGTATGTTTAATAGATATTTTCAAGGTAAATTCAGTCTTATGCATTTCATGGTATATCATAGACTTATTTTGCTTTAGAATGTAAATAAATGAATTGTTGTGTGGATTTCAGGCCATCCCTACACAGTGCAGGTTTCAGTGAGAGAAATCATTGCAAAACAATCATTGCTCCCATTTGGCGAGGGCCCCAAACTGTTTGAGAGTGTCATATCACTGCCTTTGCGCAATATTCAAAGACTTTGTTACACAGCTATATTTGTTTCAGTTAGGCCTACAAATGTAAACAGTTGAGCCTCTGGGGCATACTTCCCTGATGTGCTCCATCTGCCCAGTGGTCTATTGTAGCAAAGAGCAGGTGTTCATGCTGGAAATGTGATCATTTACCATGACCTCCACCCACCTCACTTCATTTAAGGCAAAGGAATCAAAACAATTACTGCTGCCTTACCAGGACTGTGATACTTGAAGCTTTGTAGAATATGACCATACCAATGCCTTTCTATGATTCCTTTTGTTTTTATTTTGCCTTGCTTGCTATTCTTAAATTTATATAAGATATACTGTGTTACCAAACCTTTCCAGTCATTTGCATATAATTATTAGCATTATTGTAACTATTATAGACATGATTTCCACAACATATTCAAATAAAAGGTCACAAGTAGAACACAATATTTTCTAGAATGAATTGTTTATTATGAGTATATGTGGGAAAATGTTCAGTGCATCTTGTTGTAAATATTAAGGCTATCAGGAATTACAGATGCCCTTTCAAATACACAAGGCCATAGTCTACATTTCCTAATGTATGTCATAGATATTCAAGGTGACTTCTAATATCCTTGACAACAACAGCACTGTTCCCCACAGTACATAGTAACATAGAAAATAACCAATTGATCCATCTTGTTTGAGTAGTAAAAAGTATTTGAATCTAGTTGTGATGCCTTTCATATGCCTTTAATACAAATGTAATTTCTGACAAAAAGAAACAACATTGATTAGATGAATTTGTACTGTAAGATAGGTTACCCATTAGCCCTGCTATATGTCTTGGAATTCCACAGTGTGCAGCCCTATTGCTGTACAACTTTTGGGAATTCCAGTGTAATGAATTTATAGCAGTTGGGACTATGTTGCCATATATACACTACATCAGTGATAAAACATTTGTAATGTTAGGGCTCGTCCACACGGGGAGATTTCGGGGAGATCTGTCGCCTGGTGACTAAGCGCCGAAACGAATCTCCCTGAATAGCTTGGTAGCAGTGCGCACCCGCTACATGTAAAGTCGCCTGCGCCTATTCACACGTGGCGACGTGATTTTAAAAGTCGCTCAAAATTGCCTCGACTTTTAAAATTGCGTTGCTGCGTGTGAATTGGCGCAGGCGACTTTACGTGTAGCGGGTGCGCACTGCTAACGAGCTATTCAGGGAGATTCGTTGCGACAATTAGTCGCCAGGCGACAGATCTCCCCGAAATCTCCCTGTGTGGCCTTACCCTTAGTGGAGTTCACTAGATCAGCAATGTCCTTGTTTAGTTCTTTACAGACGTATTGTTTCTGTTGTCTATGACACAGTGTTTATTCTTTCTTTTGCTAATAGATAAAGGATTATGGTATAATGATAAGGTAATGATTGGCTATTGGCAGAATTAGAGCTGTTTGTTTGTTGGATTATTCCCTAACAGGATAGAGCATGATCTAACAGATAAGCCCCCCTGTCAACCCTGTTATCTACTCATTTATTTTTCCTAGGTTTTCAAGATGTTGGCTTAATCAGTCGTGGTGTGAAGGGGGGAAGTGACCCTCACAAATGTTGATTTACACTTGAAATAAAACAGATCAAGGGGGAGGGCAAATGAAAATGAAAAGGCAGGAGAGAAAGCCATCTCCCTAGTTTGTTCAGGGATCTGTGTTAAAACATGGGGACACCAAATAGCCAGGGATAAAGCAACAGAGACAGCTGGCTCAGTGGCAGCTGAGGACCAAGGAGTATGGGGGTCTTAGCAGGGGTCCTTATTGGTGTGCAAGTTTAATACGTGTGCAAAACAGTTTTGGGGATCAGACGCCCAATAACTCATTCTGCTGCTGCATAGAAGTGTAAAAGTGCAGGATGGAACAGCTAACATGTAAGACATTGAGAAAATGTCCTCATGTAAAGTGCATGATGTGCTCTAAACTCTGCCAAGAGATTATCTTTATATACCCCCTATTGTAATATATAAGAAAAAATTGCACTTTTCTCCCTTCACCCTGCATTGCGTAAGTTGTTGCAGGTCTGTGTACTCTCGCTTGGCCTGCATTAGGCTGAACAGGGGCCTGTGTTCCAACAGGGACAGACAGGGAAGGCACAAACAGTCAGAATTGGAATTACCAGTAGGGCGGAGGATGCAATTGCACCCAAACATGCACCCCCTTTGGCCAATTTAATGGTTGTTCAGAGCATAATAAATTGCATTCGGGGGAGGTGGGGGCTCAGGTACATGGCTTGCACCTGAGCCACGGAAATCCTGGTTCCATTATTGCAAACAGTGTTGGAGTGGGCCCCCACCCAAGTCACAAGCACCACCAACCCCACCCCAGTTGCGAGCACCACCAACTCAGATACCAGTGACCTCAGTTACTAGTGGAAGAACTGCTGCAGTGCTGCTACAAGGTATGCTGTTGGTAAGGAGAAGGAGTACAGTGTTTGGGCCTGTGAAGCACAAGTCACACTACTGCTCTGTAAGTAACACATCCTCATTGTAGTTTTTCCCAGTGCTCCTTTCCATAAATGGGCACTGTACCTTGAGTGTAATTCATCAGAGCACTGGTCTTTTGGGTTTAAATTGAAATTTGGTTAACGAGTTCAGGTTTGGTGGGAGTCAAACTGGGTAAGTGCACTTCTCCTCTGCTCCTGTCTAGAAAGCTAGGAACCAGAAGCACATGCACAAGTAGTGTATTGCATTTTGCATACACCTTCCCATTGTTCTGTTGTTAGGCTGCTGGGGGTGAGGGGGCAGTGGGTGATATCACTCCCACTTGCAGTACAGCAGTAAAGGGTGACTGAAGTTTATCAGAGCACAAGTCACATGACTTGGGACAGCTGGGAAATTGACAATATGTCTAGCCCCATGTCAGATTTCAAAATGAAATATAAAAAAAATCTGTTTGCTCTTTTGAGAAATGGATTTCAATACAGAATTCAGCTGAAGAAGCACTATTAACTGATGCATTTTGAGAAAAAAAAATGTTTTTCCCATGACAGTATGCCTTTAAGCACATTAGGGTTGGGTTTGGGTTAAGCTTTGCCTGACACGCATGTCACTAGAGCAGGTTGACTGGTGAAATGCTGCTGTGTGCAATTTGCAAGAAGCAGGCATTTTGACTACAACCAAAAGGGATAATAAACATTATGTAAAACTAGAAATTTTGGGCAAAGCACCTAGTGGCAAATTTACAAATATTCAACGTTTTCCCCACAGAACTTTAAAATAAAAATGGTGCTTGAAAAGTCCTGAACAACAATTATTTTCTAAATGTATGTTTTTCCACTATTTAGTACATTTCCTTGTTTTTTTTCTTAAAAGTGTTTGCAAGCGATGTCGCTAACCATGTTTTAATAATGGGATAATATATTATAATTATTATTCATAATAACAATAAATATTTTCTTATAATGATCTACAGGAATGTTTTGCTCTGCAGGAAAACATACTTTTTTTTAACCCATTTTGCTTTTTAGCCCTTTGTTAAAAACAGCAAAACGGTTTGGGTTTTTTTCCAGTGTTAGAAAACCTGCCCCCTAGTGTGACATTGGCCTAAATGCAAATAGAATAGTGGCATAGATTGTTTGTGTAAAATGATCTACAGCAGAAAAACAGTGTAAGGGCCCTTGCACACCCGCATGCCTCTGCAGTTGTTCCTTCCTGTGCTCTGCCACAGGGGAGCTCAAAAACAAATTGTGTAAGGGCCCTTAAAAGTGCTGTAAAAGAAATGGCATATTTATATACTTGCTTATTTCTCCCTACACATGATTTTAGCCATCATTGTAATAAAATTGGCTGGCAATTTTCAGCGACTTGGAAAATCACGCCGCTGCGTGTGAATAAGCGCAGGCGACTTTACGCCTAGCGGGTGCGCAGCGCTAACAAGCTATTCAGGGAGATTCGTCACGTCGATAAGTCGCCAGGCGAAAGATCTCCCTGAAAATTCCCCGTCTGGCCTTACCCTTAAACAGATAATAGAGCAGTGCAGTAAGACAGGAGATAAAGGAAATCCATCCCTGCAAATAGGAACCCAAGCGATAATGGATACAGCCTTATCACTAGTGATGGGCGAATTTATTCACCTGGGTCAAAAATTTTCTAGTGTCAAAAAAACAGATGCCGGCACCTGTTTTTTTGGACGCCGGCATCAAAACGAGACGGGCGCATCCAAAACGAGACGATGTTAGCGTTTTGTGAATTTTTCACCATGTTGCAAATTTCTCAGGAAATTTGCAAAAAATTTGGTGGCGCGAAACGCCACAGATTTGCCCATCACTGCTTATCACTTTTATATAGGTCCCATGCTGCATAGCCTGTATATAAGCAAAGATGTGTACTGCAGAGTGCCCAGGTTTTATTTGTGTATGCTGTGGCATGTTGACAAAATAGTGTGTGAGCTGACTTCCTACCGCTTTAGTTCCCAAATAATAACAAAGACAAAGGTTATATTTGCATTACAGTGAATATGAAGTACATCAAGTCATAGCCTTTATACCAGGGGTGTCCAACCCATTGGCTTCCCTGGGCCACATTGTAAAAAAAAAATTGTCTGGGGCCACACATGAAATACACAAACACTTTTGATTTTAAAGAGAAAATAAAATACACAGAAAAGAACTACATTACCAGTATGGGACATTTGGATATGAAATAGACTTATTATTATATTATTATTACTATCTGGGCAATGGTCAGAGTTCCTCCTCCTCCTGTATCCTTTCGACATGACGTTTCCTTGGGAACCAAGCATTTCAAGCTGGGCTACATTTATATCCATCCTGGGCCACATGCGGCCTCGGGCCACAGGTTGGACACCCCTGATTTATACATATTGCATAAGAGATAATACATTTATATTCTGTTCTAAAGTATACCACTCCTTAGCAATAAAAAGTTTCCAGATCCATTTGTCTTTAAGGGCTGGTGCAGACAGGGAGATTCGGGGAGATTCTGTCACCTGGCGATTAATTGCTGGCGACAATCTCCCGAGCTGCCTTCTCCCTGTCCGTCGCCTCGTGGCGATTTCTGGAATCGCCTGAAGTTACTTTGTGAGGAAACTTCGTGAGATTCCGGAAATCGCCGCGCTGCGTGTGGATTAGCGCTGGCGCTTTTTCATTTTAACAGGCGGCGGACAGGGAGAAGGCAGTTCGGGGAGATTGTTACCAGCGATTAATCGCCAGGCGACAGAATCTCCCCGAATCTCCCTGTCTGCCCCAGCCCTTAGAATCAAGGCTGTTGTTGCTCTATGCTTCCATCTATAGTTTACCTAACCCATACATATGTGTAGTATATGGGCAATGTGTAGAAATGTACAGGCTATCAGCTTTACATTCTATTTTTGTACAGTCTTTTTAACTAGGAACCAGTGAAAAAGCTGTATGCTCTTCTCTTTGTAACCATGAAGCACCCAAACCCAACTGTTTTAGAGTATACAGTATGTTCCCATATAAACATTCCAAAGTGATCTTAAATATTATGCTACATTTTTTAATAAATTATATGCTTGTAGTATAGCTGCTACAACTTGCGTTGTTGCAATTTATGAGATATAGTTTGAATCTATGAATCTTTAAATTACTTTTCAGTAGGTTCTCTTTCACTCTCATTTTATTTACTTAGTATAAGATATTTAATTTACTTTTGTTTTATGTGGATAACAATTAACTAAGGCTAAATGTATTGCAATGGCGGAAATATCTATGGATGCAGAATAGATAGGGCTTTGTGTTTGTGTGTGTGTGTGTCTGTATATATTCAGTTTGTGTGTGGATATATTTGCATATGTACATGTAGAATACACTCACAATATGTCCTTTTCAAGACCCCTGGTCTTCAGTGTAGAGCCCCCTGAGGAGTGGGGGAGGGAGTATTATACAAAGAAGTAATGAGAGGGAGGGGGAGGGGAGATGTAATATGTATTAGGAGATAGCAGTAGTGGGGGATGCTGGCCTTACAAAGGCCCATATTAAAAAAAGGTGAAGAGGAGGAGGAGGGCAACAAGGGAGAATGGACAATGTTCACTACCAATAATACAAAGATTCAAATAAAAAAGGTAGATTTGAAAAATACACAAATCTGTGAGAGGCTGAAACCCCCATTCTGCTGAATATAGCTTCACGAACCCTCTCCTTGCAAAAGCAAAACAATTTGCTTGATTATTATTCCCTCTTTCAGAATCCCCAGACAATATATCTTAAATAGATCCCTAAATCTCAAAAAACAGTCCTTCATTATCTCACCCCATCAAGGAAAACCCTGGAGAGCACTGCTTTTTAACCTCTCCACTGCCTGAAACATTGTGCAGAGCTTTCCTCCAGATCTGCCAGAAATAGGTTGCAGATACCAGTATTAACTGTTTAGCAAAGTGATAGAGAGTGCAAAACAATTGGATGAAGAAATCATATTGTTCTGCAAGGAGAGATGGTTTGGGCCAAGTGTGATACTTAGTGAACAATTACTTTTTGTAGATGTCAGGTGAGTAAATTAATTCTTTCCAAATCTGTTTTTGGCAGTGGAAAGATAAAGAGGCATTGGTCTCCAGAGAAGTTCTAGCAGTCAGGCACGGACTGGCAATCTGTGGGTTCGGGCAAATGCCCGATGGGTCACGTGCTTTCAAATGTTAATGGGCTGCTCACCTAAAAATGCAAATTAGGCCTATCTTTAATAAGTAAATGAGCCAATCACTTTAGAACACTGTGATATGTAGCATCAATTGCATGAGACAGCCTAGTCTCTGAAGTATGCCACACTTTGGCCCTGTGACACACATGGGAATTAGGGCTCTTACACACAAGCGTTTTTACCTGCGCTCCCCTGCGTTCCGTTTTGCTGCGTTCAGCCGCAGGGGAGCGAAGGTATAGACGCACTCAATGCTTTTCAGCAGGGCTGTACTCACACGAACACATGTAGGCGCCGAACGCAGGTTAAGACGCAAAATGCTGCATTTTTCCTGCGTTCGGCACCTACATGCGTTGGTGTGAGTACAGCCCCCATTGAAAAGCATTGAGTGCGTCTATACCTGCGCTCCCCTGCAGCTGAATGCAGCAAAACGGAACGCAGGGGAGTGCAGGTAAAAATGATCGTGTGTAAGAGCCCTTAAAGTTTAAAATTTCCTTTATCTTCCATGGTGCATGGTCTAGCTGGGGGCACAAAAAGGAAAATGTATAATATACTGTAAGTATAGGACCACTAATCCATCTGATAGAATAGTTGTGATAGCAACTAGGGTGAGATATTTATTGCAAGAACTATTTCCAGCACATAGAGTGTATAATATTGCTGCTGATTATATGGTAATGTATATCTAATAAACATTAGTTCTAGATAACTTTGGGGTTGGAAATATATATCATACTTTGCATGAATGGGAATATACGGGTTGCTTTGATACTTTTGCCAGGGCTGCCTTTTTCTCCCAGTCTGGCCCTGCTAGCAGTAACATGATTAATCCTTTCACTACACTGAAGCTTTTTATCTCTGTGCCACATTTTGGAAGAATAATAAAAGTGAGCATTAAGGCTGGGGACAGACAGGGAGATTCGGGGAGATTCTGTCGCCTGGCGTTTAATAGCAGGCGACAATCTCCCGAACTTCCTTCTCCCTGTCCGTCGCTAGTTGAAATGGAAAAGCGCCAGCGCTGTGCACATGCAGCACGGTGATTTCCGGAATCGCACGAAGTTACTTCGTGAGGAAACTTCTGGCGATTCCGGAAATCGTCGCGCCGCGTGTGCACAGCGCTGGCGCTTTTCCATTTAAACTAGCAACGGACAGGGAGAAGGAAGTTCGGGAGATTGTCGCCTGCTATTAAACGCCAGGCGACAGAATCTTCCCGAATCTCCCTGTCTGTCCCCAGCCTAACCCCCTCCCTGAACAAAAAGACTCTTCTTTTATACTGTTACTCTGGGAAGAACTTGGCAGAAAAAGGCAGTGTTAAATCCATCCCTTTCAAATAGATACATAAAATAAGTGTCATGTGCCACTATATTAGTCCTTTCCCTGTAGAGAAACCTTACCGAGCTTTGTCCCATTTACAAATGAGCTCAAAAAGATCCTGCAGAGCTTCGCTCCATTAACTCTTACTCCTTATCCCCCTTGGCACACTTCATTAGCCACCTTGCTGAAGCTGAGATATTAATTAGGAGGGAAGGAGGGGGCTCTCCATTTTTGCATGTCTAATTAAATGGAGAAGGCATTTAATTAGGCTCTAATTACCCAAAGATAAATGGGGAGATGATACCAACCTCTTTCTGCCTTGTGGTAGATTTTATTATGCTATTTTGTGCTACGCTTTATTTGCCTTTTTTTTTATTCATGGTCCTTTCTTGAGACCTTTTTAAAATACTCTTTTTAAAGGGAATCCCCACCTCAACTTTTTTTTTTTACCCATAATAAAAGAAAATGTAATTCTAAGCAAATATCAAGTATACATGCATTGAGTATGCATACTCCTGATATTGCTTTCAACTGTAGGGGAGTACAGGGTCAGAGGCAATTAATTCTTTAAGTGCCAAATGCAGCAGGTGGAACGCAACATGCTGCATTCCACCTACGCTCGGGGCTTACATGCATTGTTGTGAGTCTGTGCCCATAAGGAAGGGCTGTGTCTGCACAGAGAAGCATGGGGAAAACGCTGGTGAGTATTGAATTTACACAATTTATAAATGTCATTTCTACTGAAAACAGATTTTATTTATTCTTTACTTTTCTCTCATTCATACTTTTGAAACAATGTAACAGAAGTTGCTCCTCTGGGTCTGTTAAACAGCTGGCTTCTGCTAAATTGTTTCATTCATTATATAAAAACAGTTTTAAGGCCCTTACACACGGAAGTTTTTGACCTGCGCTCCCCTGCGTTGCGTTTGGCTGTGTTCAGCCGCAGGGGAGCGCAGGTCTAGATGCACCTCATTCATTTCAATGAGGTTGTACCCACGAGACACGTGTAAGCACCGAACGCAGATTCAGATGCAGCATGTTGCGTCTGAATCTGCATTCGGAGCTTACACGCATCTCGTGGGTATAACGCCATTGAAACTAATGAGGTGCGTCTAGACCTGCGCTCTAGCCGAGGTCCAAAACGCCCTTGTGTAAGGGCCCTTATTTGAAATCCCCTTTAAGAGCTGTTACACATTGGTGTTTTTTCTTGCTCAACCTGCTCATACGCATGTTTGAGTGCAAAAAAAACACATTGATAAATTGACTCCATTATATTTTGCCAGGCTGTACTTATTAGTGTTCTTGATGTGTTTTTCTCTGTTTGCATTTGGGTGCTTTTGTTTGACACAGCATTCTGCATTTTTTGCACTTGAGGCACGTTCAGATATCAATAGAAGATACTGTTTTATTTGAAACAGAAAAAATTATCAGAGCTGTGTCAAAATAAGTGTTTCAATTATTTTTTTCTCTATCTGTGTGCGTTTTAAAATCACATAAGCAAATGACCATGTGTAAGAGCCTTAAGGCTAATGGCACACTGGGTTAGCAATCCATACAAAACACTTTCCATATGTACACCTGTGTGTATCTGCATTGACAGGCATGTTGCTTGCTTGAATAGGAAGTTCTAGGCCAAAAGAGGCAGAACAGGAATGCAAATAATTCAGAGCAATAAAGTTGTTTAGAATAGGCCAATTTCCAACATACATACATACATTTATTTATAATTAAGCTTTACATTTTCCCACTTTCCACATGCAATGAGATGAGTTAACATCATTTAATCTGATACTGTCAAACAAACCATACAATCCCAAAATGGGTATTACTGGACAACCACCATGTTAATGCTATTAAAGAGAATATGTGCCATTTTCTACTCCAGCATTTTTGCAAGTGAGCATTTTCAGTTGGAAATCTACCTTGGGTATGTAGTGATGAACGGCATTGAAGTTAATGATATGAGCTATATGCGGCTGTATCTTGCAGCATTTGGTCTTTTCCCATTCTCATTGAAAAAGGGCCCCACCACATCTGGCATTAGCTTTAACATAGGGGAAAGCCACCTCAAACAGTTTGTATACAATGCCCTCACACCAAAACCAGCATGTCTTGGCTATATAGGGTACCTGAGATAAATCAAGTGACGTTTTGATACAGTGCCAGAATGGGCACCTGGTACAATCCATGGAATTAAGCAATCTAGTAGCAAAGGATCTCAGAAGATATATTTAACTGTACTCTACTTCATTTAAGGTGCTGAGCCATTGGTACCAAAAAAAAAAAGAAAAAAAAAACCTCAACAACATGGCAAAGAAGATATAATTTTTTGGTCATTTTGTATTGCCCCTAGCCATTTCAAAGCATTCATACTTGACGAGAGTCATGTTTCCTGATATCTTCTGCGAGTCACAGGGGATTCCCACTCACAGGTAATGCAATAGAGTGAAGTCTGGCCCACTCAGCCCAACACACTGAAGAGCAGAGAGAAATGAGAGCCGCAGGGAGGATGTGCCAAGTCTGTGGTGAGCTATGAAATTGTTTTACAACATCAAAAGATCATTTTTGCAACAAAACCAATGCTGCATTATTTTGGATGTTATTATTCCATTAACCTTTAATGCTGCAGCTTTGTAATTGTTTAAATGTTTATCTGAATAGGTACAGCCCACATTTGCAAAATGCTGTCAGACCCTAGAACTGAAAACTGATTTGACAAGATAGTTCATGCTTATGATTCTCTCCTTACCAGAGACTCTCTGGTGACCCTCTCTAGAGTACCAACAAGACAGTCTTCCTACAGCATGTGCCCTAAAGGGGAGCAAGAAAAAATGCTGAGCTGTCAGAATATAGTATAGAATTCTACAGTCAGGACATCATGTTTTCAAAATGTAAAAAAACATGTTTGAAAGGGGAACAACACACAGTATATTGCTCGGAATGTATGTGCTCAGCTGTAGGCAGGAAGTGGCAGATTCGGTGCTACCAACAAACCTGCAAAGATCTGATAGTGACAGGAATGAGCAGATTGTGTGAGTGTTTTTGTGTGTGTGGTGGGGTCATATATAAAAAAAACTGAGAGAATTAAAAGTGTATAAATGAGAATCACGTGAGATGGAATTTCTAAGAAATTGGTTTAATTGTGGAGCTGGAAACTCTAAGCAGAACAAAGTAAAATCAAGGTAGAACTTGTAAAAATAAAGCATTAGGTAGAAAAATACACTGGGGCGAAGGATCAGTTTGATATTGGGTATCCTATATATATGTATGTACATATTATATATATTATAATATCAATATTCATATAAGAAGACAGAAGTAGTGTCAGTGGGGGAGACAGAATACTGAAAGAAAGTGGGGAGTCAGTTGGAGAGAGGAGTGTAGATAAAAGGTAGTTACAGTGGGGGTCGGTGGGAGTGACAGGGCACAGAAAGAGAAGCACAGAGAGGAAGAAAAGAGGAAGAGAATGAACGGAAGGAGAGGCGGTGAGGGGAAGTGACAGCTTACATACAGTTTAGAGAGTGAGAGAGGGACAGCTCCCAAACTGAACGACACATACAGAATATAAGGTGAGCAGACTTTTACCTGTTTATCACTGGAGAACTATGAAGCTGGCAGGTAACCATTTGTGTCAAGTTTGGTTTCCTAGTACTGAACTGTCACTGCATTGCTGGAGCTTCTCACATAGTAACATCCTCTGTTAGTGTGTGATACACTGCTGTCACTGTAAAGTTATTCATAAAGTAGTAGAACTCAGAGACTTTCATACTGTATATATGGAAGGCTTACAGCTAGTTGAAGGTGGGAAAGAACCCGTGCCCCTCCCTAGATCAACATACACTCTTCTTCCCCTTTTAACAATGGGAGGAGAGTTGCACTATATTACTACAAGGCTCCATGAAAAAGAATATAAACATGCAGCAATATTATCACTTAGTTCCTGCTTTGAATTAGCACACAAGCAAATAATCACAACTGGAAACACGATTCAGTAAGGAAATGGATTTCATCATATGAATTATGGGGAACTCCACATAAATACTGTATTTACATAATTAAAGCATACAGTAAAGCTACTTTCCGGTATACATTAATTAAAAAAGATTTTTTTTCTTTTAAATATTTAACTTTAAATTTTATCTGTAAATATTGCTGTGGAAAGCTGTTCCTGTCTTTTACAATTCTTTTTTCACCTTTCCCTGGATACCATCACAACACTGTATTGATATCCCGCTCTCCAATTCCCACAATGCCTTGCACGGTTTTGTCGCCATTACCTCTGAAGAAGGAGAATAATAGAAATGTCTGAGGCATTGTGGGAATTGGAGCCTAGTGAGGAGCTGATTTCTGCAACTGTGTTTCTGTAGTCTGGCAAACTGATTTACATTTTTCATTATGCAAAGACTAAATATTAATTACTGAGTAATACTTTGCGTATCTGTGAATTATAGTTCCAAGAAAAGCCTGTTTTAAGTCTAGGAAAGAGTATTTCATTCTGCAAAGTATTAACACAGCCACCTTTTATCACTTTTCAAGTCTTTATAATATTGTGTCAAAAAAGAATGTGTCTGCAAATATAACCAAAATTTGTACATACAGGTATAGACCATCTCTCAAAGTCAATTTTCATGAAATAAATTTATTTTTTAAAAATTATTCTTTGCAGTGATAAACCAGTACATTGTATTTAATCCCAACTGACACATCATGAATCCTTATTGGAGGCAAGACAATCCTATTGGGTTTACTTAAAGGGATTCTGTTGTTATTTTTATGATGCATTTTTTTATTGCTAAATTACACTTCAAAAAATTTTATTTAATTCCTGAATTAGCAGCCATCTCAGGTCAGTTTGCCTGGTCATGTGCTTTCAGAAAGAGCCAGCACTTTAGGATGGAACTGCTTTTTGGCAGGCTGCTGTTTCTCCTACACAATGAAACTGAATGTGACGCATTGGGACCTGGCTTTTTCTATTGAGTGCTGTTCTTAGATCTACCAGGGAGCTGTTATCTTGTGTTAGGGAGCTGCTATCTCATTACCTTTCAATTGTTCTGTTGTTAGGCTGCTGGTGGGGGGAGGGTGATATCACTCCAACTTGCAGTAAAGAGTGATTGAGTGATTAAAGTTTATCTGAGCACAAGTCCTATGACTTGGGGCAGCTGGGAAACAATATGTCTAGCCCCATGTCAGATTTCAAAATGAAATATAAAAAATCTGTTTGCTCTTTTGAGAAATGGATTTCAGTGCAGAACTCTGCTCGGGTAGCACTATTAACTAATGTGTTTTGAGAAAAACATTTTTTCTCATGACGGTATCCCTTATAGTTTAAATGAAAGTAATACCTTAGGTCCCAATAATTCCGGATAACAGATGCCATACCTATGGTTAGCATTGTCAGTCCAGTGTTCATTCAGTTCTAGTCTAGTGTCTGTGGGGAGTATACTTGCATATTCATTGATTTACCTATCAATCCCAAATGCTGCTGATCTTCCACTTATTATTAAAATTAGTTCTACTGATCTTCCAAGCAGAACATGTGGTGTTCACACAATGGGCCAGATTCATTAAGATGATAAAGATTTATCTGCCACGGATCACTTTCTAGTAGAAAAAAAACCATAGGTCATGTGGTACCTACCCCTGGTTATTAGTCATACTTATTTCAAAGGCAGCATACCACATATATCATTTCTTTTTATGTGATAAAAACTGTGTTTTGCATTAGAGTTGGTAAAACAGGATGCCTTTTTTTTCTGTCGGGCCCAGAGATATTTAATACATACAACAATTTTATAAACAATGTTCCAAACGGATGATATTTTGAGTGAGTGGTCTACCTTGTCATTAATTTGTATTATAGTGATAATATCATTCAAATAAGTCAGCCGACCTCTAACAGGACAACCTTGCAAGATGATTATCAAATGTCAGAGTATTGCTATGATTTACAGCAAGTGTGCAGATAAGTGCCCATGTTAGGATGAAAAAGAAAAGCCCTAAAGATATTTATCTCTTTCATAACTATTCATATTTTTACAGTATATGTGTTGTTATTACATGTTGTGTATCTATTCTAAATAAATAAGTCATTTCCTTTTCTTTTACAGGTTTATGTTACTTTAATTTAACTGTTGGCCCCACTGAACACAAATTCATACACATACGTCACCTGCTTGTTATTCCTATTATTTTTACAGGTTGAAAAACAAGGAACAGGAGAAGCCAAAACAAGGAACTAGGACAGGAAGCAAAAGTGAGAATATAATAGTGTGGGAAAACTAAAGAGAGTATGCTGGTGAGAGACTACAGCGAGTAGAGAGAAGAAAGGAAAAAAAGCACAAGAGTAAGACACAAAACATACATATATGTAGATAAAAAGGAAGCAGTTGGGAGTGGGAACAGGATGAGCGATCAAGGTAAAAATACCAAGAGAGAGTCTGCAGAGGCTTTCCTTGTGCAAAGTGAGACATCGGAACATAAAGGTGCAAGGGAAGAGTCTACAGAAACATTGAACTTGCAGGATCAAAACAAAGAAAGACCTAACTCAGAAAAGGAGACTGCAGAAACATTTAATGCACAAGATGAGACATCAGAACAGAGAGACACAGCAAAAGTGACCGTAGGGACATTCATTGTGTCAGATGAGGCATCAGAACAAACAGACACAGAAAAAGATGAGACATCAGACCAGATGGACACAGAAAAAGTGATAGTGGAGACTTTTTTTGCACAAGATGAGGCATCTGAATCAGGGAGCAATGAGCCACAGAACCAGGTGAGTTTAAAGGCTATGGTATGAAATAGAGGGAATGGACAGTGGGTAAGAGGATGGCATAGCATTTCACCTATTTCTTATTGACCATGTCTTTAGGAACATCCTATGGCTGCTGGAGATGATGGTGTGTTTCAAGATGATGCAAAAGCACCTACAGATGGTCTAGAGGGGAAGTCCAGAACCTGGAGATCTGCTCCTCCTTCACCTATCAGTGAGAGACGAGGTTGTATATCTATTTCTATATATCTATCCATATATATATATATGTACAGTATATTATATGGCCCCCAATTATATTATATATGTCCCCAATTAAAACTTAATTTTGATTAAGTCACTTTTGCCCTTTAACCTTTAACTATTTTAGTTTGAAATCTTTTTGACATCTTGAATTTTAAAGCATTATATGATGCCTTTGTTCAGATTTTGTCCAATAACTCTCTGAAGTCATACTTGTTAAAGGGGAGGTTCGCCTTCCAAATACTTCTTCTAGTGGAGTTATTTTCAGATTATTCACCATAAACAAATACTTTTTTCAATTACTTTCCATCTTTTATTTTTTTACCATTTTCCCAAAACTGAAGATTAAAATTTTACTGTTCATGTCTCTTGTGATTCAGTCTGGCAGCAAAGTGATACAGGAACATTCTGAACTGCTACAATTTGCCTCATGAATCATTCATAATTTATAATTGGTTGATACATTTCTCGCCAGTATCTTTGGAATATTAGCAACTATTGTATCAATTCTAACAGCTGCCTCTAATGAAGCTCAGCAGGGACAAAGATAGAAATGTATCAACTAAATGTATCCGTTTAGAACAGTTAGAGTCAGCGACTCCCCTTCCCAGAGCTGCTTAGGAAGGTGAAATATTAAACATTTTATTCAATATTAGAAAAACAGTCACAAATACAAATTGGAAAGTAATAGGAGAAAGTTATTAATTCTGGTGAACTATCTGAAACCAACTTGATGGTGAACAATCCCTTTAAAAGTGAGAGTGCAAAATAGACAGACTAAAAGTAAAGAATATTGTAAGAGGCTTCCTGACCCACTGCCTTGGTCTTAAAACCCTTCTGTGATATGGTGGTAAAACTTGGACCTATTCCGAGCCCTTTTTATTCTCTGTGCTTCTTGAATAAATGTATTCCATTTTTCTTTACAGTCTTCTTTAATATTAATGGAATTCTGTCATGGGAAAACATGTTTCCTACGCTGAAATCCATTTCACAAAAGTTAGTGTGATCTCACCCTCATCTCACCCCCCCAGCAGCAATTATTTCTTGAAAATATATTTAGAGTGAGAACCCCTGACATGATTATCATAGAAAGAAATGAGGGCTTTTCAAGTGTGGTTGGTCAAAAAACAAAAAACAAAAAAACATTCAATGGCCCTATGTACTATTTCCCTTACTTCACAGTACTGTTAAAGGTGCTGCAGATAAGCAGTAGCTTAATAAATGCTGATGTTAAAAGGAAAAATGCCAAGTCCATTTTTGCCAAAATAGATATGTGTGTCCCTGCCTAACCCTGAAAGAACTGTTTGATTATTTATAACATTGATTTCAAGACTACAAGCTTGAAATTGAGGCTAGAGGTATCCTAAGATATGTATACTCTTCAAAGGTGAATTTAGTATAGATGGTGAGATATAAAATCTGCACTGATCCTTCAATCAGATTTTTTTGTTGCAGACAACATAAATATGCTGTTAACTAGTTGGGCTCTCCAATTTACTAGCTTACTCTGGAATCCTTTCTGAGGAACTTAAAATGAAAACTTTAATACTTTAATGTAATAAAAGGTGCAAAATGGCTATACCTATTGCTAACTGCAGTTAACCCCTGTTTAAAGGCAAAAATTGTATTGGTAGCTATGGATTACTGCAAATGGGCAAACTTTGTGCCTTTTATTACATAAGGGGATACATAGGTCAAAAATAAATTAAAAGGGAACTATCGCAAAAATGAAAATTTTATATAAGGTTCGTCATATTGAAATAAGAAACTTTCTAAATACAATCAATTAAAAATTCACCAGCGTCCATTTTGCTACTGGCGTCCATTGTTGCCATTGTCAAAAGTCCTGTGTCAAAATTATTTTCGCAATACAGGACAAATACGCCCATCACTATCTAACACTCCTGCTTGAAGACAGAATAAAGAGAAACAGATGCAGAGAGAGGGATAGTGATGATAAACTTGACTATTTCAGAAACTATGCAGACTTTTTAATTGATTATAGTTAGAAAGTTTCTTACTTCAGTATAGGGAAGCTTATATTAAATTTTAATTTTGCAATAGTTCCCTTTTAAAGTAAAATCAAAACAATAAAAAATTGAAACACAATTATTCTCAGCTTTATTTTGGTAAATTATTTTATCTTAAAGATAATATTCCTTTAATATGCTATTGAGCAGAAATGCTTCAAACCAAGTTTGTTTGATTCCCCTGTTAGATTAGCAATCTTGAATTAATACAGGTTTTCTTGGTGCACATTTTTTTGAAGACTGCTCTACATGCTGGGTGCACTCTTGACACCACACGCCAAATGGCCGAGTGCAAATTTGACTAAATAAATAGGGCTTGTATTGAACATAAATTTTGCCTTTTTGTTATTTCTTGCACTAAATACAATAAAACCTCTTTCATTTCCTGGTTCTGCAGAGTCATTGTTTAAGAAAGAGGAGTTAGGAAAAGTCACCACCGGGATAGCACACATAAAGATTCGTTTTCCCAAGTCACCTGAAGTCACCCGAAGTTTCCTCAAAGTTCTCCGAATCTGCCTGTGTGCCCTTACCTAAGGGTGAAGACACACAGACCCAAATTCACTAAAGGGCCAAGTGGCTAACGCTAGCGAAAATTTGCCAGAGTGACGTCATTTCACAACTTCGCAAATTCCCTAACACCAACTCTGGCGAATTTTCGCTAGCGAAGTAGATAGACTAGCGCAACTTCACACCCTAACGCCAGGCGAAGTTGCACACTGATGAATGATCTTAACTATGCTAATTCACTAAGATGACCATTTTACTGAACGTTACCACTTACGCTAGACGTTACTTCGCCAGGTTAGACCTGGCAAGTTCAATACAATAGATACAATCCTTTCCCCCTACATTTCCTAACATATGGCAACTCAACCATACAGTGGGAACATGTTTAGGGCAATAGGAAAACATTATTTTATTAAAGGTTTTCTCGGCTTGTGTAGTGCAATGTAGTGGCTGTAAAATTCACGCCATATGCAAATTAGGCATCACTAGCGTAAATGCTCTTTGCCTGGCGAAGTAACACTAGCACAACTACACTACAGTTCGCCACCCTGAGCTGGGTCGGATTTACATAGTGGGCACCCCTAGGCCCACTGTCGTTTGGGAGCCTTTTATTTTGCCTAAATTTTCATCATAAGGACAGAGCAATGGGAAAAGACGGGAGATTTAAATTTCTGAACCAATGTGGCTGTGGATGGGCAGCATGCCGCCCCCTAAAATCCTGCCGCCCTAGGCCCGGGCCTAGGTGGCCTTTCAACAAATCCAGGCCTGGCCCTGAGCGTAACTTCGCACTTTAGTGAATTAGCATAGAACTGGCGAACATTGGCAAAGGCAACGCTAGCGAATTTTCGCCGCTTAGTGAATTTGCCCCACAGAGCCTCTAGTAGCAGCTACTTGTCACAGTTACATAATAGACATTAGTGATAAATGGCTCAGCTAAGACACTACGGGTGTTTTAGCAGCGGCAATTCTCAGTATTGTCTATGGCAGGGTATTTTTTTGGCATTTTGTAGCCACAAAAAGTAGCTGCTACTAGGAGCTCCATGTGTCTTCACCCTAATTTAAGGCACCCCAGTGATTATAGTCACTCAGCCTGGGCCAGTGCTTCTGTGCACCTGCCATGGGGTACTTCTGAGCAAATAACATAGCGATCCTTTTCTTCCATTACTTCAATGACCCCGGGATCTATGCATGCACAGATGTGTGAAAAGGCTGGGTTTTCACTTAAATTTTGACTTTTCACATGCATAAAAATGCACAGGCTAGACAATCTGATATTCCTCCCAGGCAAATGTCAAATGTTTCCATTTTAGTATATGATACAGCATACTTTATGGGGTTTTTTTTCCCCATGATCTCTCACCAGGTTTATCTGCCTCACTTCTGTCTCTTCACACTGAACAATTCCTTGACCTTCTCTCCACTGCTCAAACAAGACGGCTTGAAGAGCAGAGAGCAGAGCTGCCTCCATCACGTCCCCGGGCCAAGCGACACTTTTCTTTACCCACCTCACGCAACCTATCCCTTCCTTCAGATGAAAAAGGGCTGGTCTTAGAGCTCCAGCGCAGAAGGGGTGGATCATGGACTGGGAGGAGTCTCAGAAAGAAACCAGCACCTATAAAAATACCAGCTCAAGAGGAGTTGTACAACACCATTATAGGGCATCAGGTAAGGGGATCATGCTTTCACAAATCAGAGCTTTCCAAATGTTTTCAAAAAGGAAATTCTTGCAAAGTAAAAAGTGATAATTTAAAACAGGAGTGACATACTTTTCTAATAGATCTGCTTTTAGTGATGTTATACCATTATGCTCTACATTCATCAAAATATTGTTAGCATTCTGTTCCATGTGGGGTGCAGGTCCCACACCTCCTTGGGGCCCGCTGGAGCCACAATAACTGTCTGTTGGGCAGGGGGTGATTTTAAATTGCACATGCCAGCAGCACTCAAGCGTGCAATTCATAGGGGGGGGTTCTAACAGGGGTGCCCCAATGCCCCTGTTCCAGCTGAATTGAAATCCATTTTTAATTTAATCATTTTGTTCAAGCACAGGATATACAGTAGATAACTGGCACAGACAAACACAAGAGGTCCTCAACACTCAACCCACCATCAACACACTAGTGGTTTTATATTAAATTATTTTTTTTAATATAGTAGCATGATTTATTTGTAATGTAAATGCATAATTAAGAAATAAACTACACTATAAAAATCACGTTAGAATCTATTTAAGCTTAATGGATCAGTGGCATGATTCTTTCCTAACAGAATATTAATGACCCCACAATCATGTATTGTTTTAGGCTCAGCGGATGGAAGACCAGCGTTGTTCTCCTCCACTCCCTCAGGGTGCTGCTGACCTATTTGAGATATTATTTCGTGTTCAAGGGAATCGTTTGGATGAACAAAGAGTGGAAATGCCTCCGCCACTTGGGGGTGCCTGTTGATCAGATCCCCATTTTTCTTGCTGGCAGCATTACCTAGCCGGTCTGTAAGGTATCGGGTTATTTTACACTGCTTTCCCTGTTTAATCGTCCCATTAGGAGCAGGGATGGGAAACAGAGAACCAGATAAAGTGGAGAAATTCATTTTTTTTCTCTGCTCATTTTTGTAAGTTTTGATTATTTCAGAACATTTTTTTTCCATCAAAACGTTGCAGGACACGGTATTTTGGGTTCTTAAAACAAGGAACACTTGGAAAGGGCTTTGGAAGGAATTAAATAATACAGAATGGAGGAGAATTATCCTCACTGATGTGAGACTACAAATAGGCAGGATGATCTACTGAAATGAATAACTGCTTTATAAAATGTCCCATTATGGATGTATTGTATAAGAAATTAAGAAAGTTACTCAGTCTACTAATTCATGATAGCGTTGATTTTCTTGTCAGCAAAAGTGGTTTCAATTTAAGTTTAATGAATCAATGCTTTGAACAGGAAGTGGGTGTGTAGGCAGGATGCCATCAAGGAAACAGTCTTGTTTTAAGTGGCATTGCCCCTAGAGGGACACGAGATTTGACACTTGATTACTGCTGCATAATTTCTTTCCTCCAGTAGCACCTTCTGTTGCATTGTTTTCAATACCCTTGTTTGAAATAAAATATATTAACATTCTTTATTGAAAATTCTACAGCTTTAATATGAGCTTGTTAGCTAGATGATCAGATAATCCGGGGAAAAAAATACATATATATATATATTTAGATACATAAAGACATTGGTATGAATAATGTATTGCACTATGCCCTTAGTTTACTCATTGATTCCAGTGGAAACAATAATGATGTACAATTATAAGGTGTTCTTTCCATAAGTACTATTCATATTGTACCAGAAAAAACTGCAGCTTGAACATTTATTGTTTCCATAAAACAGGTGTATCTTGCCACTTTAACAACAAATAGCTTGTTTTTCTTTCCATGTTTATGTAGTGCACAGTACTGCCTGCTCCAGGTAGCAAGGTTTCATTTTTAGTATACTGCCTTTCATTAACTGATAAGTATACTCTGATAATAGGAGTAAAACTCCTTTTTTTTTTCTTCTCATATTTTACCAGAAACAAACTCGACCTAACTTCCATCCAGAAATTTAAGTTTATAGAAAAACTCTTCAATTGGAAATTGTACAACTTTATAGAATTTGCACTTGAAAAACTCAAATTTATTGAGTTTTGATGTACAAGCCTGCATCAAACACTCCAAAACTGCCAAAATTCATGAAGGTTAAACATCTTCAAATGGTTAAAGGGACAGCTGCCATTGACTTCTACATAAATTCAGTAGGTTTAAGGGTAAAGACACACAAATATTTTGAGATTTAATATGATTTATGATTTATTTATTATTTTGAGATTTATTATTAATATTTTGAGATTTATTATTAGCTGCTAAATCTGAATCTGAAAATACGTCATTTATTGGTAGAGACACACGGTGCTGTTTGGGGGAGAGTAGTCATCTGGCAACAAATCCCCTCTTCCTCGGGTGACTAATCTCCCTGAACTGCCTCCCCGCGGCTGGAATCTAAATCGCCGGTGAGATGGCACTCGGATCACTTGCTTACCGAAGTCCCTTGAAATTGTCTCCAAGTGCCATCCACCCAGCGATTTAGATTCTAGCCGCAGGGAGGCAGTTTGGGAAGATCAGTTACCTGAGGAAGAGGCGATTTGTTGCCAGGCGATCAATCTCCCCCAAACAGCACTGTGTGTCTCTACCATTAAAGGGCAAGGAAAGTGTAAAATAGAATAAGGCTAGAAATGCTGTATTTTGTA
>CM044446.1:51440903-51463516 GCA_024363595.1 Xenopus borealis | reverse complement strand
GTATACAAAATACAGCATTTCTAGCCTTATTCTATTTTACACTTTCCTTGCCGTTTAAAGGAGAAGTAAAGTTTAACTAAAGAAGTAGCTAGAAATGTTGTACATTATATTTTGTGCTTCTGTACCAGAACAAGGCAACCACAGCGCATTAGCAGGAAAGATCTGTGTCTCCAAAGACGCCCCAGTAGCTCCCCATCTTCTTTTCTGCTTATTCACTGCACATGCTCTGCTGTCACTTACTGAGCTTAGGGACCGACGCAGGATATACTGAACACATATCATATAAATGTCACAATATAAAGCTGAAGCTGATTAGTAAAACGGCTCAGAAACCAGCACAATTAGCATCAGAATGTAATAATCAACCCTGTAGTATTGGCTCTTACTACAGACAATCCTCATTTTCTACTGGATGATTTGCAATGACCAAGAAAACTAAGTAATGAAAAATATAATGTACATATTGTGCTGCATGGGTACAGTTGGTGTTTGCTACAGAAATTTACAATGGTTTAAATAGACAAGCTCCTGTGTAGCCATGGGGGCAGCCATTGAATGCTGAAAAGGTGAAAAGGCACAGTCTACACAGCAGATAAACCGTAAACTTATCTGTTATCTACTGTGTGGTCTGTGCTTGAATGGCTGCCCCCATGGCTACCCAGCAACTTGTTCATATAAAGGTACTGTATAAACTATAGTAGTGTTTCTGTAGCAAACACATCCGTTTTACCAATGCAGGGCAACAGTACGTTATATTTCCATTCTTTCAAAACACTTTCATGTGTTACTGTTCCTTTAGGGTTAGATTCGCAACAGCTGATTAAAGCACACTGAGCATGTGTGTGTCGCAGACATTCCTAAAATAAAATCCAAGATGAGAAACTCCTGTGACTACTTTAAAGGCCTGGATTATTGCTAAAACAGAGATGCTGAATCTTTAGGCTGGATTCATAAATTCAATATATAAATATGGCAGTGTGGACAGCTATGCTTTTCGGGGTTTCCTTGTTCTTTAAATGGATACTTTCACATAGGTCCCCCATTTATAAAAAATACTGTTTTTTGGCTGACACAAGCTTAAAGAGTTTTGTTATTTCATTTTGTTATATTAGCAGTGGTGAGCAGGGGGAATTTATTGCAATTTATGCGCAAGAGGGAGGGAGTAAATGGATGATGAGTGTGGGGGTCTGACAAGTGGTGCACACATCGAAGCGTTTCTATATACATATATACGACACTTACAGTTTATACAAACAAGTTGCTGTGTAGCCATAGGGACTAAAAAGCTAAAAAGGAGAAAAGGCACAGGCTGCTTAGAAGATAACAGATAAACTCTGTAATATAATACAATGGCATTCTATAGAGTGCATTTGCTATCTGCTATGTAACCTGTGCTTGAATGGTTGTGCAACTTGTTTATATACACTGTAGTAGTCTTTCTAAATCAAACACACCAGTTGTACTAGTGTAGGGAAACGCTACATATTTTAATTACTTTAATACGCCTACATTTTGTTGTTGTTACTGTTCCTTTAACTCCTGGAATGACTGCAGTGCCACCTACTGGCAGGAACAACAGTGTATTGATGTTTAATGCTGGACAAAGGTATGTAGAGGACTGCACATATATGATGGGGAAGAATTGTGTTTGAATAACTCCTATTGTCTTGCTTTTACTGCATGCATGTCTATTTTTATTTGTATAGCGCTCCTTGAGGGCAAAGCTATGTACAGCAGAACAATAAATTAGCAGAGGGGGTGACTTCCATAATAAGTACAAAAATGCGCTACACATTAAGTACAGTTGTAACATGCATTAAGTGCGTATTGTCAAAGAGACAAAAGGATGCCAGTCCCTTCCCTGTAGAGCTTACAATCTGAATGGGAGGGTAACGTACAGGCACAGATCTGTGGGATATTAAGTGCTGTAGGTTACAGTGGGTGACACTGCCATATAAGCTCCAGTTCCCAGTTCAGGTGTTATGCAAGTGATACAAGATGTAGTCTTTGAGTTTAGTTCTGAAGACATTGAGGGAGGATTCTATGCAGAAGGGTTTCATGGGGGAAACAGCAGTAGTAGTGGGGGGTGCAACCAAGAGTTTGCTCTGAGGTGAGTGGAGGATTCGGATAGGACCATATAGAGAGACAAGAGATGAGATGTAGTTAGGTGCAGATGAGTGAAGGGCTTTGAAAGTTATGAGGAGTTTTTAAATTATTCTTGGTTTTATGGGAAGCCATGATAAGGACTTTAGCAGGGGAGGGGCCTGTACCCTTTTGGATGAGAGGAAGAGAATTCTGGCAGCAGTGTTTTATACAGACTGTAGGGGGGAGGGATGGGAATTAGGGAGGCCAGTTAGAAGGTTACAGTAATCCAGTCGGGATAGGATGAGAGCATGCAGGAGTGTGAAATAAAATTATGGGTTTTGTAAATATTGTGTAAGAAAAAGTGACAAGTTTTGACAGTGTTTATATGATCAGAGAAACAAAGAGAGGAGTCAAAGATTACTATTAGACAGTGTTCTTATCTGACAGGAGTAATGAGCATGCCATCAATAGAGATTGTAAATGGGGGAGTAGGACCAAGCTTAGGTGGAAAAATGATTAGTTCAGTTTCTTAGGTTGAGGTGGTGCTGGTTCATCCAATTGGAGACTACTAGGAGACAGTTAAAGATTTGAGCTTCGGTTTTCAGCTGTTAAAGGGGTTGTTCACCTTTGGGTAACTTTTATTATGATGTAGAGAGTGATAGTCTGAGACAATTTGCAATTGGTTTTCACTTTTTATTATTTGTGCTTTTTGAGTTATTTGGCTTAATATTCAGCAACTCTCCATATTGCAATGTATAGAAGTTTGGTTGCTAGGGTCCAAATGACCCTAGCAACCATGCACCGATTTGAATAAGATACTGGAACATGAATAGGAGAAGGCAAGAATGGAAAGACGAGTAATAAAAGTAGCAAAAACAATAAATTTGTAGCTTTAGAAAACATTTGTATTTTGATGGTTCAGTGACCCCCTTTTGAAAAAGGCAAATAATTAAAAAATTATTCAAAATAAATAATGAAGACCAATTGAAGACCAAAAGCCATTCTATAACATACGAAAAGTTATCCTGAAGGGGAACAACCCCTTTGATGATGGTGTGTATAAATATATCTGGGTATCGGACAGAAACATACAGATGATAGTTAAAGTCAGATGAGCTGTGAAATCTCCCAAAGACAGAGTGTACAGGAAGAACAACGGGCCAAGCACAGAGCCTTGCGGCACCCCTACATTTAGTGAAACTGCATATGAGCTTTCATTAGCATAAGAGACTATGAATGAACAGTTAGAAAGGTAGGAAGAGAGGCAACATGCAGCCTGGTTGCGGATACACAATTTGCATCAGGAGAGAGTGGTCATCTGTATCAAGTGCAGATTACAAGTCCAGGTCCAGGAGCATAAGGACAGAGAATTGATCTTTGGCAACCTGAAGATCATTTGTATGTATGACTGCACAATACAGTCTCAGTAGAGTGTGCAGAAAGTTAGGGTGCATAGAAAGTTAGTAATACTCAAGAACACATGTTCTAGGAGTTTAGAGGCAAGCAGTATATATATTCAGGGCCGAAACTAGGGGTAGGCAGAAGAGGCAGCTGCCCAGGGCACAAAGATAGGGGGACCCTGGGCAGATACCTCTACTGCCTACCCCTAGAGCGGACCTGGTACTAGACTTTCGCCCATGTGCACTTCTGGCATGCTTGCACATGGATGGCGCTGACTCGCAAGCACGCCAACAAAGCTGAAGCTCGCGCCAACACTACGCATGCACATGCCAGCGCTGCCAATGCGCATGCATGAAAGACGAGGATGGGGGGGCAAGCTGTGTGGCTCGAGTGCCTAGGGCACCCAGCCTCTGTATATATTATATATATTTACCTTATTCCAATTGCTAAAAGGTGAGTGAGTTATATCTACTATGGAAAATGAGAGTAACACATTTTCAATGTAGTCAAACAATCTTTCTGCACATTTCTTTCTGCACTATAATAGAACTATAGCAGTTATATGACTGTGAACTTTTTCCTCCAAAGTATTGATGCAGCTTCCTGATCAAGGTGGGCCCTCTTGTGGCTGCTGGCAGCACTACACATGTCGCCCCTGTCCTCTCCACTTTTTACATGCAAATTTTCATTATCGAGACCGGAGCAATGGGGATTGGTGCACAGGATTTTTGAACCAATGTGGGTGTGGTTGGGCAACATACCACCCCCCTAAAATCTTGCCGTCCTCAGCCCATACTTAGGTGGCCTTTCCACAAATCCGGGCCTGTGTGATTGCAGCAACAATGGACAATGGAGTTACGTCTTAATTTCAGTTTGATGTTTCTTGCCACCAATTTTTATCAACAGTGTCCCTTATACATACCTCCCAATATCTGAAAAATGTAAAAAGGGATAAAGCATGGAGAAATTATTTGACCATGCCCATTTTATGTCCACACCCCCACATGCAATGTCCATTTTACAAAATATATATATGGTTATGAAAGTTTGAACACATTCCTGAGTTTCGGGCAATGTTTTATGTATTATAACTATTTTGCTAATGAAGATGAAATTTCCCTTTAAGCTGTGAGTCTCAGTTTCCCCTGTTTATCTTAAATAGTTACAATTGTATCTTTGCTTATCTTTAATTGTTACAATTGTATCTAAGTGCAGCTTCCCGGTGCTCTCTGCCAAAATGCTTCTTATTTTTTTATCTTATTTTTTATTTTAATTCCATTTCAGAAACTTTGTATCTTTTTCTGGCATCAGTGCTTGAGATCAAAGAGGAACTAAAGACCAGTTAACTTAGTAAAAATTAAAGAAAAAGTTAACTTGAAGGTGAACCACCCCTTTAAAGGACCAGTAACAAAAAATAAAATTTTTGAAAGTAATAAAAATGCATTCATGAGACTGTAGTGAGGCTTTTATAAATATGCAACAGTTTTATTCCATTAACATTTCTTACTTGTTTTTACCCTCCCCAAACACACATACACATCCAGTTTAGATTTTGGAATATCAGACTTGTGCTAAAATGCTTGATAGTCCTCCACAGGTAGACCAATGAACTTACAATTTCCTCCAAAATTACTCAGTTAGCCTTATGCTTTGGTAGAAGCACATTAATATTTTCATTTTCAAGACGATTGGTTGCAGCTGAGCAACTTAAGAATTTCTTCAAAAGAAAACAGAAGCATCAAATTGGGCTATTTTAGTTTTAATATGTTTTACAAATACATATTTAGGTAAAAATATTTATTGGACAGTGCTACATTAGATACCATGGAGATATATGCTATGTTAGAATTACAGGTAATAAAACAGGTAAAAACATTAACCAGGAAAGTCCATCATGCACTTATCCAACTACTGATGCCCTCAGCATCCTCACTTCTGTGGGTTGGGCAACACGGTCTGAGTCTGACTTGCTGATCTGACAATTGTAATGCATCATGGGTTCTTCTGGAATTTTCAGACGCTTCCTTAACTTAAACTTACTGCTGCTTTAAATCTAATATGTCACATATTTTCCCTTTATATACACATTCTCTACCCTGCCATAGGCTGACTGCTCACTCTGCCTATATTCTATACACATACGCTATCCTATAATCCATAACATTCACATTATCTTCACTTCTTATAATCATAGTAGTTCTGAGTTGCTTTCATTCATTCTATAGCACATAGACAGCATCCCCAGGGCCTATTAACCACTATAGTAAGATACTGATCAGAAAGCATGCATAGCATGATTTATAACATCCTCACCAAATGGTGTTGTTTCCAAAGCATTTTGTTGCATAATTTAGCTAAAATATTCTGATACTGGACTTTTTTCCAGACTGCAAACTCTAGTGTGCTTACTGTCATTGTTTCCTGTTATGATTTACCCAGTACAGTACAATCGAGTTTCAAAAAATAACCAAATATACTGTATCACAGCAAGTTTTAGGAAGAGCATTATGGCTAATTCTTATGCAGGTATGGGATCCGTTACTCGGAAATCAGTTATCCAGAAAGTTCCAACTATGTAAAGGCCATCTCCCATCTCCATTATAATCAAATTGTCTCAAAATGATTTCCTTTTTCTCAGTAATAATAAAACAATATCTTGTACTTGATCCCAACTAAGATATTTCTGGAAACAATACTAGCTTATTGGTTTTATTTAATGTTTACATTATTTCGTAGTAGACATAAGGTATGAAAATCCAAATTAAGGAAAGATCCATTATCCGAAAAACCCCTGGTCCTGAGCATTCTGGGAAACAGGTTCCATACCTGTAATAAAATCTTATAGAAGATGCCATGAGTTGTTAGCAAGCTGTTCCGTATTTTGTACCGTGTGTAAACACCCCAAATTTGCACACAGAAGGAATCACAACTACGAAACGGTCTCATATACAATCATTAAAAATCTTCAGCTAAATGTAATGCAATTGCAGCTTTCAATAGCAACTACATTTATAAATAACTTTACAATCATTAAAAAAAATATTGAGATAAAAATATGAGAAAGTTGCTTACAAAGAGAAATGTTCTTAAAATAACTACTAATGCTACAGTAAAAACATGCTTTTTAAGTGCTAACCATCATATAAACTTAAAAAGGTGGCATGCTTATCTTCATCATATATGAATTGTTAGCAGAACTGTCATACAAGTACCACCCTATCACTTTCACTTTTCTATGAAGAGCATTCCAAATTAATGTCCATGCAGGTGCCCCTTGGTTTACGGGGAAGACACACCCCAGGGGTTCCTAGACTCTGGAGAGGGGGTTAAGAAGGGGTGGTGGTGCATGCAAGTTTGTGTCTGAGAGGTTTCCTCTGGGCTAGCAGGGGAAGGAAAACCGTACTGTGAAGATGGTGGGGTTAAATATATGCTGTTCCCAAATTGGTCAGTGGGTGTACAAGGCAGGTCTTTAGGGACAGGCTGCTCTGAGGCTGGAGTTGGGCAATAGCCAGATGGTTGGGTCTGGCATTTTGGAGACTGGGGATGGTGTGATTCTGGAAGCCAGTGGGCATGAGGAGACATTGGCTGTCCTCCCCCTGAGTAGGGTGCTTCAGACAATGAGCATCCTGTTGGACAAAAATGAACTCTAAAGCCTCGGTTACCCCACTGGCATCCTGGTACTGCGGATGAGAATGAGCCACTCCTGGGATATGGTGGGCAGTTTCCTCCATAACTCATCAGTGAATGGTGGTGGGATTGACAACAGCTGCTGTCTGGTGGGGGTCCTTGCATATATGGTGGAGCAGAAAGAGGAGGAGCTTGGGGATAACAAGATGTGTTTAAATCTATATGTGGTAAAGGGGAAGGTTTTGCATGTTCCTTGGTTCGAGGTCTTTGGGTCTTCTTTGCTTGTACCCCAGCAGAAGTTGCTACAGCAGTATTCCTGGAAATAGCAGGGCAACGCTCTTCCAGAAGCCTCTGAATGTCTCTGTGACCTCGTTCTCGGGCTATATGTCTTGGCTGTCGTCCAGTGTGATCACAGAGGTCACGATCTACTTGATGCTCAAGAAGGATTCGGGTAGCTTCAAGACTACCCTCTCGAGCAGCAAGGAAGAGTGGTGTTTCATCCTGGTTAACATAAGATATAAGGTTACTTATAGGGCAATTATGCAGCAATACAGAGGGAAGATTTAGAAGAATTGAGATAACAGAAACAAAATAAAATGCAAAAGATAGATGTGAATGAATACAGGCATAGCTCAAGATCCAAACATGTTGCTTTGCTCTTACTCTCTTATCCTGAAGGTCCTTATTTGCCCCACTGCAGAGAAGGGTTTTCACAGCTGCTGCATTATTCACAGCTACAGCCCAGTGTAGTGCAGACTTTCCTGCAAAGCAATGGAAATTTAAAGGTAAGGTATGATACAAACTATACAAATCGCTAACATATAAATCACCCGGAGAGCTTCAGTTCTGCTTTTCAAGTCATCTGTATAGTTTATTGCAATAGGATATGCACAACATGTTTCGGCATACTCGCCTTCATCAGGTGCATATAATACATATTATACAAACTAACAACAGTAAACATTATTTAGGGTTAAGGTTCATTAAGATTTTCTACAATACAATTTTCAACGTATGAAGTAGCAAAGATGATGGCACATTTAATCGTGAATACCAGGGAGCAACAGGTCAAATATAATATAACATAATATTGCAGATTTTCTTTTATTTCAAAATGGCAAATTTGATGTGACTTTTAGTGATGGACGAATCTATCCTGCTGTCGCGCTGTCGCGTCGTTTTTTTTTACGCCAGCGAATTTTTGGCAGGCGAATCGCAGGAATTCGCAGCGAATTTGCGCCTGGCGAATAAATTCGCCCATCACTAGTGACTTTAGTTACCATTTAAAACAATGGATGAACAAACCTCGTGTATCTACTGCTCCAAGGTCAGCCCCACAGGACACAAGTTCCTCCACCATGTTCTGTACAGGTAGCCGAGCAGCTAATATAAGCGGAGTAGATCCATCATTCATACGAGCATCTATATCAGTTTGACGACACCTCAATAACGTCTTCAAAGACATGAATGACAGAAACAGTGACATTTTCATTGGTTGATGTGAAAAATAAAAGTGTAAAATATATTTTAACCTGATGACATGCTGGGAAAAACATCTAGCTGAATTTACCATTCCTCTTGCAAAAGCAGTTGCAAAGGCTTGTTTTGTCACCAATAATAAGCATGATTTACCCAGATTTCATCTTGCTTTAATTCATCATGCAAAAAGGCCAATAAATCATGCAAAAAAGGCAAGCTTAAATTGATAAGGAAAAGGATATAGCAGTAAAAAGAATCCAAAATTAGTTTTTAAATATATTAATAGTAAAAAATTTAAACCGGAAAGGGTATGACCTTTATTATCAAAAGCAAAAAGCTCAGATTCTGAATGCACACTTTTCGTCTGTCTACACAAAGGAGGAATCAGCTAATGAAGGTTTCCTTATCAATAGTCCCAATTCTAATAATACATCTAATGAAGCATGGTTCACACATGCTGAAATTCAAAAGACTAGAACATGTCAAGATAAACAAAGGTCCAGGGCCAGATGAATCCCAGGGTAATTAACGAGCTTAGCTCTGTGATTGCCAAACCTCTCTACTTAATTTTTCAGGATTCATTGAGGTCTGGCATGGTGCCGAGAGACTGGCAAATTGCTAATGTGGTGCCGCTATTCAAAAAGGGATCCCATTCTCTGCCTCAAAACTATAGGCCAGTCAGTCTGACGTCGGTGGTAGGAAAGCTTTTCGAAGGATTAATAAAGGATAGGATACTGGACTTCATAGCAAACAACAATACTATGAGTCTGTGGACATGATTACACTTTACAAATACATTAGAGGACATTATAGACAAATATCAGGGGACCTTTTTACCCATAAAGAGGATCACCGCACCAGAGGCCACCCCTTCAGACTAGAAGAAAAGGACTTTCATTTGAAGCAGCGTATCTACAGTTAGTATAGCTATGGGCATATATGGTTTGTGTGAAAGAGTGTAGGGGTGTGTGTGTGTGTGTGTGTGTGTATGCTGGGTTTTAATTTGGAGGGGTTGAACTTGATGGACTTTGTCTTTTTTCAACCCAATTTAACTATGTAACTATGTAACTATGTAACAGACATCATGCCTTTGCTCAGCGCACAATTCCATTCTCTGTGTCCAGCTTTGGCATCAAGGGAAAGAACCACCTACTGGTTGGTAACCTAACTGTCACCCATAAATCTGTACTTATTTATAGGTTGTGCAGCTTCATAAATAATGTATGTTATAACAAAACAGAGAATAAAACCTACTGTCCTTTACAATGGTATTTCCAGTACCTTAATATTAATTACTATAAGGCTTCAAGGAGCAGATCATCGCTATGCTCCTCAGGGATAGGTGTGTCTTTTTTTATAATTTTTGACAGGAAAACATTTAGGGATACACTTAATAAATATGTTTTGATTATAAATGCTGCCTCATTCAGTTCAGCTCTATATATAGGTTATGCCTTAATCCAAATACTGTAAAAATATGTTGGCTGAATTCCAAAATAACTGGATCCAGCTTATCACATGGAGTTTGAATATCATTTCCACTGCCATTCCATAGAGAAGAACTGGGATTTGATTTGAAGCTTAGCTGTGCTATTATAAGCAATATGGAAAATATAGTTACTCAGTGTCGTGTTCCATTTTTCCTACATCATGCAGAATAGTTGATAAAGTGGGCATATGGCAATTACATATATATATATAGTACAAACTGTAACAGCTTTTGCACCTAAGCATTTCCTGTATATAAAAATATAAAAGGAAAGTTTCCTTTAAATTCCCTGGCACTATTTGAGCTACAAACCCTTGATTTTTTCACTATATTACCTGGAAGACACCAAGAGCATCAGCTGCAATAGCAGTGTGTAGCGGAGTCCTCCCCAATTTATCCTGAACGTTAGTATCAGCCCCTGCATCCAGCATACATTTGACTGCATCTTGCCTTGCAAATCGAGCAGCTAAGTGAAGTGCCGTCTCTCCGGTAGAGTCTGTTTGAGCATTGAGACTGGCTCCCTGACTAATGAGGTCTGATATGACTACTGCCGAACTCTCTACTTCTGGTGGATCAGTGCCACCTCCAGCTGGTTCAAGTCCGCCTCCTGCACAGATTGCTGACATTAGAGGGGTGACCCCATCTGTAAGAGACAAATACAAATCAAAGTAGATTAACCAAAACCATCTAAATAAACTATTTATAAGAGAAATTAATAAAGAATCAATAAATCAATTTAATCAATAAAATTAAAAATGTGTCACCCTGCAGTGACCTGTAATGATAGATGCTTTCTTTACTACTGGAGCTTACATTCTAAGGTCCATTAAACATGCACACACCAGTTCATCTGCCTGTAGGTTTTTGGAATGTGGGAAGGAATCGGAGTAGCTAGAAGAAATTTGGGAGAACATACAAACTCCATGCAGATTGTGACCAGATCAGATTTGAAATAAGGCCCACAGAGCTGCAAGGCAGCCATTACATCACATTATTATGTAATTGTTTTTGGTGGTGTTGAAAAAGATCCACTATGTTAACCATGTAAAGACCCTATCCATTAAAATAAAAATGTGTTGATTTCTGCAGCAAATGTAAAATTCATAATGCATTTTGACCACCCTGTGTCTTTCTGGCAACTTGAAACACAAAATGGAGGTTGAGCTTTACACACCAAAATATATGGTTTAGGAGAATGAAAAAATCACATTAATAGGCAGGGTATTTTTGTATAGTCATCTAGGAGAAAAAGTCAGAAGCACATAACATCATAAGTACCTGGACCTCTAACATCAATGTCCTTGCAATCAGCTTCCTGCTGTGGAGGTGTCAGAGCAATGCATTGTGGGAAACGCACTCCGGCATCAATATGCTGCTGGCTCCACTGACGGTGGTCAAGGATGGAACATTCCTCCGGGACCTACAGTAATGTAAATGTAATGGGTACAACAGAATGCAGTGAAGAGGAAAGCGTGATGAAGAAGATAGTTGGGTAAGGTACATACTTTTACTCTTTTGGATTTTGGTTGTAGAATTTCTTCCTCAGCAGCTAAATCAACTTCATACACCGAATCATGCTTTAACGGCCTTCAGTACAAAGCAAGAAAGAGAAACATTGAGAAGGACACAAAGGTGTTGTGTTTGGTAGCCGAGGATCAGGAGAGTATGCCATTTGTATAAATACCACAAAAGGTAAACATAAATAAAACCAGAATACCTACTCTGGAACAATGCACTACATCATTTGTTTTTTAGGTATGTACTCTTGTGTACTGTCATAACATGAGCTTTCATCTAGCATAAAGGGGAGAGAACCATCATTAAACTGTTAATATCTATACATATGAGGGCACATTCTGATCACAGCCACTGTAGACTTTCTGGATGCAATTATTGTGCATAATCATTCTATTCATCAGGTACTTGTTTCCAAACATGCTCCTTTAGTATAGTTATATTATTGCTGAATCTGGTGCAAGTGCTCCCACTGATGCACTAAATGTGGTGGTATTTCCAGCATTTCCACAGTTAACAGGCACAACAGATTTGCACACAAAAAATCACACACATACATCATTTTAACAAGAAAAAAAAAAAATTGATGCAACAAATTGATGACATTGGAGGGGTGACCCCCCCATCTGTAAGAGACAAATACAAATAAAAGTAGTGAAAAACATCTAAATAAACTATTTATAAGAGAAATTAGGTAAAGTTGTTGTACCGTGTTAGCTAGTAAAATTGTTACAGGGCAACCCTTTTGTAATAAAAATAACACAGTGGTATAAAGGTATCACCTTTATGTTGTGTTTTGATGAGCAGAGTATAACGGCTTTATTAGCAGGTTTATGCAGGTATTACACAACAGCAGTAACTTGAACTCTATTGCTTTTAAACAGTATAGAAGTAATGAACTGTGCCCTCTGCAGGCTATTTGTATAAACACCACATATTCCCCCTATAGTAGGAAAGCATTTGGGCAAATGTAATAAACAACAACAATGAAACAGTACACATCTTAAAGCAATAATATACATTCTTCACATCACACAGTCCTTGGTCCCTGCAGGTAGTTTTCCGATTCTCTTGGTATGCCTTATAGGTTCACTTTCTTCAGGCTTATTGCAGTTGGCGTGAGGAGTAGGAAAATGTCCTTCATCAAATAGAGCTTCTCCAAAGTCATATCTGGCAGGAGCAAGACGACTTGCATTCCATATGCGTCCATCAGACAGTTCATATGTGTATGGTCCTCGCTGGCGTCTCACTTCAAGTGGTTTAGTAAATTAGATTGTCCTTGTTTCAGTATTCCTGGTTTCTTAATCTAAAGATCCAGGCTGAAAGTGCACTTCTCTTGCATCATGTTTTCTGTCAGTATAAGCCTTGCATTTGGCTTGTTGATGTTTGACAATGTCCGCAGTAGATGATTTTGTAGGAACAGTATTCAGTGAAAGTTTGATGTTTACAACATGTAACTTAGTGCTCATCTGTCATGTAACAATTCAGCTGGAGATGATTGGGTTGCTCTGTAGTCATGTAGTAACTCTGTTGTTAATACTTTCCAAGATTCCCCAGTAAGATTTGCTGTCTGTAGTGGTTCTTTTTCAACAGTAGAATACTTACTTGTGTCTGTAAGTGTTCTGGATGCAAATGCAACAGTTTTCTCTGAATGATCAGCATGGATCTGTGTGAGAACTGCACCAACACCATAGTCTGAAGTGTCTGTAGTAACCATAGTTTTGCACACTGAACTTACATTCATAAGTTACCCTCATACTTTATAATCCAACCTGTCCTTTAATTTTCTTTGCATTGGGAGTCAGTGTATATAGATCACACTACATTATAATATATAATTTTGTTAAACATCAGTAACACAGAGAGAAGAGCATACTATGCACTATGCAATATACACACTTTTTATGTAGGTTGATCTAGCTTAGATTATTTAGTAGCACAAACAAACTAACAACTATTAAATCTACCTGAGTCTTGTGGCATCTTCTCCCACAGGTTCCCTTCTCCTGATACCGTCTCCTGATCGATGCCGACTGAATCCTGAAGGTAGCCATAGAACCCCATGTTGACGTTTTCTGCTGAGCTGGACACCAATAAATCCTCCTAAAACCAGAGCCACACAAACAGCAACAGATGCCCAGACCAAAGGCCATGGCAGCTGGGTGGCCTCCAGAGTTTTGTCTGTGAGAAACAAGAAGGAAATTAGGCATTTAAAATGGAAAACAAACAATACAAAGGTAAAAATACAGAAATACAGGATAAGCAAAAATGAAGGAATAGAAAAGACAAAGAAAATAAGACAGAAGTAGAATATAAATAATGTTAGAAAAGAAAAGGGCTGATTAGTTAAGCAATTAGGCTATGGTGAATATTACACTGAATTAAAAATGAAAATCATTGCTAAAGAATGAAAAACAATCTCAGGAATAAACAGTTTGTACCTGCATTTAGACAAAGGGTGGGAATGCTTTTCGTTTGTACTTACTTGTTTCTGCATCTTTGTATTTCACTCCCAAAAGAGAATATGGTAGATTTGGCTCAGTTTTCTCACTTAGAGCTGTCACAAAATCTGCAGCAATTTTTGATGTATGAAGACAAGGAGGTTGCACACATTCAGCTCCAAATACTTCCAGGAATAGGACACAGCTGTAAAAAAAAAAGTATAACTCAATATCTTTCTACCAAATTCATCTTCTGTCTTTTTTCAGACCCTCAGAGTTCATCATGGATGTTCCATAAGAACATATACTTGAGTGTCTATATTAATTAAAGGGATTGTTTACTTTTGAGTTAACGTGTAGTATGACGTAGAGAGTGATAGTCTGAGACAATTTGCAATTGTTTTTCATTTTTTATTATTTGTGTTTTATGTGTTATTTAGCTTTTTATTCAACAGATCAGCAGTTTGCTATTTCAGCAATCCGGTTTCTGGGTAATTAAAATGATCAATTACAATGAATATATAGCCTTACAGAGCACCTTTCTTTTCGCTTATTCTTTTTTCTCCATATTACCAGCCACAATCCCATATATTTATTTCTTCATTCTACTATAAGATCTTACCCAATAGTGTCCTCCTTTGGCATACTCTCCTTTTGTAGATCTTTAATGTTAGTGTTCTCCACCTCCTCATACTCCCATCTTTGTAGTCTATCAGAGGAGAGCTCATCAAGGCTGTCACTTTTACGGTACCTAAACAACATATTTCCACTGTTGTCTTTCTGCAGTCTCACTTCTGCTCGGATTAACATGGACAGATTGCGTAGGACAGTGTTTATTTCTCGTTTGTAAAGCACAGGAGGAGCATAGTTCAAAACTAGGATCAGCCTGCCCCCATATGTCTTTCTTTCTTCATTTGAACAATCTCCTCCATCCCAGCCACACTCAACATTGTCGCATCCTCTCTCGCAGTGACCATTGGCAAAGTGATCCAGGCAATAATTGTTATACAGAGGGCTGTGGAAGAGAACAGATCAGCATCAACAAAAAAATATAACAAAAAAATGAGGCAAAAAGGTCACACAACACCAAAAATGACAAATGCTACTCATAGCCACTAAAAACATGTTCCTTTCCAACTAAAGGTCTTATTTCAGCAATGCTATTTTTTTTTATTTATTTATTGAGTTTTCCGTAAACATAATAGAATATATTATGCAGCTTGAGTACAACACGATAACAAAAGAAAAGAATATACAATGCTGTATAACATGCCAAAATACAAACAAATATCTATAAATATATACTCAAAAGCACACATTCCAAAGGACAATAGATAACACATTAAATAAAATAATGAAGTAAAGAAACAATAATAAACCAACCTTTACTCAGTGGATTTACATATTTATATAAAAAGAATTATCAACAAAAATGGCAGTATCAAGAATCCAAAATATTCATGAACTGATCAAGCCACCATACATTTCAATAGATTTAGATTTGTAGTAGTTCTAAGACTTTAGTTTTGTGACCAGGATCAATTAGCTTTAAGAAAAGAGACCAGTCTTCCAAAAACAGCAATTGTTCAGTGGTGTAACCAGATATTAGTGGGCCCCACAGCAAATTATTTTTCACGCTCCCAAATTGTCTAGATGTTGACTTGTTTTACCTATATATATTGAAATTGGGCCTCATGGGGCCCCTATACCTCCCCGGGCCCCACTGCAGCCGCAGGGTCTGCTCCCTCTGTAGTCAAGATATATTTTGCTAATAACTGAAAAGCCATTTTATAATTTTTTTGGGGAACATCAGTCAATTGGTAGAAAGGGGTGCTATCCCATTGACAGTATTGTGGTAGAAATTCACATGGAACCAGGAACAATTAGTTTTGCCCACATTTTTATTGGTTGTATGTTGGAATTTTTAATTCTTTATTGATAGGCACTACAAATTGTCTCTGGTCTCTTTGTCTCTTTGTGATTGGTTTATTATGCATTGTAGTGTTCACTGTTTACTGACTGTTTCTGCAATAAAGGAGATATTGTTTTACATGTACAGATTTGCCAAGCAGTGATATGTTCTTAGGGTATAGGAATGTTTTGAAAAATAATGGCCAAGCTTCCCCATTGTTCTCTAACCAAGAAATACCTGCCACATGAGTTACCAGCTCTCCAGTTAAGGAATTATGATTAAGAAAAAGCATTTATAAGCAAAATCAGTTATACAATTGCAGATCTTTGGGATACAGGACTTATTTTATAAGAAGGAACCGTTACATAATTGTTATAACATATCCGTAATCTATTATTAAATTATTATAAATTTGCCATCGGGTTGATTCTTTTGCCTAGCTAAGCTTTTTATTATTTCTGATAATTAAGTCTGGTTACTTCTCTTCAATGATGCCCCCCAATGGAACCTTTGGGGAATGGAATGGAATCTCAATTCCATACAAAAAATTATTCTTTTACAATGATTATTTGCAGTTGCAGTGGAAGAAAGATCTCAAATGCTATGGGTATGGGATCCATTATCTGGAAACCTGTTTTCTATAAAGGTCAGAACTACGGGAACCGAGAAGCCTTATACCATAGACTCCATTGTAAGCAAATTGCTAGTTTTAAATAATGATTTACATGTTCTCTGTAATAAAACAGTACATTGTTCTAGATACCAACTAAGAAATAATTAATCCTTAGTGAAGGCAAAACCTTGATTTAATGTTTTAATGATTTTGAGTAGGCTTAAGATATAGAGATCCAAATTACAGAATAACCCCAGCAGAACTTGAAATGTTCTATGTGCAATAAAAATGTGCAATTTAATAACTGTACATTGCATTTTAATGATTTTATTACATAAACCTCCACCATTGGAATTCCACTCCTGAATACCTTCTAGAATGTTTCTTCAAAACTAGAACCTTGTAGCCACTGTAAACAGCTACACTTATTACTTGTCTTATTTGTGCCTATATATTACCCACCCACCTAGACTGTAAGCTCTGTGGGACAAAGACCTCCTTAACACAGATTAATCAATATCTGTTCCCCCAGTTTGCAGAAGTACAGTGATATACAACATAGTGCTATAAATAAAGATATGCACACATACATACAACATAGGAGGTTTTATGATACAATCAGGGAGGTTAAGATAGGATTGCAGAACACTGCGGTCTGAATGATTGTTAGAATTTCATATAAGACTTACGGTGGCCATAGACGTTATAATTACCATCTTTCGAAGAAAGATCGTTCGATTCAATACAAACGTGTAGAGCTGAATCGTCAGATATACAGGTAGAAACAATAGAATTCTACCTGTATCTGATGATTCAGCACTAACAATGGCCGATGTTTGGGTGCCTTCAAAGGCATCTGATCAAAGTTTTCTGTCCAGCTTGATCAACGAGTCAACCAATATCCAAGTCTTCTGCCGATAATGGTCGGCTTGTTTTCCACCATACACGCACCGGATATCATTTCGTACAATATCTGTGTGTCTATGGACACCTTAATGGTACCCATGGCCTTAGCTGTGTCAAATTGCCTCTGCTGATTTGAAAAGGAAAAGCCTAAAAATTCCAGGACTTTTTACTAGGGATGCCCCGAATTCACTATTTTGGATTCGGCCAAACCCCCAATCCATTGTGAAAGATACGTACGAATACTGTAATATGCAAATTAGTGAAAGGAAGGGTAAAAGCCAGCCTTGTTTTTTGACGAAAAGTCACATGATTTTAAGGATTCAGATTTGGTTCGGCCAGGCACAATGATTCGGCCGTATCCGAAACTGAAAATGGCCGAATACCAAACCGAATCCTGGATTTGGTGCATCCCTACTTTTTACAGAAAGAAAGGACACTTAAACATGTAACAATACTTTCCTGATCAAGCACAAACTTGATTATAATTTATTGAGAATGCACATCGGCTGCTCTGCCTTACTAATATATTGCTTCCTATGGCATATTTAGGTCAATTGATTAACTGGTATAAATCTATTTTATATCTATCTAGATATAATTTCAATCCTGTTTTAGATTATGTTCCACTAAAGATCAGGACATGGCGCAATAGGATGTTTGTCACTGGTTGTATACACACCACTGTTGAATAATACAACTTCTCCTAATTTATGTTTATTATAGAAAGAAACTGATCCCTGCATGGTTACACATACAAAGTGTGTGGGACATACAAACAGGCAGCTAAACATACTTGCAAGCTTGGGTGGCATTGCAGTCAAAGCCGTCGTACAGACACTTTTCATTGTTGCAGTGATCGTCACAAACTCCATTTCTGAAGACTTTCTTACAGTCTATTTTTGGGCATCTCTGCCAGGCTTCAGGTAAGACTGGTGGAGAAGTACTAGCCAAGGGAGTGTATGGCCTAATTATCTCCAGGCATTGGGGGCCAGTGTATCCACTAGGACACTGGCAATAATGCTGTCCATTTGTGCCAGAAACACACCTCCCTCCATTATAACAGGTAAAAGGACTGCATGGTAAAATGAAGTCACTGCAGGTTGCTCCAGAAAATCCCTGTTTGGTTAGGAAAAATAAGAGAAAAAGCTACATAAATGCAATCAGTATAGTTATTTACACATACCCCTTTACACAGATTGTACTGAGTCGTCATTTCAGCACTTCCAGTAAATGGTTGGAGTACAATTTCTGAAGCTATGGTGGAAGCATGTCTGGTCCACATTCACTGCCCTTATTGATGTCTTTGGTTTCTGCTTACGCAACAAAGGACCCAGCAAGCTAACAATCACCATTTTCCCTTTTGCTACTAAATTCAAGGGCATAATGTGTGAGGTGCAGTGAAGTGTAGAACAGCCGTATCCCGTATGGTTGCTTGCATATCAGCCCAGTATGCCCAAGTATATATCAGTTCACTGGTTGATGTACCTTTAAAAGCCAGGAGATTGGGGGGGAACCCTTTCAATTGTGTTAATGCCTAGTAAGGCAAGAAATACAAAAGGCCATTTTGCAATAAAGCCAATAAACTTATAAAACTTACTACAGACGGAGTTCTTTACGTTAGTTTAAATTGTGCTAATATGATGCCATCGACCCAAATTATTTGACTTTTCGGATACAAAAGTTCTCTACTGCACAAAACATTCATTTAAAAAAAGTATTCAAGAAGAGAAGTAAAGCCTAGATCACTGCATTATAATAATGGTTTTCATTTTCATCATTTTGTTGGTGACCAGATTGGTCATTTGTAAATAATATAATTGAATTCCCACTTCATGTGCCAATATATACCTTTGTGTAAATGTGTTCTATATTAGAAAACTGAGAAATCTGCAAGCTACATTTACAGGTTTTGACCACTAGCTCTATAATCATAGCATAATCTTTGCTACTACTAAAAACCAATTTGATGCAGCAACCTAGGTGGTTATATCTGACCTGTAACAGCTGGTAAAAATCATATTATTTGCCACTGTGATTTAAAAATGACCTTTGGGCAGCTGCAGGTGAATCCAAGTGGTGTATTGGCTGTAACTGCACAGGAGCCTCCATTGGAACATGGGTTATTTGCACAGAAGTTTATTAGCTGCTCACATTTCTGACCTGAGGAGAGAATAGGAAAAAGTTAGTAACTGTCCATAATGGATGTCATGAAAAAGAAAAAATATCACATTTTGCCTTTATAAAATCCTAAATTATAAAACAGGTCTACAATATATAGAACAATGCCATTTTCATTTGCCGAAATGAATCAAGTAATATATATAGGAAACATTTATAGACAGAAGTACAGATGAACAAGAGGAGAGCAGGGACATTGATGGCCATTCACTTCTATCCTGTTCCTGCTTGTCAAAGGTTGTGTCATATGAACAATCCTCTCCTTGTTTCATCACTATACATTTCTCTATACAGTTAAATCTTTTAAATCACATTTTTTTCTCCTTAACAATATATATTGTCTTAGTACACAAATAACATTTTTTATTTTGAAGAGAGTATTATAATGGAGCCCCAAGTTTTTCACCTGTGTATAGGCGATGGCACTCGCACTTGTAAGCATTATTCAGTTGCACGCAGATATCTGTTCCTATTGGATTACAGGGGTTGGACAGACACTCGTTCACATCTCCTTCACACCTCCTTCCAACAAATCCTGGGGGGCACAAGCAGGAGAAGCCACCAATTTCATCCCTACATGTACCACCATGGAAGCACTTTGGTTCAGAGGATACAATAGCACAGTCATCTGGATTTATCTCACAGTGGATCCCTGTAATAAACATATATGACTTAACAATAAACTAAAACATTCAAAACACTTTGCTAATAAAGAGTAGTGTTGAAGGGTGGACTCCAGTTAACGGAAGGGGGTGTAAATGTTGAACAGAGAAGGAACATAGGAAATGGGCAGAAGGGATTGAAGCAGAATGGAGAGGAGTTCAAACAGGGCAAAGAGTGGAACAGAAGAAAAACAGGTAGAATAGAGGTGGATATGAGTATAGGATATGTGGGAGAAAGAGGCAGTAGAGAAGTGAGTGATAGTGTAAAGGAAGGGTTGGATGTGCTGAACAGAAAGATTGTGCTGTTTAAAGGTGACAAAAGAACATTGTATCTAGATGAAACAAAAATTATCATGAACAATGTATACAGTACAAACAAATTATACAGTCCTTTATAATACAGTAAATTAAATAAACTCATATTCAAACAGATTATTCTAGTTCACCTATCTCATCCTCTCATTGATTATAACTATGCTTTATTATTTGACGTTATAACTACTTCCCATTCACTATATGCATTCCTGATTATTCTTTTCTCTCCACCCTTTCTGCTTTCAATGGAATTTTACCTTGGGTTCCTGGGGGACATTCACATTTGTATCCCCCAACTTGTGCCACACACACACCATTGTAGAAACATGGCCTTGACATGCATGGATCCCTTTCTGTGCAAGTATTCCCACGAAATCCAGGTAGGCACTGTGGGAAAAGGGATAAATGTAGTTGTAACATGTAACAGAGTGTCCCTTTAAAGCTTTATATTGTTCAGAACTAATAACGTTTCCATATTACAGTTAGAAATAGGAATCTGGGACATGGAAATACTTGTGCATCTCAGACACACCCATCTGATTAAAAAAACAACCACGTTCTGAAGCGTTAGCAGAAATGTGATATATCAGTTGTGTCGACAGTAACACATCTAATCACAACTAGAACTTTTTTTTTTTTGCTCAAATCTAAGGCAGAAAAAATACAAAGTATAAGAATTCCAGACTATTTCTTATCTTACACTGCTGTAGTTTCCAGGTATTGTCATGTTTCCTTTTTCTCCATTCCCTACAAAATGGACCTAACAGCTCCCCCTGTTCTGGTCTCCAGTTGTTCATTGTATTATACAGTTCTGCTGCTTTCCTTGCAGTGAATTTGCCAGATTTTCCACAAGAATTGTTGCTTTTGAATTTGGTCCTAGCTTTTTTGACTTCAGTGTTTCATCTTACACTGTTGCATTGTTCAACTACTGAGTCATTATGGCTACCAGATTTGTGAGTGTGCCACTAGTCTTTGGTTTGGCTGGAAATAGCATCTAATAGCATTTTTAGCTACTTAGATTGTGCTATGTTAAAATGAGACCATCATATCCTGATCACACACACATCCTACTTTGACATAATTATCAATGGATGGATGCAACGCTGCCAAATATGCTGACCCCCTAAAAATGCATGTTAATAATAACAATAAGAGTGAAGCAGTATTTTGTCCTCCCATAGGAAGTGATGGGCTATCACCAGTTCTGAGCTGGAGAACAAATAACAGCAATCATTTAGCTGGACAGGATGCCAGAGTTATTTATAATCAGGGTAAGGATAAAACTGTGTCAAAGTTGCATGGGAATTAAATATTTCTGTCACAGCTGAACTTTTGTTAAAAGCTGAAAAACTGGGTGATATTTCCCCAACACAGATATGATATTTTTTTAAATAGAAGCCGAATGAGTTTGTCCAATGTAACACTTATTACCAAGGCCTCTCTTGTTATTAGTGAATTAATTTAAAGTTTTTAATTAACTTCATGTTCACATCAGAAAAACTTGTGTCTTTGTTCTTAGTTTTGCAATGTTGCCTAACAAACTGTTTCCTGCATATCTAGTTAAGATCCTTTTCAAAGAATGTGAATGCTCTTACCTGGCAGAAGAATGATCCATCTTTCTCTTGACAATGGGCCCCATTTTGGCATGGGTTTGGCTGGCAGAAACCAGTCTTTACTTCACACAGAGAGCCAGAATACCCAGGAAAGCAATGACAGGTGTAGGAATGGCCAGATTTCACACATGTTCCATGCCCATTACAGAGGACTGTGGTGTCAACTCCTAACAGAGGGAATTTAAAGTGAAAGTATGGCTCAGAGAAGAAAGAGAGGTTATATTAGAGAGGTAAATATAGAGCAGATGAAACGCAGAGAAGATTAGCAGGTTGATGGCAGAACCTAAGCTGGAAAGGGAAGAACACTTTTCCAAATATTCTCATTGGCAACTTTCTACTTTTCCATCAACCTTTCTCTTCTTAATGAACAGGGTATG
>CM044446.1:51395634-51431010 GCA_024363595.1 Xenopus borealis | reverse complement strand
CGGCAACCCTAGCAACACTACATGATACTTTCATTACTTTAAAACACTTTCATTTTTTTAGGGTTACTGTTCCTTTAAATGTACTGTAGAAGGGGCTGCAGTATCCACATATTAGATCATATAAACCAGGCTGTAGCTAGTCCTCCTTTACAGGGTTCTCATTCCATGCCACAAATCTGAATCCTCACTGTATGTCAATCATGGCCTGTGTACACTAGTTGCCTGTCATCTGGGGGAGGGACCATCCTAGTAGTCCCTCTCTTCTAACCCATGCATACAGTATTTTTAGAGAAATGCTTCCATCCAAGACTTTACATAAGAACTAGCAGTGAGTAACATAGTGGCAGTAGGCTATCTCAGCTCATAGGTTCCGCAAAGTACCTTGCCATCCTGCAGTGCAATCACATTGGAAGATGTTTTGATTGGGGTAGTGATGGCAGGTTCCACCGTTGCTACAAGGGTTTGAATAACAAGGGGAAAGCAGTGTTTCACAGTGTGGCCCTGAGAGAAGAAAGAAAGGAAAAACATGTACAGAGATACAATTATTATTATTATTATTATTATACACATACTGTATTTATAACACGCCAGCACATTTTTCATGGTTGTACTATACAAGGGTATCAGGCATATGGATTACATAAAAACACAGTCTGAAATATGGCATAAAGAGGGCCTCACACTTCACAGCTTACAAACGAAAAGACCATACATGCCGCCCCGCTGCATCCTAATCACAGTTCCCCAGCTCTATGGCGTGTGTGGGAGGGGAAGCAGAAGGGGGGTCGGCATCCAATTTGGCATGCCGGCATCTATTTTTGCCCACCGCGGGCTGGTTCTGGGCTGTGGCCCAGTGGTTGGGGACCCCTGCTTTAAAATATACTTCAGGGGAAATGCAGAGTATAATTATGATTTAGTTTACCCAGCCCAAAAAGAGATCGACCGCAACAAATGTGTTATTCACACAGAAAAACAACTGAACAAATTGGTTGGGCCATTGGTTATTTTCTGCCATTTTGTCTTTATAATAGATATTGCATATGCCTTTGCTGTATATATTAGCTAACTGGAACAATTTCATTTATAATTGCCTTTAAAGCAACAGTTCAGTGTAAAAATAAAAACTGGGTAAATAGATAGGCTGTGCAAAATAAAAAATGTTTCCAATATAGTAAGTTAGGCAAAAATGTAATATATAAAGGCTGGCGTGACTGGATTTCTAATATAACAGAACAAAACACTACTTCTTGCTTTTCAGCTCTCTATCTCTCACACATGGGACATAACTGTTCTGTGTTCTGGCTATTATGTTAGACATCCAGTGACTCCAGCCTTTATACATTCCATTTTTTGATAACCAACTATATTGACAACATTTTTTTTGAACACACTATTTACCCAGTTTTTATTTTTACACTGAACAATTCCTTTAACTCAGCAAAAATAGACATACCTGAGTATCCTGCAGCGCATGTGCATAAAAATCCTTCCTGGGAAGGCTGACATATTCCACCATTCTCACATGGATTTGTTATGCACAGTATGTAAGTGTAACAGTCTGAACCTGTCCAACCAGCATCACAAATACATGAAGTCCTGCAAGACATGACATAGTCTAGGGTGAATGATATGAAGAACATTGGTGATGAGAAATCTTAATGAAGACATGTGGGTGAGGAATACATGCTACTGTAGGTTCTGCAGAAAAAAAGGCTGGTTAATATGTTCTCACAAGGATGACTTGTAATGATACTAACAAAGGCACCAGACCAAAGATCGGGGGATAAAATCACTTAGACCGGGCTGCTTTACGCAATGTCAATGAACATCCTAAACATGTTCTCGAAAATAAAGGTTTTAATGTAATTCAGGTATCCAGAAATCCAATATCCAGAACACTATGAACTACAGGAAGGCCACTCCCAAAGAGTCCATTTAAGCAAATAATTCTAATTATGTCTTTTTTCTCTGGAATAATAAAACAGTACCTTGTATGTGATAGTAACTAAGCTGCATGAGTATATATTGATGGCAAAACAATCCTCTTTGGTTCATTTAATGTTTACCTTTTTTTAGTAGATTCTAGTATAGATATCAGCATTACAGAAAAAAAAATTATCTGCAACCCCCCACACCTTATCCCTGGATAATAGATTCCATCTTTGTGTACAGTTTTAATCCTGCATAGTGGGTATTAAAATGTAATAGACCAAGGCTGAAGCTCAGGATTATATTGTGCCCCTACCTGTTGTTTTGTTCCTGACAGCTGCCATGAACACAGGTTGCATTGGTACAGCTACTATCCTGCAGGGTGCAAAGTGGCTGGAGAGTCCCAGGGGGACAGTGACATTGGAACCCACCCTGTGTGTTGTTGCAGGTCCCTCCATTGAGACAGGGATTGGAGAGACACTCATTAATATCTTCATCACAGAGTTTGCCTTGAAAAGATTCAAAAAAAAGCATTGGGATAATAAAGATATAAACAATTGCTACAGAAAATAAAAAGGATATGAAATGTGCAATAAACATTACTAGCTGGATAGGCTTACATTAAAATGATGAAACATGTGAAAATGAATCACAGAGAAGGATAACATACAACTATAGAAAAGGGGCAAACAAAGGCACTCAACAAAGGAAGTAGAACAAGAATATAATGGGTTCTAACCAGTGGTGCCAGGCTGGCATATGCACTTAAATCCATTCTTAAGGGCTTGGCATTGAGCACCAAGGTGACATGGCTGGCTCTCACACTCATCGATCTCCTTCTCACACAGTGCACCACTGTACCCAGGGTCACAAAGGCATGTGAAGAATCCAGGGAAATCCTTGCAGGAACCAAAGTGACAAGGAGAACTGGCACACTCGTCTATGTCTGTCTCACACACTGAACCTTGGAAACCTTGTTGGGAAAATCAGACATTAGTTAATATAAGTCAAAACTGAAATATGAATACTGAGACATGCAAATGGGGGAAAAAAGTACACTCCTACAATTTTAGCTAAAAATCTATACAAATGGTTAAAAAAGGGAAATGCAATGTCAAGACCAAAAAAACAAACAAGTGTACACAGATTAATTTTGGGCAGTGGGTGGTAGAAATGTTAAATAAAATGGTGCACTGCCCACCAGTACATAGTATAGAGGAAACAGCAGACACAAAACAGTGGCTATGGTTTATATTTGTTACATGCTTTCATCAGGGATAAGCTATCTATATACTTAAATTGGTACTGGCCTATTCCTTTTTTTCACTTGAATTTTTATTATTTTTCAGGTTAGAAATAGAAAAGAACAGATATCACTAAAAACAACGATTAAAAAAAGAAGTAGGAAAACCAAAGAAAAACAAACAGGTAAATAAGGGGGTGATAGTATATAGGAGGGATAAAGGGGATAGGGAAATAGGAGGAGGGGAAACCCTCCAGACAGTAGGTTGGTTGTTTCTTCTAGTAGGTTTTGTTTCTGTCTTTATCTGTATTAGAATAGAAGAAGAATTAGAGAAGTTAAGGGGAGTATTCCTGTATCTAATATAATGTATATGTATCATGTACATTTATTGCAGAGGTTTCCACCGTGCCGGTCTTAAGTACATTGGACCAATTTGGCCCAATTGGGCCCCACTCTTATGGGGGCCCTGCTCCAGTGCGAGCTCTGATTCCTATTCCCTTAATCCCCCAGTAGCCCAGACTACCCCAATCCAGATAGGCCCAGACCTGGTTGGCCCAGCCCACCCCCAAACCCAATTCAACCAGCCCACCCCAAACCCAATTGGCCCAAATAACAAGTGAAATGCATTAATGTTGTTTATATAATCCATGATGCTGCAGCAACACAGTTTACAGTGGTAACCAATATTTGCACTTTTTTTTGCGCACATAGATTAAACAAAACGAGGGAACATTTTCTCCCAGTTGCCCAGCCTGCCCCCATCCCTAACTAGCACCCGTCACTTGGACAGAGGGCAAAGCAGGCCCTATTTGCTGATCCAGCTCTGTGACCCTACGGCAGACAGCAAAGTTCCTTCTTGGGGGCCCCACCAAAATGGTTCCAATTGGGCCCCGCACTTGGTACGTCCGACCCTGCTTCCAGATGGCTAAGCGTGATGAGTGGTGAAAACTGACTGTCAAATATCAGATTGGCCCCATGATATGCTTCCTGATTTGCTCAATGCCATTTACCTAGCAAATATAGTACACTTTTATTATCACCTGACACATTGTCTTGGCCACCCATAAGTGGATGTCTTAGAAGATGTTGCCTGTCTCATATAGGGGAAATATATTCAATTGTGCCTGGCTTTTTGTATGCAATTCAATACCAGCAAAAATGTGCCAAAAGAAAATACAGCTTCTTGAACAAAAAATATACTGTATATATGTGTATAAATGGACATTGATCAATGAAAATGTATATAATGCCTATTTTCTGATTGTTGTCCTTGGAAGATTTGTCACATTATTTGCAACATTTTTAAAAACACTGCATTTTGCTACTAAGAAAAACGAGATAGATGTTCTCTTACCCCAAGGGCAGCTACAGTTGTAAGAACCTGGTTGATTGTAGCACTGTCCACCGTTTTTACAGGGGGAACTGGTACATTCATCAACATCCTCCTCACACTGTGGTCCCTGAAATCCTGTTAAAAGGGAAATGTAGCCCACATTATTAGCAAATCACGCCTTGCATATTCTGATATACAGAGCATAGAAATACTAATGAGGCATAAGAAATATCCAAGGAAAAGTGATTTCTGAGGACCAGAGCACTGACCAGCTCCTATGGTGACTCAGTGCTACCTTCATTCTGTTGGTAGACTCAGGTCCGGATTTGTGGAAAGGCCACCTGGGGCCAGGCCTAGGGTGGCAAGATTTTCGGGGGCGGCATGCTGCCCAACCACACCCACATTTGTTCAAAAACACTGGGGAGGCGCAGGAAATACAATAGTTTTTTTAAATTTCCCATGCACCAATCCCCATTGCTCCGGTCCTGATAATGAAAATTTGCAAATAAAGGGCAGAGTGTGGGGATGACCAATGGCATTGGGCCTAGGGGCGCCCGCAATGTAAATCCAGCCCTGAGTATGCTGAACCAAGGATTGACCAAAAATGAAATGTGACTGGCCAGGCAAGCAAGTAATTATAACATGACACATGATGATTCTTACCTTCACTAACAGGCTATAGGTACAGTGTGGTCAAGAGGATATAATACTGCATGTTTTTCACATTCATTACCAGCTATCTGTAACTATATATATAGGGGTCATTTACCAAATTACAAAATTGTACCCACAGTGCTTCTTTACCCATCACTTTTTGAAGACTTGTGTCCAAGAGTGAGAGATAGGAGACACCTATGTGCCACCACATCCGACCCATCATGAATAAAACATTGCTAAATGCAAGCTCAATTGCCTTTGTGAAGGGTGCAAAACAAAACAATCCTAAAAAAAACCCTACGGAGTCACTTTATGAATAATCAGTTTAAATTTATTCTTCGCAGTGGGATAATGAGGGGTTGGTTGATCTAATTTTCATGGCTTGCATTAAGATGAAATTTAAAGTTAAATTACTCCCATTTGCTAATACTGGATTATGTTTATAAAAGGGCGAAGAGACAGTTCACTTCAATCCTACAAGCAAAAACTCTAAAAAAAAATCATATACAAATAAAATATAGTCTGTTCACACTTTGATAAATATATCCCATTTTTAGGGAGGAAGTGCTAAAATACATTCCAGTGCATTTTAACACTGTCTAGCAAAATACATTTTTTTTAAATAATATTTATATCCCTAATCTTGGGGTTCATCTAAACACTGTTTCAGGTTGCTCCCTCAAATAGTTTAAAATCATAACCCTTTTCACAAGAAAAAAAAATATACTGTATATATAGTTGGACACATGTAGGCATACCTTGTGGGCAAGAACAGTTGTAGTCATTCAGCAGATCTGTGCAGCTTCCTCCATTCTGACATGGAGAGCTCTGACATTCATCTACTTCCAACTCGCATCTGTCCCCTTTATATCCTAAATGTGCCAGACACGGGTGTTCCAGACAAAGAAGAAGAGTCATAAATTACAGAAAATTATCTACTCACATCTTTATTCGTTACTACTTAGTCCTTGATTATGCTTTTAAGCTCCCCTATACATTCCTGCATCAAGAACCTACCTACTATTTTTTCATTCCTTTCAACTTTTAGTCTACATCTTCATGGGTATTTTCACATTCCCCCTACACACACACACACACGGGATATTTTCACATTCCTCCTACACACACTCAATGATATTTTCACATTCCCCCTACACACAGACACACTTGCCCCCCCCCCCCCTTCTCAAGGTTCTTCAGCAGTAGTGTGGTGATGTTTCTGCCTTACCAGGAACACACAAACACTCAAAATGTCCCAGCAGATCCAAGCAGGTTGCTTTGTTGTGACAAGGATTTGGCTGACATTCAGCTTGGACAGTTTCACACCTTGCACCAGTAAAACCCCGAGGGCAGCTGCAATAGAATGAACCCGGTGTGTTGACACACTCCCCACCATGTTCACAAGGGGATGAACCTGATTGAAAAACATAGAAAGAAAAGTAATTACAAAAACAGAACAAAAGGAGGAGACAGCGAGAAACATTGAACTGAAAGGAAAAAAGTGAATTAGCTGGAAACATGATTAAAAAAAAGCAAATAAGCATATACTAAAATATCTTCTTATCTCGTTCCTTACCCAGCTCGCATTCATCTAGATCTTGGTGGCAAGTTTTGCCAGTATATCCAGGCTGGCACCGACATACAGCAACTGATGTTAGTGGACTGTCACAAGTTGCTTCTGGGTGGCAGGGGTTATTAACACAGCCATCTAGGCTTGAACACAGAAGACCTGGGTGGACAGGACAACAAACTATAAGCACTCATCAAACTATGTCACTGCAATATCTTAATCCAAAAGAAAACATATTTCAGATTCACTTCATTGCTTGTCTTTCTGATCACATGCATCTTTCATTGTTTTGGTCTGCAATGTTCATTTCCCCATTACTTTTAAACATGAATATCGCTACCTCTATTCTTAACCCAAACTCTTTATGTACACCACTTAATTCAATGTTATACACTGGACTGAACAAAAAGTCTTTACACCAAAAACAGTTCACTTGTATAGCTCCTGCATGCCCCAACTTTCCCAGGACAGTTATAAGTTGGAAAGTAGCGTTTTGCCATGTATTTTTATGAAATGTGAATCTGGACTTCAAGATGACAGGAAATGTAATTCGGGCAAGATAGGCTGCTTCTGGAAATGCAACTTGAATTCCATCTCTTAAATATTACATTCAAATTGCTTTATTTATTCTCTTTTATGTCTGGCACTGAATTCTGGTTAAATGAGCGTTAATTGCTCTAAAGAAATCTAGTGTCTTGGGAGTTGTGGAAATGTATTTAGCAGCCATAGACCCTATGTAAGCATTGTATCAGCTGTCCATTTTGCTACTGTTTCTTTTTTTATACATGCCTCTTACTGGAGGAGATGTGTTCTTCCTTTGTAACAAGGGATGACAATTTAGAAAATACAGTCAGGGTGGAAATTATAGAAATACTTGGAAGACTGTCATGGAAGGCCCTTCCTTGTTGATACTTAAGTGTTCTTTCCTTTACTTACAAGGGCTGGCTTTGTGCCACCTAAATTGTTTTGGGACTAAAAATGTCTCCTGAGAGAAATGTTAGGTGAGATCCATTGGCTCAGTTTAGCTATCTTTCCCATCCTGTTAATAAGCCTATTTATTACTCTTTGAAGTCTTTCAAATATATTTTGTTTTACAGCACCAGCTGCCTGACATTGAACCCAGAAGCCTGGTTCTTAAGGTCCCCATAAAAGCAAAGACCTTTCTCTGCCGAACAACCGATCTTAGGGAAGTATAACAATCTGTCAAATTATTGTGCGGTTAGTGGGATACCAACGTACATCTTATGATTTTTCATCCGACATCAGTCTGAAAATTGATCTTTTTAGTTGATGGACACATCGGACATTTAAACTATCGTTTTGAGACGATAGTGGTCTCACGATAACAACTGGATCTTTCAAAAATCTTTACGTCTATGGCCAGCTTAACTGTCACTTTTTTTGGCTAGGTAATGCTAAGTATTTGCCATTTTATTAATCTGTCTTCTTCTTCCTTTCATGTGAATACATAATGCATAATCCTAGAATACTCTGTAATTCATAGTTTGTTGAACTTATTGGTCAAAAATATCCCTGTCTTGTAGATTTGGCATGATAGTTATACATACTATGCTTGTTAGGTCATCATTCTCACTGGACTCTCTAGTTAAGCATATAAAGATGCATGACAGACCGTTTTGTAAGAATAACAATCCACTTACCAAGCTTTCCAGGAGGACACAAACAGTAGTACATTCCCACACGATCAACGCAGGTAGCCCCTTCTGCACAGGTTGCAGTTGCACAGTCATCAATGTTATGCTCACAGTTGTCGCCATCCCAGCCATTGACGCAGACACATTTGTACCCACCAGGACTATTCTGACACGTCCCCCCATTCTTACACATGCCAGGAGTCTGGCATTCGTCAATGTCCTGTGAGCAATACCAACCTGAGAAGGCAGATAGACATAGGCTGGTGAGTGAAAACCACTTACACCAGTGGAAAAAACTTGATCTGTTGCCTTCCCCCTTCTGTTTATGCGCGCACAGGTGCAGGATCTGCCTTTTAGCACACACACACATACACAAAGCCAATTTTGGCATGGAGAAGGAATACTTTAGCATTTGAGCACCAAAATTGGCTCATTGTGAATGTGCCATATCCCATAGCTGTCAGTTCACACAGATAGAGGGCCAGGAAGGTAGCAAATCTAGGACAGTGGAGAAAACGACCAATGCACCACTAGCCTTAGTAGAAGTAAAAAAACAGAATAAGGAGAAAACTGCTATCTATAACTTAAATAAAAGGGTTTGTATAATCAATATATCGTTTTACACAAAAACAAATCTGTTATGGTTGATTAATGGAGATTGCAGCTTTGCATACTTTGTTGATAAATTGTTGCATTACTGGTGTATGTAAAAGAACAGCACCAGTGCTGCTGTCAATACTGTTCTTACCTTTCCACCCGGGGGTGCATTGGCATGTATATTTGCCAAGCCCATCCTTACAGGAGCCCCCATTCTCACATCTGTGGGTGATGCAATCATCAATATTCTCTTCACACTTTGAACCTGTATAACCTAAAAATGGCAATTGAAACATGTAACAGAATAAGCAAGCCTGCTTCCCTCGCGCAACTGCATCTTGTACATTATTCCAGCTTATCACATGCACTACATATTAGCTCACCTGTTGGGCATACACATTGATATTCATCAAAATTGATTTGTTGGCATTTTCCTTGATTTAGACAGCTGTCTGTTGCACAAACGCCTCTTCTCATTTCACAGCGGGTGCCATGATAGCTCTCTGGGCACTCACATTTGAAAGAACCCACCAGGTTTTTGCATCTTCCACCATTCCGGCAGGTATCTGCTGCTTGGCATTCATCCACATCTGTTTCACATGACTCACCTTCAAAGCCTAATGGGCATTGGCAGCGGAAACTTGGTACCATATTTATGCATTTTCCGTTGTTCTTGCAGCGATTTGGGGTGCAGAAATCAAGGTATTCACAGTACTTGCCTGTTTCAAGAAGATACCACATCTGTGAAACATCACATACACGTACCAGTAGGTACCACCCAGATAAGCCGGAGTGAGAATATATAATATAAGGACTCTTTTAGGGGTACATTTTATGTATTTTTTTTATTGTGACTTGAACTGGTTTTGGTATATTGTAGGTTCCATGTACTGTGCTCTATAAATTTTGTTTCTACAATATACATATTGCATGTTACTTTGTGTTCTGTGCAATAATACGGTGTGAAAATGTGCTAATAACAATCATGTGTATTTTCAACTTATATTCAGCTTCAATATACAGTATACACTTTTGCATGATTTTTAGCTGGTCTGTGCAAAGAAGTTTCTAGCCCACTGTTTCCCTCCCGTTTGACCTTCCATTTCTGCTCTTTTTGCCTACACCCAGGGCGCCATCTTTTGGAAAGAGCTGCCCCCCTCTTTACAGCGCTGAAGCTGTGCCGCTCCATTACGAAGTCTGAATATCCTGAATACTGAAATGCAGAGCAGGTGAAGTCCAGAAGCGGGAAAAGTCCCGAAGCAGCAAAAGACCCAAAGCCATGAAAACAGCCGAAACAGTAGCAGCGAAAAGACCCGTAGTCACGGAAGGAGGCAAAGTTGAAGTCCCGAAGCCAGCCACGAGTTCAGTTCTACTGAAAAATATTCTCTGGGTCCTCAATCTTTTTTTTAACTTTTAAGGGGGCCCTTATCATCAAAAGCTTTTTATAACTTGGTGTATGTGTGTGTGTGAGTTGCCTTTTTTAGCACTGATGTCAGTGTGGTGTCGAATGGGTGGGATCTGGGGTGGGGCTTGGGGGCCAGAGTGGGTGGGGCCCGGGGGCCCCCAAATTTTGTTGTACGGGGCCCCGTGATTTCTAATGGTGGTCCTGCCTCTACCCTCACAGTGATGCCATGTGTACCCAAAGAGACACTGTTGCTAGTGATGGGTAAATGTTTTCACAAGCCATGGATTCGCTATGACAAAAAAGTTGCCTTAAGAAAAAAAACGCCTGATGTATTTGGACAAAAAAGTTGCCTTAAGAAAAAACACCCATTGGCTATAATGTATGTTTCACTGTTTCCCAAAACTGGACAAAGTTTCAAGTGCAATGAAAACCTAAACATCTGGAACCTTCATCAAACTTGTGCTCCCTCAGATGAAGCATGTGAACTGCCCAGTTGGAGCAAACTCATAACAAATGAGGAAAGGAATAAATACTTGATCCACACTTTCAAGCAAGTCAGCGGCACATGCAAAACAACAGCCATGTACTGTATAACATGAAAGAAACTGTTAGCAAAAAGTAGCCTGATAATTTATCTTTTAAAGGGGCAGTTTACCTTTAAGACAACTAGTTTACTTTTATTATAACCACTTCTAAATGACTTTTCATAGTTTTTTAATTATTTGCCTTTTTTTCTGACTCTTTCAAATGAGGGTCACTGACCTAATTTAAAACGAAATACTCTGTAAAGCTACAAATGTATTGTTATTTCTACTTTATATCAGGGGCAGCCTTACTCAACAACTACAGAGTTGCTAAATATACGTTCAAGGGGAACTATTGTGAAAATGAAAATTTTATTGAAGTTTCATCCCCATAGACACACTTTCTAAATAGAATGAACATGCAGAAATAATCAAGACGTATTCCCCTCTAGGCAGTCTGTTTCCCAACAGTAATGTAACTACAGGGCACATTGCCTGGGGGCAGGCAATGCCAGTCACGCCCCCTCCGGAAGAGATCTTATTGGTGGATTCGCGTTTGCGTGAACCACCGGCGGGCCTAAGGGGGTGTGGACCCTGGTGCAATTGCACCCCTTACACCCCAGGTAGTTCAGCCACTGTTTCCCAACATAAAGGAGGCAGATTTTGATGGAGAGTTAAGTCAAATACATTGATGTGGGCACAGTATGTTGAGATAATAAGGCTGGGTATTTGGAAGGACAATTAGCTCTAATACATGATTTTGCCAAGAGAGAGTATTTTACCTAACCATCAAAATCGGCCTTTGATACAAAACCCTGAAATGTAATATTATAAATATGTGGTGAACTGGAATATGCAGTTGTGCCCTGATTTACCTGTCCATCCAGTTTCACACTGACATCTGTAATCAGTAGCTGAGAAGCGATAGCATGATCCCCCATTTTTGCATTGCATTGATAAACAAGGATCCCTGTTAGTGCAGTCTTCTCCATCAGGACACCTGTAGTCAATTAAATAAAACAGAATGTAAATGATAACATTGGAGGGCTTAGAAACCTCATGGATCTAGTTCCAAGAACATAATCTAAAAATTACTTCTGCTTGCCTAATGGAGCAAATGCTTTGTGCCAGGAAAAAATTACAAAAACACATAACACGTAAGGTGAACACATGAGAAAAAAAATAAAGTTACCTGCATATCTGAGTTCCATTTGCTAACGACAAGCAAACACCTCCATTTCTGCAGGGGATTTGGCACTCCAAACCTTAAATATGGGGAAAAGAAAAAGAAAGAGCTAAGTTCCATGTTTAGTATATGCCTAGTACAAGGCACACTTAAGCAAAACTGAATGCCAATCATCAGGCATTATTAATTCTAACACATTTCATTGTATTTCTGTATTGATCCCAGTAAAGATAGTTCATGCCATACAGACAATTCTTTGTATTATTCTTTTTTTATGTGGTATCCTGTGTGTTTTACCAAATCACTAATGGCAATAAATCTAAGGTCATAATTATAGTATAGTATAGTTTATGAACATACACACATATTACAATATTTCACCTGTTTTTCAAAGTTGACTTTCTGGTCTGGAGATATTTAAAATCAAAAACTGTTTGATATATGACCTTCCCCCACTGATTTGCTTGAGGGAAATACTACCAGGTAACATGTAGAACAGGCAAGGGACAGATCTTCAAGCACAGAACTTAGATCCTGAGCTCATAATCCATATGGTGCCCTCTAATTTTTTGAAAGGGCAAAGTGCAAATGGCTTAGCACTTGCAGGGACATTAAAAGAATTAAACAAAAAAAACAAATATATATACAGTATATAGTTTCCCCCAACCAGAGTGTGGGCTCTATTAGTCCGTCCCTCTGATGAGGGAAACTATATTGGGATGACAGGTGCCCTTTTAAAGCTGATGTTATAATTGATACAGTAGTTGCTAACTTTCCACAGATGCTGTAGAATTATACCAGGGTTCTGTACTGGGTCCCTTGCTTTTCAACTTGTTTATTAATGACCTGGATGTGTGCATTGAAAGTACGGTTTATTTTTGCAGATTATACTAAATTGTGCAGAACTAGATGTTCTATGCAAGATGCTGCCACTTTGCAGAGTGATTTGTCTAAGTTGGGAAACTGGGCAGCAAACTGGAAAATGAGGTTCAAGGTTGATAAATGCATAAAAAAGGGCATAAACTCAAGGGATGAAAACATAATTATACCTCTTTATAGATCCCTAGTAAGGCCTCATCTGGAGTATGCAGTGCAGTTTTGGACTCCAGTCCTTAGGAGGGATATAAATGAGCTGGAGAGAGTGCAGAGACTTGTAACTAAACTGGTTAGAGGGATGGAAGATTATTAAATTATTAAATTATGAGGGCAGACTGTCCAGGTTGGGGTTGTTTTCTCCTGAAAAAAGGCGCTTGCGAGGGGACATGATTACACTTAAACACATTAGAGGACATTATAGACAAATATCAGGGGACCTTTTTACCCATAAAGAGGATCACTGCACCAGAGGCCACCCCTTCAGACTAGAAGAAAAGGACTTTCACTTGAAGCAGCGTAAGAGGTTCTTCACAGTCAGGACAGTGAGGTTGTGGAATGCACTGCCGGGTGTATCTCCAAATTGTAATTACAGTAATAATTATGTTGAGGTCTTGCTTTTCACTATAGTGTCTGATGTACTACTAGTGAGCATTGCATTAGTACATGAGCCCTACAATATTTTTGTATTAATATCTAAAACTACAGTAGTAAACAGACATATAAGGTTAGTATGTGTATTTTTTTAGCTTAAATATTTATTGATTTATTAGATTACATAAGAATTCCAAGTTAAAGAAAGAGCATAATTAAGTTAGTAGGTTTATTATGTGCATTGAACTATGCAAGAGTAATGGCAGAAACCTTAGGTGCAGCCCACCCTAGAGCAAGTACACCATGGAATGCAGAGGAGATACTCTGTGCAGAAGAAAAGTTGGCTGGGTGGGGGATATTGCAAAGGCGACATTGTAATTAGGAGGGATAGACGTATCGCTTCCTGTTATTTTTTCCTGTTTTATGTGGGAACTAAAATAAATAAATGCTTTGTGAATATTATTCCTGCTGGCAAGGCTTCAAGCACAAACTATACAGACATGCTGATATTTACATGACAAAGCATTTCAGTGCAGCCTCAGACTCAATGCTGCTCTTCTCACGTGCCATCATTTATTGTGCTATTTCAGAATTAATAACTCTTTACATTAAGCCTCCAGTCTGTAAACTAAACTAGACCCAACTCTACAAATAAACAACTGAGATTTTTATTATTCTCTCTCTCTAATTTTTTATCTACTCCTATAATAGAGCCAAAGGGCACTGTATAGTGCTCTCATGATCCATTCTAAAGCAGTGATTCCCAAACTTTAGAGCTGGCGCTAAAGTTTGGGGGCTCAGTCAGAAGTCCAAACTAAAGATTTGCATATTTGCTTTTCTAGACACACCTGACAGTCCAGCTTGATAGTTAGTTGGTTGACATATTTCAGGCATAATTGTGAAAATGTCTAAATTTTCTCCTCCTCTAACGTCATTAAATTTCAGCTCTATTAGCCAGGCATATTTTCACACCACATCTCATATCTACTAAAAATTGTAAATATGATTTTGAGAGAAATGTGCTGAATTTTCTTCTGTGAAAATGATTTGGTGTATTTTGCCAATACAATTCTAAAACTGAAAATTCTCCAGACAATCTAGGATGAACACTAATTACTGTCCTGATGTTCTTCAAATCACAGCAGGATAATTGGCAATTAAGTTCTCTAGAGAATTTTCACCATGAAGAAATTCATATGTGGGAAATTAGCATGTGGTATGTGATGTACAGTAAATATTGATATACAAACGTAGCAATTCACCAGTCTGAACCTGAAAAAAATTCCCTCAGAGAAAATTCATTTCTATGCTGCTAGTAAATTGCTAAAGATTCACTGGTGAAAAGATGTGATTTTTTTTCCCAGGGCTAGGAGAATTTTCATCAATGCACCCCAAAACGTCATACTTAGTACTAGTGATGGGCGAATCTATCCCGTAATTGGCGAAAAATACGCGAAACGAGTTGCGGCACGTTTTTGACGCCCACGTCTTTGACGTGTTGCGTCATTTTCGGTGCATGACTTTTTTTACGCCAGCGAATTTTCGGCAGGAGAATTTTCGCTGGCGTTTCACAAATTTATTTGCTGATGGCGAATCGCGCAAATTCGCGCCTGGTGAATAAATTCGCCCATCACTACTTAGTACTAATCTTACTTGTCTGTTAATTTAATTTGCAAATGTCATGGTGAATTAAATTTTTTTAAAATCATAAATAAAAAGGTAAAGTCAACATTCGCCTTTCAGCAAATATGCCCCATTGAGTAAAAATGTATTCAGTATCCTCTATATTCTGGTAATGGCCGAAGGACTGATAAACCAATGTAGCTTTGTCCAAAGAGGTCCCTTGACCAAAGGTTATAATACCAGAGGATTAGTCTAAACCAGGGGTCCCCAACCTTTTTTGCTCGTGAGCCACATTTAAATTTAAAAAAGAGTTGGAGAGCAACACAAGCATGAAAAAGTCCATGTGGATGTCAAATAAGAGCTCTGATTGGCTTTTTGGTAACCCCTATATGGACTGGCAGCCTACAGGAGAGAATGTTTGGCAGTGCACTTGGTTTTTATGCAGCCAAAACTTGCCTCTAAGCCAGGAATTCAAAAATAAACACCTGCTTTGAGGCCACTGGGAGCAACATCCAAGGGGTTGGAGAGCAACATGTTGCTCGCGAGCTACTGGTTGGGAATCACTGGTCTAAACCATAAATTCTCAAATGTGTAAACACAATTAACTGTGTTAATCTACTCAAAGAGTCTGCCCACTTGGAGACTTTCCAATATTTTCTCAGTATCTTTTTAGTTAAAAAGAAAGTGCAAAGGGTCACACATTTCTCTCATGGGGAGAAAATTATTTTTGGTGATGAATTCAGGTAGACATTTAGCATATTGGTAAATACCACCTGAAAATTTAATTTAAGTTGTTTGCGGTCATTCCTATAAGCATACACTAAAAGGCAATTAGGGTGAAATTTGTAAATAACTGCCCAAGATATTGTTCAAATCATAGCAGGATAACTGGTAATTTAGTATAAAGACATATAATTGAACATTTTCAATAGTCTCTATATAAATGTTTGCATAAAAAAAATTCATATAAACCACATTTATTTGCACCCATAAACTGATTTACTGAAAGGAAAAGTAAATGTTTTTCTTTTTCTTTCTGTAAATTTGCTCTAAACAGCCCCCCAGATTAATGTACCTTAGTCCCTGCTGCAAGTCTGCTCTGGTTTCTGTGTTATCAGCAGCTTCTTTCCCCTTCTTCCTGGTGCAGAGTGAAGCCCAGCCCCTTAGTTTACTGAGCAGTCCATTTGCTGCTGTTCCACAATAGAGAGGAAGAGGGAGCCAGTGTTTCATTAGTAAGCTAGTTTCCCCAAGCAAAAGCTGCTACACACACTGCTCTCTGCTATGTCATAGTATGCAAATGATCTCCTGGACTAGTCCAAGATATAAGGTCAGCTCAGTAAGCTAAGGGGCTGGGCTTCACTCTGCACCAGGAAGAAGGTGAAACAAGCTGCTGATAACACAGAAACCAGAGCAGACTTGCAGCAGGGACTAAGGTACATTAATTTGAGGGGCTGTTTAGAGCAAATTTAGAGATAGAAAAAAAAAACGTTTACTTGTTCTTGAAACTGCCCACATCTCCAGAGATCTAAAAGAGGTTTGTAGACTGTACTCCAGTGATAAAAAGCCTATCAGCTTGGGGTGAAAGCAGAGGTGCATATATTTGCGTTTATATATAATGAATAAAGTACCCTGATTATAAAATATAAGGATATTATAAGTCACTGAGGAGTTCAATGACCATTGGCCCTGTGCTTTTACATAGGTCATGGAACTCTGAGGTTACTTCTAATATCCTCATATTTTCTAACAAGTGGTACTTTATTATAATACACAAATTTTAGTGAGTCATGCGGCAAAAATGTCATCACTACTCACCGTTTACAACTGATGTCCTCACTAGTCACCGTTTATAAGGATATAATTTACAAGATATTCATAGTTTTTGTGTTTTATATAATTATATGGTTACATAGTATAACTATATATACACACACAAGGCTGGAGTTTGTATGTGGTGTGGCTCATACTGTATCTCTATCTCACACAAACATAAGATACACTCCATCTCAGACCCACAGGCCTCTCTGCGATACCAGCCCCCATCCCCTAATTCTAATACATGCATGCCCCATTATCTTACAGAACCCTGATTCTCATCTCTAATGTTCATACATCAAGGGGCCAATCATAGAATATTTTTTTGTTCATGATGGACCTGTATTTATCTTTACATTACACCTAACAAACATTTGATCATTCCAACACCCATAGCGCATAACTTACTAAAGAGCATAGCTCACAAAAGGCATATTGCATAACCTAGACAAGTGTGCCTCCGTTAGCCCAAAAAGCCCTGATTAAAGAGGAATAAAACTACAGTACTTGGTAGTACTCATCCAAATACCATAAACAATCCAGACACTTCCAGTACCCCCAACATAGAGCTTTTACTTGTGCAGCACAACAACTCCTTTTACTGGACATATAGAATCCCCACCCTATGCTAAGTGCTCTCTTTTGGGACAATAAATATTACATGCTAGGATCAATTAGAAAGTTTCACATAGCCACAACAGTACTGAAGCACAGTGCCAGTTCTATAGTTAGAAGGAAATGGCATTTACCTAGTAACCCCAGAAACCCAGGCTATACCAGAAAATAAAGCATAGATACATTTGCAAAGGGCCTGTTATATGGTTTTTAATGAGGCCATCTTGGACTTTTACATTTTACCATCTTTTTTGGAGTACTGAGTGTTTCTGCATTGCAGGGAGTCTCCTCATTCATAATTAGGGACCACAATCAGTGTGACTGTGATGTATACATGGATGAATCCAATGCTTTTGACTGAACCAGATTGACAACACACATACAGTAGAACCCCCATTTTACTTTTTCAGGGGACCAGAAAAATGGTGTAAAATCAGGGGATGTAAAATTGAGGTTCCACTGTATTAACTCCTTCTTTACAAATTGCAATTAAAAGAAAAAAGATTTTGGTCAGTGATCCAGTCAACCCCTAACACTATCCATGGAGAAACTACCAGTGGCATAAACTAAATGTTAACATAGAGAAAAAAAGGAGAGATTGATCAATGCACATTCCCTGGTCCCGTCATATAAGTAATCTATGCAGATACATGTATACAAAGAGAGGGGATTTTTAGTTATAAAATTATGATCATAAGATTAATAAGCCGCACACCATGTCAAGGTACAACCCATATGGCGGTCCCTTTTTTGCATAACTAAATGTTACCTGGCCCCACAGGATATCATTTCAGTTGAATAAAAGAATAGGTCAATTTAACCAATGTTTATCTATCAATATTACAATTAATTAATTAGGGCCTTACCGGGCCCTCTACATGCCTGGGCAACCCTGCAACTGCAGGGTCTGCTATATCTGTAGTTACGCCCATGTAGGTGACTAGATAATAGACCAATAAGAAACACAATCCAGCACAAACTGTACAGAGGAGTGCTTTCTACTTACACCAGATCTACTTCGTTAAAAAAGGGAAAAAAATTGAAATGGTTGATACAGAAACATGCCCTTGAGCTATTTAGAATTTTTGTTAATAAATTAGCCCCTAGGATGTAACTAGGCTTAGCAAACTAAATTCTTCATATATTGATCGGAGTTTACCTGGAATTAAGTGTCTCTCATGTGTGATGCTATTGCTCATCCATATGGTGGTAAGATTTATACAAAGTAGGCCTCCTTTAAATACAACAGGTGCAGAGTTGCTGCCTATTCTTTGTCTTCCTTCACTGGCACTGTCTAAGTTTGCTCAGCCATGCTGCTGCCACCTTTGTAACTTTCCTCTGAACTTTATATTGCTATAATGTCTGCACCATCATTCAGTACTAACTTTTAACACTGACACCAGCCACATCTGTTAGTCTTTTTCTGTTCCCTCAATACACAACCCCCTGCACCTGCATCCTGCACTTCTATTGTATTCTTCCTTACTGTACTGCACACAGTTTTACGCGGCTTCTAATGCTGTTACAGATCAGAATGCCACCAAGCGCCACTATACAATCAACATTAATTGCTGTTTTTATTTTTGATATTACACATTCCAATATACCCATTACTGTGCCCTCATCCAATTCTAGAACTAACAAATTGACTTTCTCTGTTCCTCCTTTTTGTCCTGGATAATGAAACAATATAGGTCACTTACCTTGACATAGGGGCAGAAAAAAAATAGGCACCAACATCCATATTGTGCCCATGTCAGCTGGCAAATTAACCCACTGGAGACAGGTTTCCAGTAGCCGTCGGGCATATGGGCAGTTCTTTCCCCCTCCTGCACACCTCCACCCCAAACACACAATAAGAGAATAAGTGAGGTCAGAGGCAGGAAAAACACTTCCCCCATCCTATACCGTTATAGGACACACTGCACCCTGAACACTTCCTGAGCGCAGACAATAGGGAGAGCCTGAGAACAGAGCAGAAAGGCAAGAGAAGGGAGGGGGCACTTAGGAAGAATATTGGCACAAGTAATAGTTATGGGAAATTACTAACATTTTCTAAAAAATCCAAACAATGCCCGAAAACTGTCACATTAGTCATTATAGACTTTTCCTAAAATTTTAATTCATATAATCCATTACTACACATGCACCTTCTAATCATTTCATGTAACATCATTTGTTCTCTATCTTCATTCCAAGAATGCCTTTGTTGACTTTTATCTCATTTCCTTATTACTCAGACAGCTTCATTTAGAACAGTAGCCATACTCAGGGCTGTCACAACACAACTTGACAAAGGGCCTTGGTTAGCCTGCAACTTTCTGTGTTACCTATTTCTGTAGCACCTTAATGTATATAGGAACACCCCCAATCATTAACACAGCATTAATCAGCCAGGTGGTTATTCTTTATTGTGAGCATTCAACACAACTTGAGGCTTAGGGTGATTTAGTAATATACTCTATAATCTTTTATGTACTGTAATACTGTGGCAGTAATATACTACTACTGGCACCAGGTCTAGAAATATTTGACTTGGTTTTGATTTCAGAATATAAAATGAGTGAGTAGACTAAAAAAAAACCCCACAAAATATAATGTAGCCTTATAATCAATCTACTTGTTACCTTGTAATCTACGCTGGTTACCAGGGGGGGCAGTTGGGGGGTAAGTGTAAACTTGTCATGCCCTTGCTTGTAAATGAATGCCAAGCCTCCCTTTATACTTGTTTGCTTAGTTTTTTTTTTTTTCATTGCCAGCAAAGTTATTTGGAGGCAGACACCCCATAATAAGTGAATGCTTTGTTTATTTAATGTTATACAACAAAATAAGCCCAATTATTAGTCCAACTGGAGCTCCTCTACACGCTTCTCCAGATCCTCAACAGTTTTGCTTAGTAGAGCAGGGTCCCTGTAGAACAACACATATAGCTGCCTCTCTTGGTACAGGCGAGATGTCTGAATAGAAAGCTTCTTCCTTTCCAAATCTCGCAAACAGTCCAGACACCACTGGTTAAACTGGGAGACAGAAGAAGAAAGTGTCCCAAAGGAGACCGTTAGCATCTGTAAGAGAGAGAGAAACTATAGTCACAAACTGTGTAACCTGCCCTTTTATACCAGAAAATGGGTAAGTATCTATCTACAGCATATCTGACCGGTTCTCTTAGTTGTAGGTTGGGTGTTCCTCGGCACAGACAGTGGTGAAGCTCATCACATTCTTGCTCAAGGCCTGCTGTTTGAGGTAGACATCCATGGAGCCTGTTATTTAGGGCCATTAACTCCTGTACAAGGGCTGCTCCCCTGCGCTGCAATGCCTCATATTTTGGAAATAATTCTTTTTGGTTGTTTGGATCATCCAGCATCATTGAGAGCCTATGTGAAGATACAATTCATTAAATCAGTAATTTTCAACCTTGTGCCTCCAGCTGTTAAGGAACTACAAGTCCCACAATGCAATGAAGGAGTCTGACAGCCACAGTCAGGCAAATGCATTGTGGGACTTGTAGTTTCTTAACAGCTGGAGGCACAAGGTTGAAAATCACTGCATTAAATAATCAAATCATGTAACAGCAAGCACCCACAGCTATTCGCAGTAACTATTTTTAATGAGGGTGAATAACCATTTAAGAACATTTAGGTATTCTGTTTGACTCTCCCCTCCCCTACAATATACTTTCATCAACTATTATACCCTATCATTAGGGTATACAGGATTACATGTACTAGGTGCTTTACAGGAGGCATATACATTGGTGAAACAGGACAAAAATTGTGCTTAAGGATGAACCATCACAGACATAAAATCAACACCAAGTCATGTGATACACCAGTGGGGCAACATTTCTACAGTCAAAATCACAGTCTTCAGGACATGCAGGTTTTAATGTTTAAAGGGAACTTTAAAACTGAATGGAAAAGGAAAATTTATGAATTCAAATGTATGGATTTATTTAACACATTAAGACAGGGCCTTACTTTAGGGTCAGGTTTCACGTCACACTATATGATCCGACTGAATCCAGACTCCTGGACTATTTACAACCCATCCTAATTCATTGTATTATCTCTACAATTGATCTCTATCTGAAACTTCCTAATTTATTAACCATGAATACCTTTCACTGATCTAATAGTATATCTGCTGTGCCCTTCTAGCCCTCATTTTTATTTTGCCTGACAAAGGGGCCTTGGTGCTCAGAAAGCTTGCAATGCATTCTTATTGTTAGCCAATACAGGTATCACTTCTACATCACTTTTTGTATTTTATTTGTTTAGCTGTTTTTTCTGTGTTGTGCAGTGGTAGCCAGAATCAGAAACATGTACACATGGTGCCTAAGAGTAATATCACACAGAGGCCATGTTTCCCATTGGGGAGAGAAGTGTGGCCAACAACCAGTTTAATTTTGGCAGCACTAGAACTATTGCTGGTTGATGAAAAGGTTCGTATATCTAAAAAATGAATCCTCAATTTTACATGTTTGTTTGTTTCAAAAATGAATTATATTCCTCCCATTAGCCTACCTAGAGCTGTCTGAGTCCCACCACAAAAATTCTACTCAGGGAGCCCAGAATACATGCTCAAGCCCAACTCCCTTCAGGTCCACCCACTATTCTGCTCACAGCCCACCACAAATAAGCCCCCTAGTTGCAGGGCTGCTGTATAGGTAATGATCCCACTGATTATGCTACTCACATTTTCCAGTGATGGTAGTGGTGAAGTATTATAAAACAGTTTTGCTCATTTATATACCCTTCATAAATATTTCATTGTTCTACCTACAGGTATCTGAAAAAAAGCTAATCACTGATTGGTTGCTATGGGTTACTGTCCAGGTGCAAAGGTTCCCAGTATGGATACTTGAGCCACACCAATAAATTTAGCAGAGTGAACTACACTTCTATAGAGGTATAAGGTAAGACAAGGCTGTAGGAAGTGGGTAGAAAAAAATGAATTATAGAACAAGTAAAGATAAAGAAAGGAAAATCTAATCTGAAGTAAAGGCAGGTTATGAATTCACATGCAGATTTAGTAGCACCTTACGGCAGTTTGATCCCTACTGTCGATACGCAGAGGGGTCAACCATTGTGAAGAAAGCCGCAGCTCCATTGGTCCAAGGATTCTCTTCCCAAGATCGTTGTTCCAAATTCCCATTTCATTGATCAAACCTCTTAAAAGCCTTTCAGTCTGGCGATGATCCTTCATCTCTGCCAGTAAGCCCAGCTCAACAAGCTGTAGGCGAGATAGTTGATGGATTAAAGCATCTGCAATTGGTGCCTGGGCCTGCTCTACCCATGTGAGCTGTTCCTGCTTCATTTGTAGCCATTCTTGGTGAGCAGGGATACATAGCCCCAATGATGCCCCACATAGAGATGCAGGCAATCTCTGAGTCTGCAGAGTCTCCACTTCTGATTCTAGCGACTGGGCCTCTCGCTCCAAGGATGGAATCCTCAGTGGATCCCACTGTAGCACATCATGGCAACAAAGGAAGAAAATATTAAACAACATATTATAAGTGAACAGTAAACCATGTATATTTTAGAACTCATCTCAGTAACTCACCTGCTCAGCTTCATTCCCATTTATCCAACTCAGCACCTCCTCCTTTCCACTTAACGTTCCTAGGGCTAAGCTTAGCTGCATTCTCTGAGATGCCCAAACTGTTCTCATCCTTTCAATCTCTTCTCCAATTTGTTGTTGTGCCTTTCTATCTTGGTCTACCTCTTCTTTTTTTACAGGTAACATCTTCATGGCACACTCTTCCAACTCCTTCCAGCATGTCTCCTCTAGTTTCATGTAACCTTCTAGATCCAATAATGAGACAAACAGATCAGAAGCAGATTGAGCACAGTGCAGCCCTCCAATTTCTGATGCCAATTCTCGAAGCTTTGAAAGTGCAGCATTAGACCTTGTGTTCAGGCCTGCCAGTCCTTCCTTAGTGCGACTTGAAATTTTGTCTTCCTCTTTTTCCCATTTTTCCAAAGACAGACGATTGTTCAGCAATACAAATCCCAAGGATTCCAACTTGTTTCTAGAATGCAGCCTATGCAATCTAAGGTTCCTTAGGCTTTGCACCTCTGCCTCTAATTCCTCTAAACTTTTCATATCTTCCATTTCCCAGTCTCCTTCATTTCCACCTCTGCCTACATATAGGCTATGTAGTTCCTCTGCTTCCAGAACTGGTTGCTCTGAAGCTATTAGAGCACTGTAGGCATCTAACTGTTCTGCATTCAGGGCATTATGCTGATCAACTGCCCCACACAGCCAACCTAGAAAGACTTCTGCCTCCTCATTACTTTCACATAGCCAATCAAAATCTTCACCCTTCAAATCAGCAGCTCCTGGATAACCAATGAGTTGGAGCATCTCCACAAAGTCTGACCCATGTACACGGGGAGGTTCCAGAAGAAAGCAGGTGGATCTCTGACGAGCCAGCATTATTGGCATTGAATATTAAAGACAGCAGTCTAAAATAAAGGTAACAAAAATGATATAGGAGAATAAAAAGTACCGATTAGAAAATAGGTGGATAGATAGTGTGTTAACTCTAGGAAATTACCATTGTGATTCCTTATTTCAAGCAATGTTTCAAAACCAACAAACATTACTTCTAAAGAGAATTTAAACCTAAAAAACTGTTAATGCAAAGTTAGTGCTCTTACACACAGGCAATTCTGGGGTGTTTGATACCGGTGCAAATACTTAAACACATGATATTGATTCCACACAATAACACAATAATAGAGATGCACGCTGAACTCACAAATGCTATTTATATGTTAATGAGTATAACCACATGCTGTCCTCCAACATTGGCTCATTTGCCCCCCATGACCGTGGCTGAATTCACAAACCAGATTACTACATTCCTGTAGAAAGAAATACCACATACAAGCAGACTTTATTCATTATAAAGTTTCTACTGACATCCCTCAATTCCGCCTTGTCGAAGGTCAAGCAAGAGTATTACATTAGCCTTACAAACAATAACAAATCTAACCTACTTTGCTTCTATTTTGGTTCAATAACTGCCTTCCTTGACTAGTACCAGTAGAAAATGGGCTACATTGGACTAGAGTCCTGCACAGGTCCATTTTTTGGGACCCATACCCGACCCATACCCGCATTCTTACCTGCTTGGACCCGCGACCCAACCCGTACTCATGATCCGCAACCCGGACCCGCTGACCATCAAGAATCAGGAAGTGCTGTCATTGTAAACTGGAAGTAACATCATCAGAAGTAGCCATGATCAGAAAAAAAGGCATAAAAATTGCTATGGCGAAGATTCGCAACCTGACCCTCAACACCACCTACCCTCTTCTATACCCACACCCGGAGCTTCTACATTCAACCCGCAGGGTTTCGCGGGATTTTGCAGGTAACCGACCCGCTGTAGGACTCTACATTGGACTCTCACCCACAGTGGGCCTCCGCAACGTGGAATAAGAAGGTGAAGGAGTTGTGCAACAACACCTCTCTTGCTGCAATACAGAAAAATACAGACAGACATCACATGCAGAGCAGAACACAGGCTGACACTCCCCTATGGACAGACTTGGCAGGAATCTTACTTCACCTCTGCGACACACCCCATTATGGTCTGAATCACCTAAGGGAAATCCTCTATCCTGATTCCCTCTCCATTGTATGATCTGGGAGAGATACCTCCAGAACAGCAACTCCTGGGGCCTAGGGGAGCAACATTTTAGGGGCGGCATGCCGCCCAACCACATCCTTAGGAGCATTGGGGACTCAAAATTCCCCAGAGCTCTAATACTTGTTAGCTTGCTGGCTCATGCAGGAGATGGGGTTGCACGCATTAACTTTTTGGTGCTAGGACCATGCAGCATGGTAGGGGGCATGTACTTGCAAGCTACCCCAACGCTGGGACCATGTGGCCTCGGGGAGCTGTGCCATGAAATCTGGCCCTGGTCTTCTCCATCCCTCAATCAACAATATCTACTGTTTCAACACTGTTTCTATACCAATATTCGGGGGGGGCAATATGCAGCACAGAGTTTGGAATCCTTCCACGACCTTGCCTGTCAACCTTGATGCATCAACATACACTGGAGCCAATTTCTTTGCATATTATTGGATTTAGTGGAAGTCACACAGGGCATGTAAGTGCAGAAACTAATGTGCACATTGCTCAAACCCCCTACGGCACTTCCAGATGAAATAAAAAAAAAACCTCTTTTAGCTGCTTGATTTACCTCCCTTCCCAGTCCCCATTTTGGGTGTAGGGGCTATGTACCCTGGTACAGTTGCACACCCTGCAACCATTGTAGTTACAGTACTGGCAAAAACCCATAACATTCCTGTCTGCTCAGTGATGCCACACTATGTCGTTTCAGGCACTGTAAAAACAGCGTTTTTGTGCTGCTTAAAGAGTGGTGCTTTGGATTGCAGCCTTGTTGTACAGATATGTTTCGGTTGTCACGTGTTCCATATCAGCTATATTATAAGGCTGAATTGTGTAGCACTTTCCAAAATGTCCTGTATAACAGCTGTAAACACTTATACGTAGACTCCTATCTCAAATACTCCTTACAGTTGCATATCCAACATCTTGAATATAGAATTCTTTATTTACATTGCATTCCAAACTGTAAGTACCTGGCCCATTGTTGAGTACCACACTCCCTCCACACGAGTACTGCCATCTTCAAAGACTAGAAATATTATGCATTTAATGTGTGCTGAGATGCGAACCAACCAATGAGCTACCTTGAAGGTCAGATGACTTACTGTAGAGGACGTCACATCACTATGGCAACATGTAATCTCTACTTGCGGCAGATTTGCAAACCCGCGGACCACTGGCGGGCCCCAAGGGTGTGCAGGCCCTAGCGCAGTCGCACCCATGGTACTCCTGCCACTGTCTGCAAATCTTGACACACTCTCCTCAGGCTTTGCTGATTTCCTTAAAAAACAAAGTAAAGTCCATCCGCAATCAGATTCCTGCTTCTACTATTGCAGCCCAGCTTATCATTCCAATCCTCCTTCCGCATGCCTAAATTCCTTCTGTCCTATTCTTAAAAAGGGCACGCTGACCCATTGTCTTTCGAATTACCATCCTGTCTCACTTCTACTTCTTGCCTCTAACTTCCTAGAACCTATTGTGTTCTCCTGTGTTACTAACTTTCCACACACCCATAATCTGATGGACCCCCTACAATCTCGATTACAGCCTGCACACTCTGCTGAGATTGTGTTGTGCAGAGTTACAGATAACCTTCAGGTTGCCAAAGATCTCTTCTCTATGTTTATCCTCATTGACTTGTCATCTGCATTTGATACGATTGACAATTCTCTACTGATGCAAATTCTGTATTCGCTTGATATCTGCTCTCTTCTTACTGCTCATTCTCTTATACTAATGAAACCTCATCTCCAATTCCATATTTATTCACCCCTTCATTAGCAGCTGAAACTGAGGCTCAGATCTGTAACTGCCTCCTAGCAATCTCCAACTGGATGAACCAGTACCACCTCAAATTACCAAAACTGAACGAATTATCTTTCTGCCTAAAGCTGGCCATAGACCAGGGGTGTAACTAGAGAGGAAGCAGACCCTGCGGCTGCAGGGGGCCCCAGGAGGTTTAGGGGCCCCATTAGGCCCTGATTTCAATATATATTGGTAAAACAAGACAAACTCTGGATAGTGGGGGGGTCCTAAAATTGATTTGCTGTGGGGCCCAATAACCTCTAGTTACACCACTGCCATAGACGCAAAGATCCAATCATACAAATCATCGTACAACTGACATCCCCATCTCCCGACCTGCCTCTAACCTTCAGATTAAATAAAGTAGTAAAAGCTCAGATCAGCCGATGTTCTGCCCCTGACAGGGATCGTACTAAAGTTGTGTCCAAAAAAACCTAGTGACAGTCTCCCACTGAAAATCGTACGATCGGCAATACACGCAGAGATATTAGGGCCAGCACAAATTTTCTAACCTGACCGATCGGCATGGCACAACAAATGTGGGGACACTCTACACACGATCCAAAATCATATTGATCATATTGTTGTTTCTATGGCCAGCTTTAGCTTGGTCCTACTCTTCCACTTACTATCTCTATTGATGGCATGTTCATTAACCCAGTCAACTCAGCACCCTATCTGGGGGTCTATTTACTGGCCTCCCTGATTGCCATCTCTCACCTCTACAGGCTTTATTTAATAGTGCTGCCAAAATTCTCGGCCGCCTAGGGCACAGTCATGGGGGGGGGCGCACTTTAGAAGGGAAATAGGTTTTTTTATTTCTTTAAGTTTTAACTTCAGTTCCCACCTCCCTCTTACTTGCCCTTTGCCTGGCACAGATCTGGGGCAATATTTTTGCTGCACAGGCTGGTGGCACAAGTACAGACTTGGGGGGCAATGGCTGATGGTACAGGTACAGACTTAGGGTGCAATGGCTGGTACAGACTTGTGGCACAGGTACAGACTTAGGGGGCAATGGTTGGTGGCACAGGTACAGTCTTGGGAGGCAATGGTTGGTAGCACACGTACAGATTGGGAGCAATATTTTGGGTGCTACTGGCTGGCACAGGTACAGATTGGGAGCAAAATTTTGGGTGCTGCTGGCTGGCACACGTGCAATTTGATTCATTAATGTGTTATAAGGTTTCTTCATTTAAGAAAAAGTGAATAGGTGGGAAATGGTCATACAGAACGGGGGTGGGGGGTGCTGATTGAACCCCTTGCCTAGGGTGCCAAACTACCTTGACCCGGCCCTGCATACAAGGTACAAGCTCCTCCCCTTATCATGGCTTTCCATAAAACAAAAAATAACTTAAAACGTCTCCTCTTCACATTTAAAGCCCTTTATTCCTCAGCACTTAACTACATCTCATCTCTTTTCACTCTATATATGTTCCTGTTTGAATCTTCCACTCCTCTCGGAGTAACTCCCCATTGCTACTGCCCCTTATACTTTAAGTTCTGTGGGTCAGGGACCATCTTTTTGTATCCTTGACAGTTAATATATACTGTAACTGTACTTTATAGTTATGCGTATCATATTTTTTGTTATTATTTGTATTCACTATTGCAATTATTTTAAATTTAAACAATTATATAAACTGCAGTTATTAATGCTAGGGTTACCTGATCATTTGAAAATTCAGACACATGTTTAAATAAAAACAATGTTGCAATTGCAAACAGTGGCACCATACTAGTTGGATTTTCTAGATGTCCCTGAATTTTCTAGTGATCTAGTAACCCTAATCAATACAAAATACAACATATTAAAACTTACTGGTTCTAAAGAATGGATCCCTATTCTGCCAACCCAAGTATGCTTTAAAGCATTATTTTGGAGAATGTTGAGAGTTATAGTTCTCTAACATCTGGGCAAAGTTTATAAAATATGAATAGATTGCTGGAATATGAATAGATTGTTGGAATATGATTACACAAGCTGATCCAAAATAGATTTTCATCTGAACCAAAAAAAACATCAGTTTTCATGGAACATCTCAAACAATATAGAGCAGGGTTCAAACTACAATGGTTCATTCACCCATATTGTGACCACCTGTAGTCTGAAGCACAAAACTACACAGTTCTTCACTACAAAAGATTTAAGGGCAAAAACATATTTAATTAGCTTGGAAATCTGTAAAAGAACATCTATTATACATCACAGGTTTTGGCCTTGGGCCTCATCAAACATAAATATCTCTGACAAAACAGCATATTATTAGAGCACAACAATTATTTCACATTATTATATCACAACAACAGAAGTCATGTTAAGTATCATAATCACCCATTCATTCAATGATTAGTCAGATAAAATTACACTAGACTGGTGAGGCCTCAAACAATACCTCTGCATCTACTTCACTATTATCTGTTTGATCTTAAATTTCCTTTAGTAAAATATTCAACTCTCACCTGGTCCAAACAAGTCTAGTGGAGTTCCCACCTGGTTTTACCTGCGCTCACAACTAAACATTAAACAAGGGTGCAATGAGGCTGTGACCACAAAATTCACATAGACAAATACAAGAGATCCTCTGGACTCAACCAATTATCAATATATTAAGGACACTGAAATATTTTGTGCCTTAAGCTACTAAAAATGCCTTACCCTTTAAACAAAACAGGGATTGTTTGTCCATATATTGCAATATATTTAAGCTGGCCAACTACGTACATCAAAGTCATTCCTTATCTGGCCAGTCCGACTTTCAAATTGCATCTGATTCATTAAGAATTCTATTGCTTCATTATACATTTTACAAAGGGTTTTACCTACAACTTGCTTGCTTTCAAAGTAAAACTCCCAATACCTTTAATTGGCCACCAGTGGGATCACCTGGAAAGGGAGGGAGCTATAACTTGTAGCTGGCCACTGCTCCTGTATAAATTACAACAAACAAGGGAAAGTTGAGTGTAGGCCTGGCAATGTCTATGTGAATGTTATGGTTACAACCCCACTTAATGTTTTTAAAAATAAGTGGTGAGCACAATTTTCCCAGTCCTATACTCAACTTTCCCTTGTTTGTTGTAATTTATACAGGAGCAGTGGCCAGCTTTAAATTGTAGCTCCCACCCTTTGTGGCTAAAGTCAGGTGATCCCATTGTTTGCCAAAAAAAGGACAACCGAAATTGGGAGTTTTACTTTGAAAGCAGCAGTTAAGCTGTGGGTAAAACGTAGTCCCTTTGTAAAATGAATTTTTAAGCAATTGAGTTCTTAAACGGGTTCTGTCATGATTTTTATGATGTAGCTTTTATTTCTAAATTACACTGTTTACACTGCAAATAATTCACTTTGCAATATAAAATGTTATTCCTGAACCAGCAGTTGTAATATTGGTGTGTAGGGGCAGCCATCTCATGTCATTTTACCTGGCCATGTGCTTTCAGAAAGGGCCAGCACTTTAGGATGGAACTGCTTTGTGGCAGGTTGTTGTTTCTCCTACTCAATGAAACTGAATGTGTCAAAGTGGGACTTGGTTTTCACAATTGGCTGCTGTTCCTGGATCTTGGATCCAATGCCGGATGCCTGTCCACATACCCCCCTCCCCTTGAGTGTACATGTGCGCCTGCACCTGAGCTGTGCTCCCTGAAAAGCAGCTAGCCGCCCCCTAACTTTTTGCAGCCTTGGCCTTTGTGACTAGGGGCAGCTGGGAAAATTACAATATGGCTAGCCCCATGTCAGATTTCAAAATGAATCTGAAGATAGAAACTTCATGTCACACAGCCACATCTATGGTGGCACTAACTGTTGGCAAGTTTGACTTTCTGTGCTTTCTTACACTACTTCAAGGTATGTGTGTGCCTGGATGCGTGCAGATCCAGTGATATTACTGACCAAACCTGGTATAGAGAGCCCGGGTGCACGCATTTCTGCATCTGCACACATCTGGAACCAGCACTAGCCTAGCAGGGGGCCCTATGTAAATGTAGCTTAGGGGCCCCATATCTCATTAATCCACTACTGTTTGACCAAGGTTCAGCAGGGTAAGTGGCAATAACCAGTCCTTCCTAAAAATATAGGGTACAGGGTTTTACACTTAGCCTTCTACAATGTAACTGCTAGAAAATAATATTCCCCTATTTCTGTGGCGCAGTTGAAGTTTGATTGGTACAAATTCCTAAAAGGATAAGTAAACCTTAAAAATAAGTGAATGTAAAATTGAGGGTGCTATTCTAAGCACTTCTTCAATGTACATGCAACATTTACTGTACTTTTGTTTAATACCAATATATTAAAAGTCAATTGAACTGCTAATATGAATTAATTTTGTTACAACAGCACCACCTGCTGTTCAGTTTCCAGCTATTCTCACCACCAAGTAGTCAAGGCTTGTCTGGAGAAAGAAAGAGGGCTGCTCTCAGGGCCGGATTTACCTAGCGGGCGCCCCTAAGCCCACTGTCCCTTGTCGCCCCTGTCCCCTCCCTTTTATTTGCTCAAATTTTCATCATCAGGACGGAGCAATGGGAATTGGCACACAGGAAATTTATATTTCTGAACCAATGTGCCACCCCCTAAAATCCTGCCACCCTAGGCCCAGGCCTTGGTAGCCTTTCCACAAATCCGGGCCTGGCTGCTCTGATGTTATTCTACTTAGTGAAAAAAATAGAAACCTTTCTCAAATCAAAACAACACTAGACCAGCCCTCTTTCTTTTTCCATGAGGCGGGTGCAACCAGTTACAAGGGGCAGCATCAGGCGGCACTAGGGTTGCCACCTGGCCGGTATTTTACCGGCCTGGCTGGTATTTTTGATGGCTGATCCCAATGTTATTAATAGGGGAAAAAGATAAATATATAGGAAGGCCGGTATTTTTCTCCAGAAAAGGTGGCAACCCTAGGCGGCACAGAGCAGCCATTTACAAGGGACAGCAAAAAGCCACCTCTTGTAACTTAAAGAGCCGAATTACCGGGTTTTAACCTGGAAATTCGGCTCTGTTAGTGCAGAGAGTGCAATTGCGCTCAATGCACTAGCAATTCTGTACCCCTTTGACCCGCTCCGACACTGATTTTTAAGTGCGGAGCGGAAAGGGGGCGGCAGCCCCAGAAATGGCACTAGATATAGACTCACATATAATCTCTGGAATGGCCTTGGGAATAAATGAATGCTACATATAAAAAGGCTAATTAAAAATAAGAACACAGAATCATGCTATTAGACTTTGACTTAATTGACTGTTGTTTATACCACAAAATAAAAAAAAACAAATCATAGAATTTGGATTTTTTCATGATTTTATAGTGACTTTTTCCACACAAGAAACATTAATGATGTCCTGTTAACAACTGGAAGATTTTCTGAGTTGCACTGGGTTTCCGAAGAAATCATGGCTTTCAGTCAATTTTACAAAAAAATTGCAGGTTTCTGCCACAAAATAAAAAATAATAGAATTTGGATTTTTTCACGATTTTATAGTGACTTTTTCCGCACAAGAAAAATTCATGAAAATGTATTGATCAATAGGGGGGGGGGTAAGTAATTTCGAATTTGGTCGGAGTAGTTTTTAGAAAATAAGAGGACCTTTGGGATTCTGATAAATAACTAAGGTACGAAGTAAAGTCACGGGCACACAGGATTTAGGGTTAGTGATGGGCGAATAAATTTGCAACAGAAATTACCAATGGCACACAAGATCACTGCAAGCAAGTGCTTTGCGTGTTTATTGCTGATGCAACGTTTTGGGGTCACACCCCTTTCTCAAGCGTGACCCTGAAACGTTGCATCAGCAATAAACACGCAAAGCACTTGCTTGCATTGATCCTGTGTGCCATTGGTAATTTCTGCTGGACTTTGTGTGAGGTGGCCGAGCCTCTACCTTTTGAGCACCAGGTAACATTGATTTGATTTGAGGAAGGGTGTGCAGGAGCTTGTACTGATCTACCGAATAAATTTGCAAAACACCGATGAAATTTCACCTGGTGAAAATTCGCCCACGTTTCGGTGTTGAAAAAACGGATGCGGACAATGGGCACCGGCATCCAAAAATGGATGGTCGCATCCAAAAAACAGACGACTGCATCCAAAACGAGACGCAGTGGCATTTCACTTATGTTTTGCCATTTCACGAATTTCTCTAGAAATTCACAAAAAAATTCGGCGAAGCGAAACGCCACCGATTCGCCCATCACTACAAAAAAATTGCCTAGGATACCTTTCATTTTTTCGTTTGACTTTGCTTGACTCTAATTCTAAAGCCTGTAAAAGAATCACATCGAAATACTGGGGGTTGTTGAGTGCGGACTCCAAGTATGGAAAGGTGTTCCAAAATCCCCCGCTTTTCATAGACGGGGAAGAAGTGTTGGGATCTTTTGAAATGTAGACCCAAGGGTTATTTTGATAATTTATCTTCTACTAAATCTTATGGTATGTTTCCTTGCAGGAACTGCAGGCATTGCAATGGTATTATTCCAGGCGAACATGTCAAGCATTCATTGCAGGGCTTGAAGCATCTTATCAAGGGTTTCTTTAATTGTGACTCCAGCAATGTCATCTATTGTTTAAAAAGTCACTGTGGGTTGGCTTATGTGGGCCAAACAACTAGACCCATTAAAACTAGGTTGTATGAGCATAAGTCTGCAATATGTACTTATCAACCACCGGTGGCTGCTCATAATCTGTTTGAGGCGAAAGGGAAAAATAAGGAAAAAGAGAAAGAAAACAGTAAAAATTAAGCGTGAGACCCTTTTAGCCAAACACTTTTTTGCATACAAGCACTGTGTAGCGCAACTCCGGTGCCAGATTTTAGAAAGCGTGAACAGCAAACAGGGACAAAATACCAAATGGAAACGGCTCCTCTTAGGGTAGGGACAGACAGGGAGGAGGAAATTCGGGGAGATTGTCGCCTGCTAAAAACGCCAGGCGACAGAATCTCCCCGAATCTCCCTGTCTGTCCCTACCGTTACAGAGGGAGTGTTATTGGATCTGGTTGCTACAAACTAGAACCCCCAAGGGTCTTAGTGAAGAATATAATATGTCCTGCTTTCTATGAAATGAATAATTCTTTTTAGCTAATTTTAATTCCTCTTCCTTTTAGATAATGTGCTTTGTTTTGATTACCCTTCAGGGACAGGTAAAGCTAATTCCCCCTTTTTTCCCTTCCCCTTGTAGGGTATGGTTATCTTTTTTAACTATTATTAAATATCTTATTGTTGTTTTTAGCCTTCTTTTTTATGTACTTTGTTACACAGTATTAAAGTCTTTTTTTCTCACTATATTGCTCACTGCAAGGGATTGTTGAATGTAACTGTTGGGACTATGAATTTAATGGATTAATTCACTGTTATTTAACAGTTTTATATATAACGATTTGTATTATATTGATTGTTAATTACATGTTAATTGAAAACCTTTTTAAAGGATGTCTGCACCACGTTCACTTTATGCTTAACAAAGGGGCGTGCCCCTAAACATTGCACTGCATTAATAAAATTGCAAGGACTTGCCCTGCTCTCCTAAGTCCTGTGTGCCGGTGACTTTACTTCGTACCTTGGAATAGAGGGGGCCGATTCCTCTACCACTGGGCACCAGGAGAAGCTGGAATTGGGTTTTATGAGGTGTGTGGTTGCCCCAATCCTGTTTGGTTGTGATAAATAACCCCCTTAGTGTGAAGAAGCTTATATTAAATTTACATTTTTCCCTTTAAAGCAGTTGGAAAATTAAAATGGATCTCGTTTTCTGGCACTTTGCCATGGTCAATGTTACATGAGGATTAACCTCCCCATTGTCTGTAAGGATTCCTTATGAACCAATTTCTCTGCAGTCAGTTTCTGAAAAGTGCACACAGGTGATCAATTTGCATAAGCGAGTGCACTATTATGTGCTTGCATTCACAAACAACTCACAGAGAAGAGGCTATGGGGCAAATTCACTAAAGTGCGGGAATTCACTAGCAACGCCTTCGCCAGGCAAATTTTTGCCAGTTCGCCACTAATTCACAAAAGCATGAATTTGTGCTCAGGGAGGTGAAAAGTAGGCATCACAGTGTGTTGCATAGCTAATTGCCCTATGACCCGGATCAGAGGCTTCTTCTGGTGTCAAATCAAAATGATACCCACTGTCCATCACACCATAGACAAATGAATTTCCCATTCCTGCAGAGAAGATATCACCTTATAATACACAAAAGCCGTGAATATCTTGTAAATTATACCCTTATAAACGGTGAGTTCTGATGTCATCAGTTATAAACGGTGAATTCTGATCAGAGCCGGATTAAGACCCGATGAGGCCCTAGGCAGGGTAATGCTTTTGGGGCCCCCCAC
>CM044446.1:51368636-51389066 GCA_024363595.1 Xenopus borealis | reverse complement strand
AATAGTAAAGGGTGTCTTGTCAGCATTACGAAAACCTCAAATTGAAAATGTGCATATTTGAGACCACCCATATTGTGGAAGGCTACTGCCATCTGTCCTACTCAACTACCCTTATTAAATACTCCAGCAGAAGTATTTACAAATGGGGTAGGGCTTGCTGGCACAGAAATCACTCAGACAGTTTAACGTTACACTTAGAAGCTTCCTCCCCCTCTCATTGTATTAAAGATACTTTCACTTTTGCTTGCAAGCAGAGAGAATCACAAAATGCCTGCTTCCAGGAACCCCTATACGTCTCGTGAAGTCTCCACTGGGGTAAGAGTCATGAAAATGTATTACTAATTCTGTACATGGACTGAGTTCAGGTGGGGGGAGAAGGAGGGGGAATAAGAAAAGCAAGGAATGCAATTAAAATTAGGGACAAATCAAATGAACTAATACCTGATGGGATAGGAGTATACTAATGGACTGAATGAAAACATCTAGCAAAAACAACAAGGCAATAAAATAAAAATATATATTTGCAAAGTGCATAGGTGATTACAGAGTATCACTATGATACAAGTAATGCTATAGAAATGTAAAGTCTAGAAATAAACAGGAAAACACATAAGGGCTATTTGAGACTGCAATGCTTCATGTAATCTATAATATCTGCTTACTGCTTATTGAAATAGGATGCAAAGTTGCAACCAATCAGCAATTCTTCTCATTCGTCTACAAGTTATAAAGTCAAAACAAACACCAGACTGCTTGCAACTAACCCCATGTTATCAGTGAGATAAAGATCAACTCTAGGCATTTTAGGGTAAGGGCACACGGCAAGATTCGGGGAGATTTATTCGCCTGGTGACTAATAACCTCTTCGTGTGGGCGACAATCTCCCCGAACTGCCTTCCCACGCAATACCACTGGCTTGAATGTAAAATCGCTAGCAGTATGGCACTCACGGTACTTCGTTTTCCAAGGTCGGCCAAAGCTGCCTCACAAGGAAACTTCAGGCGACTTCGGAAAACGAAGCACTGCGAGTGCCATACCGCTAGCGATTGGAACGGTAAGGCAGTTCAGGGAGATTGTCGCCCAGATGAAGAGGCAATTTGTCGCAAGGCGACTAAATCTCCCCGATTCTTGCCGAGTGCCCTTACCCTAATACGTTAAGACTTTTAAGTGTTAAGTGGTGAATTGTGTGAATCACAAATTCTGGGCAAAAATCAGCATGTTTCTAACTTTAAAGGGATCCTGTCATGGGAAAAAAAAATTTTTTCAAAACGTATCAGTTAATAGTGCTGTTCCAGAAGAATTCTGCATTGAAATCCATTTCTCAAAAGAGCAAACAGATTTTTTTATATTTCATTTTGAAATCTGACATGGGGCTAGACATATTGTCAATTTCTCAGCTGCCCCAAGTCATGTGACTTGTGCTCTGATAAACTTCAATCAGTCTTTACTGCTGTACTGCAAGTTGGAGTGAAATCACCCCCTCCCTTTCCCCCACCCAGCAGCCTAACAAAAGAACAATGGGAAGGTAAACAGATAACAGCTCCCTAACACAAGATAACAGCCGCCTGGTACATCTAAGAACAGCACTCACTAGTAAAACCCATGTCCCACTGCGTACTATTCAGTTACATTGAGAAAGAAAAACAACAGCCTGCCAGAAAGCAGTTCCCTCCTGAAGTGCTGGCACAAGTCACATGACCAGGGGCAGCTGGGAAATTGACAAAATTGCTAGCCCCATGTCAGATTTCAAAACTGAATATAAAAAAATCTGTTTGCTCTTTTGAGAAATGGATTTCAGTGCAGAGGTCTATTGGAGCAGCACTATTAACTGATGCATTTTTAAAAAAACATGTTTTCCCATGACAGTTTCCCTGTAATGCAGTATTTTCTCCCAGTATTCAAGAGTAACAGAATCTGGATGCTAAGCTGCATATGTAGAAAATTGCACAATAAGACATTGTATGCTCTAATTATTCCACTCATTTTGTGAATTGTGCAAGTTACAGCTAACTTTGAGAGTAAGTATGCATGCCAATATTGTTTGACTCTTAAATGTCCAAAAACCTTTTTGTCCAAAATACTACTTTTTGAACAGCAACTACAATTGCCTAAATATATGTAGTGCAAAAAAAGAAAACTTTCTTCAAGGCCTAAAGGTATAATCAGTGGAGAGGCGACCACTTACTAACTGATTATAACTGATTACCCTCTACCCTGGGACTGCTAGGATCCCAGAGTATTTCTGTAGAACTTTTCCAGTCTTATTTTTTATGGTCTGGGCAGCTGCATGTACAATAGAGTGGGAACTGAACAGAAAAGGCAAGGTTATCCACTCTACTATGTACATACCTGCCTGGGCCTGGATAAAGGAAGATAGAAGAGGAAACATTGTGCCAAATTAGCATCTACAGTGTTGGTAGCTAGGGATTGTGCAGGTCTGGAAGGGACAGAGGCACATGCTTAGGGCCTAGCCATTCTGGGAAAAGAAGGCCACATTCCAGACAATGTGTATTTGAGTTTATAGTTGTCTTGCTTTGTTTATATACAATTAACTAAATTTAGCCAAGTATTGTCAAGGACCTGCTGTGGAGGAGGGTTTCCAAAGCATAGTAGCATAGTAAGTCAGGTTGATAAAAAACATGTCCACCAAGTCATTTTAAGTCTATATATTTCCTGGTCATCCCCTGGCAGGACAAAAATTTGGGTTTTTCCTTGCACTGGTCGGACACAGAAGGGTTAATAAGCAATCTCACTAGTCTTTTTTCCTTCTGTCCTTGCCGGACAAGAGATTTGTATGCTGTAACAACTTAGTTCTTCAGGACCAGATTGCAGGCAAAGTTTCTCATGCACTTTCTCTATCTGAAGCACTTCCTCTGTGAACACCATAGCATCTTCTTAGGAGTGGGTCTCTATACAACCAGGGAAGATTGTGTCCATGGTCACACAGGGAAGCAACTATGTCTTTGCAGTGCACTTCTTATCTTGCCCTCGAACTAGTGCAGCTTTGCCTATGCACCCACATTGAGGCAACTGTAACATGGATCTGGCTGCCAAGAAAGCTGCTACCTCAAAGGCTTCATGGTGGGTTCAGAGGTACTGGGTATTTTAACAGTGAAAAAAATTACTTATTGGGTGTTTGTCACTCTAGGCTTACTTTGCCTCTGCTTCACATCTGCCAGGAAAATGCAAATATCTCAGGATAAGGACAGTAGAGCCTGTAAAGCCTGCAAAATGTCTATGTTACTGGCCAAGAGATTATGTTATGACTGTATTGAGGAGATATTAGAAGGGGACTCTGATATTCTACTTGTGCAGAAGCATGCACCTTCTCAGGAGACCCCTTCAACATCTAAGGTTGCTTTTCAGGCAGATTAATTTGCCTGGATTAAGCAGGCAAAGGGTTCTGAACGTCAGGTGCCTGCAGTCCCACATTCTAGCTGAATTGAAGTGATTGACACAGACTCTCTTCTTCAGATGAAGAAAGTTATTTTTTTAATATAAAGTATGTTCCAGACCTTATTAAGGTAGTGAGGCACACTTTAGTCCTTAAAGAACAGGTGTGTTTTTTGCCAGGAAGCACCAGGAGGTGCAAGATGTAATTTCTGAGTGGCAAAAAATGTCTCGAAAGATTCCAAGGAAGTGCTATCCCTTTACTCCAGAGCAGTGAAGGGCCAAGCCAACCAGTCTCCCTAGGCAACCTGGTTGGCTATGTTACCCCTCCTCAAGCGTGTGTGCGATTAAGTCCATCCGCATGTGTGGAACCTCGCACATGGATGCTAGAGTTGTTTCCAGCTGTGGGGACTCAAGAGATCGAGCACAAGTGCTTGTGCATGGAAGAGCGCAGGCACGCGATGAAGAGGAGAAACTACCAGTGGTGGAGGATGCAAGATTCTGAGCTAGGGGAAGGCGGCAGAAGAGGCATGTGCCTGGTGCCCCTCCACCTTTGCACCCTAGGCACGTACCTCTTCTGGAAGTCTCTGGAAATTTGGAGCAATAAAGGCAGTCATAAGCCAAGGAGACTGGCTTTTTACCATTGATTTTTGGTAACATCAAAGGTTTCTTAATTTTGCAATAGGTTGTCATCATCTGGAGTTCACCTGCCTGCCCTTTGGGTTCTCCAAGTCTGCCACATGTTTACCAAAGTGTTAGTACTTGTCATTGTGAAGCTGCAGAGACAAGGCCAAAACAACTCTCAAGGAATTTGGTTGGTTTCTCAACAAGGCAAAAAGCCAGATAAGGCCAGACCAACGACTAACATACTTAGGAGCATCAGGGAGACCTTGACCATGTTGGAACTAGACCATCTATCTGCCAGGCAATTTACAAAATATTTAAGCTCCCTGATAACAATAGGACCGGTCCGATGGGCAAGGTGGCGGATGTGCCCAATCCGGCATGCATTTGTGGACCAGTGGAAGCATCAATGGCTGGACTGGAATCAGACATTAGAGAGAAAGCCTATACACACAAAACATACGTCAGGCGTTTGCGCTATCTAGCGTTTCAGGGGGGGCAGGAGGTAGTCTGGAGAGCGGTTGAATGGTGGCAACAGTTTCCCTCTAACAATGAAGATAATGTTGGTGTTACCAGCACTCGCACAGACTTCATTTTGGGCTTTACCCATTTCCAATTTTCGGTGTTGCATTTGCACTAGCGATAGGGAATAGGCCACACTTACTTAAGTGCCAGTTACTCCATGACCACCGTATCAGAAAAATATATGGCTGTATACTACTGCAAGCTACAGAACACTGGGTCTGTCCTCCGTTTGTATGCATTACCTTTGGTTATTTAACCAATTGTGTTCATGTCCAAAGGGCATATAGGCTGATGTAATGATCTAGGTATGACCAGTATTTTCATTACTCAGATATACTGCAATCCTTACAACTGTGAAACCAGATCGGTATATATCATATTTTTAAGTGTTTTTATATTTCATCAAATCCCTCTTTTGATTTTAAATGAACTATTAAATGTTATGTTTTATTGAGTGATTCCTTCTTTCATAAGACTAGTGGAATGTGAACTGTTGCTTACGTAACCAGCACTCTTTACACTATTGCACTTTATTAACTCTTTATTGTTTATCACAAGATATAATAATGACAATATGTCAAAGTGTGGACACAATGCAATTTGAATGAATTTATTTGCACTTATCAAAAATATCCTTAAAGGCATTAATAATTCCTTTCATGGTTTCTAAGTTACACACACAATCTAATTAAATTATTAATAAGGTTGTGCGACATTGTTAGCTCTTCTTTGCAGTTCCTTTCTTATTGGTACATATTCTGTAAACAATACAGCTGCCTCAGAATCAGCATCATCATCTGCAGTGTTGGGCAACCCTGTTCAACCTAAGCAAGGGGATGCCTCTGCAGGAACCGGAATATATAGAACTGCTCACCAATGCTTTGGGTCAAGGATGGGGAACCCATGTAGCAGATCTGCAGAGCTGCATTTTGTCAGAGTCCATTAGGACAATGTGACAGTTGTCACATGGGATCCTTATCATGATGATAGAGTTACTTCTAATCATGGAGTTTATTTAGAATCATTTACTACACATCACTGCTCTTCATATACTGGGAGTAATGAATCTACAGGTCGATCTCCTTGGCAGGAGGAAGATTGACAGTGGATAGTGGAGTCTTCATCCAGAGGTGTTCACTATGATCATAAGCAGGTGGGGATGCCCAAAGGTGGACCTGATGGACCTGAACTGGAAGGTGGTGAACTTTATCTCCAGTTTCCCTTGTCTCCAGGCCACAGAGGTGGATGTGCAAGTCCAAGATTGGACAGGCATATGCCCATATCTATTTCCCTCTCCTAAAGAAGATCTTTTTCACTAAGATGGAAGCAGTGGTGTTACTTCCAGACTGGCCACGTCACCCGTGGTATCCATTGTTGAGAAGGATGGTGGTAGGCAATCCATTTCACCTAGAGGACAGGGAGGATCTTCTGTCGCAGGGGTCTCTGTGGCATCAGAAGCCTGCCAGGTTGTACCTGATGGCTTGGAAGCTGAAAGGGGAAGGCTAAAGCAGCAAGGCTGTTCTGAGGTTGTAATTGACACCTTATTGTGATCAATGAAGGCGAATACATATCACCGATATTATGCGATATGGTAAATATTTCAGGCAAGTGAGAATTTTGTGGATTTGTGGAACCCGTCAGTGCCTAACATTCTTGGGTTCTGGATCAACTTATACTATGATCTATCTTCCATATACCTGTATTCCCTCACTTGATAAAAAAAATCCACTCCATTCTTTAATGTATCAGCCATCATAACCGATTTAGGGTAAGAATTCCACATCTTGTCTCTCACAGTAAAATAATATTTAGATGGAACCTCCTTTCTTCTAATTGGAATGGGGGCCCACTTGTCAGCTGGAAGGACCTACTGGTAAAAAAAAAGCATCAGAAAGATTATTATATGATCCCCTTATACATTTATACATAGTTATCATATCACCCCTCAAGTGTGAAAGCCCCCAGTCTTTCTTCATAGCTGAGATTGGTTGCGGCTTAGTTGCTCTTTTCTGGACCATCTCTAATTCAATAATGGCCTGTTTGAGCACTGGAAACCAAAATTGTACAATGTATTCTAAATGGGGCCTTACCAGCACTCTGTACAGTAGAAGAATGCCCCCCTCCTCCCCGTACATCTATGCCCCTTTTAATACAGCTCAAGACCTTATTTGCCCTTGCAAATGCTGGCTGGCATTATTGCTACAGCCAAGTTTATTATCTACAAGAACCCCAAGGCCCTTAGTGCCTTGCCTAGTGAAGTCCCATTAAGTGCCTTTCATATTTTTACATCCTAGATGCATGATTTTACATTTATCAAAAGCACTGTAGTTGTCATGGGTTTTTTTTGACTAATGTTGAAAAATATTTGCTGTTTGCATCATGAATCACTCTATAAACGTGTCTTTTATTTAGACTACAATTATTGCAGTGGAGTTTGATGGAGGAGTCGTGTTGGGCTCAGATTCTCGGGTATCTGCAGGGTAAGGTTAATATTTTTCAGTCAACATTCCTACTGAGTGAACAATCATGTGAGATACTAAAGCCATTTAAAGTGGCTAAATAAATTCTTTTCTCTTATTAATTTAAATTTTTTTTTTTTTTATTGCCTATGTGAAAAGGTTGCTTTTACAACGTTATGTGTCCCTTTTTAGTGCACTTAGGGGGGAATGTAATAAAAGCCACAAAGAGAAAAACAATTTGCACCAATAAGAATAAAAATGCACATCTTGCAATGTAATATTGTTCCTTAAACTGTTATTGCAATTGTGAATTTTAATTTCGCACAGCAAATTTTAATTGCACACTCTTAAGAAGTGCTTGAAGGTATTGTAATCTTTTGGAGCAAACATAAAAACTTTTTCAGTAAGAAGTTTTATTACATTGACTGCACATTAATGCAAGCTATAAAATTCGCAAACTTTCTTCCACTGTCGGAAATGGTCCCTAAACAGTTTCGAGGTTCGCAAAATCTATATTAAATTTGCGCAAAGCAAAATTTGTTTGTGCCGAGGCATAACTTGCATTGCGAATAGTTTTTCCGTTACTGACTTACATTCCCCCAATTGAGAGGCCAGTTGGGTGGAGAGCAAAGTCAAACTCCCAGGTCCCAGCACCACTACAGACAACTTTTGGAACTGTCTGCTGCAGTTGGCTAATATCAAAGATCTATTTGGGCTAAACCAACTTCTAGAAGCTCAGTTGTTTGGAGAAAAGTATATGGTAAATCCAGTTACTAAAATCTTTATCAGGCAGTTTATACATAGGGATACCTGTCCAACTAGTATAGAATGGTCTAGAGCAGTGATCCTCAACCAGTGGCTTCTGAGCAATGTGTTGTTCACTAAACCCTTGGATGTTGCTCCCAGTGGTCTCAGAGCAGGTGCTTATTTTTTAATTTAAGTTTTGAAGGCAACATTTAGTTGCCAAGCACAGCCTCCTGTAGGCTGCCAATTCACATAGGGGCTACCAAATATCCAATCATAGCCCTTATTTGGCACCCCCAGGAATTTTTGCTTGCTTGTGTTGCTCCCCAACTCTTTTTACATCTGAATGTTGGTCATGGTTAAATGAGGTTGGGGACCCCTAGTCTGTAGGCTATATGAAGTTTATGGGAAAAATTGTAGAGGTTGAGTGACTGAGATGCAGTAAAATAAGAGGTAAGAGAAATATATTAATGGTGGAAAAGATGGAAATCCATGGAGAACCTTGGCATAAATAGAAACCGTATTACGATGAATACTAGGGGGCAGATTTGCGAAATTCACGTGAATAGATCGAAGTTGGATCGAATTCGATCAAAATCCGATCGTACGATTTTATCGGATATTCGAATATGCAAATTTGGCCACTTCGATAATCGAATACCCAAAATCCGAGCGTATTGAATAGATCGAATGATCGGATATTCGCTTTTAGCCCTCGAATTAGGGAATAATAGTAAATTTGCCCCTAGGTGTACACAAATCACAGTAATTCCAATGCAAAATCTAGTCAATAAAGTGAGACTATTAATCAAACTTCCCTCATCACTGCTTCAAGTCTACCAGGTATAGTTTGGGATGAACAGACTAAAGGTATACCTTGTGGGTGCCTATAAAAAGGGTATTAGCATGAATGGAGTCTTCAGCTTAGTCTGTGACTTTCTCACTGTTTTGAATCACAATTCCCAAATTTCTGCTGCAGTCTAATGAATCCTGATCATTGTGGACATATTTCAGATAGATATTTTTATCTCTCCCCTGTACAGCTGGTGTGTTGTGCTGCTTTGTAATATGCACTGACCTGTTACTGAGCAGAGGGCCTAACTAACCCTACATACATGATTTTGAATGGGGGTGCTGCAACTTGATCATGGTTTCTGGTTTTTAAGCAAAATAAAACCTAAAAGAGAATGTGGGGCATCTAGCAAACCCCTTCATTTATCTGTTTATGCTCATGTTTAGCTATTCTTATAACCACTGTCTCTCTACACAGTGATGCTGTGGTAAATCGAGTGTTCAATAAACTTGCTCCAGTTCACCAGAGGATATACTGCGCCCTGTCAGGCTCCGCAGCAGATGCACAGGCTGTCGCTGACATGGCTCACTATCACATGGAGGTGCACAGGTGAGGAAAACTTATCACTGAATTGAATAATTGCCTGGGGCAGCAAACTTTCCTTGTTTGTATGCTAAGAAAAAATATAAATTTTGCTTTGTACAGAATGTCTGGGCCAGTTAGGTTGAGATCAGTCTGGAAAGAGCACTCTACACTGAATATTAAATACCTGGGTGTTGATGAAACATCATCAATAAGAAAATAAGAAAGCATAGCAGTTAGCACTCATCATGTTTTTTAAAACATGAATAAAAAAATGTAATGAAAAAAAAATGCATGCATGCAGCAGCTGTGTGTCTGCAGGACAGTGAATCTTTATTATTTTAATAAAATTAAAAAAAAATCCAACAAGCAGCACTGGCCCTGCACATGGGCATCACCAAGCCCAACAGTAGCTGCAGACCTGCAGCAAAGTAAAATATTTTCTCTAAAGAAATTTATCTTTAATGAATCCAGTCAGCAAGCTAGCATCAGGTATCAGCCATGCACAGTAGGGCACATGACCAGACCCAGAAGCAGCTGTAGCCAGCCTGCAAGTGCAACTCAGTGAAATAACTCTCGCAGCCTGCAGCCAGTGAAATTATTCTCGCAGCCTGTGGCCACTCACCTCCTAATTTTCCCATTTTGTGCGGGACAGTCCCGATTTTGACAGCTTACTGAAAAGTCTTGAGTTTCTCTTTGATCTCCTGCACTGACGCCAGAAAAAGATACAACATTTCTGAAACTTAATTAAAATAAGAGGCTTTTTGGCAGAGAGCTCTGCAGCAGATGCAGAGGCTGTTGCTGACATGGCTCATTATCACATGGAGGTAAACTGGTGAAGAAAACATCACTGAATTGAATAACTGCCTGGGGCAGCAAACTTTCCACGATTGTATGCTAGAAAAATACATTAATTTTGCTTTTTATTGATTGTCAGGGCCAGTTAGGTTGAGATCAGTCTGGAAAGAGCACTCTACACTGAATATTAAATACCTGGGTGTTGAAAAATGATAGAAAATAAAATAAAACATTTTAATGAAAAAAAAATTCAGCCAGTAAGCAGCAGGTACCATGCATGCATGCAGCAGTGGTGTGCCTGTGGGACAGTGAATCTTTATTTTTTTAATAAAATAAAAAAAACTTAGCAACCAGCACTGGCTCTTCACATGAAATCCAGCCAGCAAACTAGCAGTGGGTACCAGCCATGCACCGGGGGCAGCCAGTAGGGCACACGACCAGACCCAGCAGCAGCTGTAGCCAGCTTGCGATTGCAACACAGAGAAATAATTCTCACAGCCTGCAGTCAGTGAAATCATTCTTGCAGACTCCAGCCAGTGAAGTAATTCTTGCAGCCTCCAGTCAGTGAAATAATTCTTGCATCCTCCAGCCAGTGAAATAATTCTTGCATCCTCCAGCCAGTGAAATAATTCTTGCATCCTCCGGCCAGTGAAGTAATTCTTGCAGCCTGCAGCCAGTTAAATGATTCTCGCAGGCTGCAACCAGTGAAATTATTCCTGCAGCCTGCAGTCAGTGAATTTATTCTTGCAGCCTGTGGGCACATACTTCCCAACTGTCCTGTTTTGTATGGGATGGTCCCAATTTCGACAGCTTACTGAAAAGTCTTGAGTTACTTTTGGATCTCCTGCACTGACTCCAGAAAGAGATACAACATTTCTGAAACTTAATTAAAATATGAGGCTTTGTGGTAGAGAGCCCAGTTATGGCTCTTCAATACATTTGTAACAATTTAGGCTAAGCAAAGGTACAATTATAGCTATTTAAGATAAGTAGGTCTCTAGGAAAAACTGAGGATCACAGCTTAAAGGGCAATTTTACCTTCATTAGCAAAACTTTGCTTTAAAACTTTTAAAAATATCTTAAAATTTTAATAAAATCCCAAATTTTGTGAAATGTACATGTTAATTAGGGGTGTGGCCATAAAATGGGCATGGCCAATTTTTTGGATGTTCTGCTGTTTTTGTACCTCCATTTTTCAGATGTTGGGAGGTATGAGCCAGTGAAATAATTCTCACAGCCTGCAAGCAATGAAATCATTTTTGCAGCCTGCAGACAATGCTTTTTATATGTGCTTATTCAACAGGTCTCTATTGTACTCTTTCTTGTTTCATGATGGGCCTCATGTCAAAGTGTAAGCTTAACATTTGGATGTTTGTCTGATGTGTTTTGATACTGCATCATATTTCGACTCAGGGTCGGATTGGGGGGCCCGGGGCCCACTGGGACTGCTGTCCCGGGCCCCCCTCCAGACCCACTGGCCCCCCTACCGTGATGGCGCAAATGCGTACACGAAGCTGCATGGGGCGCATGCACACACTGAGCTGCTCGGCACATGCACACAAGGAACTGAACAGTGCTGTGCCTCAAATGTTTGTTTTTATTTAGAACCAGATCAGGAGAGAGGGACTGGCCTGACCCGGGGCCCACCGGGTTTTTTCCTGGTGTCCCCCCAGGCCAGTCCACTGACGTTTTAGGAATTATTTTACTATTACTAATAGTTTATAAATTGGAAGTTAATTGTTTCATATTTCTATTTTTGTGGGAGTGGGATTAGCCTAGAAGGGGACCTGAAGAAAGTGTAGCCTAGAAGCCTCTTATCTCTTTAATCTGCCACTGCAGATAGTGACTGAAATTTTTGGCTTTAAATAATTTATTTAAAAAAAGTTTTTAGAGACTGATGAGTGCAATGCTTCCATAAACTTTATATCCATAAACGGCCTGAAATATAAAAAATGATAAGTCTTTAAAAAATACTAAGCTCTAAGACCATCATTGGCCACAGAAAAAACATGGGGAAAAATGGGAAACGTCCCTTTTTTCACAAAGACAAACTTTAGCAGTTTCCTTTTGTTATGTTATATTTATCCACATTTTCTACATAAGCTCAACAGACAAATATGCCAAAATGGAGGCATGTTTTCTCTAACCTTTGAGTTAAAGGACCAGTAACATCAAAAAATTAAAATTGTTAGTATAGTATGAAAAAAAAACTCTAACACATATTTAACTTTTAAATCTCAAAGGATTTATTAAGAAATACCTTACTGAAACTGCGTTTGCACTCTTCTTCAGAAAAGCTGATCAGGCGATCCATTGTGCTGCTCTCGATTTCTCTTCCCTGCCTTCCTTATAGGAGATGGGAGGAGAAATCGAGTGCCGCATGATGGATCATCGCCCTGTCACCTTTTCTGGAAAGGAGCTCAAGCGGAGTTTCGGTAAGTTATTTCTTAATAAAGACTTTGCTATTTTAAAGTTTAAAATGTGTTGGTGTTTTTTTTCGTAGTATACTAAATTTTTTTTATTTTTTATTTATGTTAATGGTCCTTTAACTTTTAGTATGATGTAGAGAATGAGACAATTTGCAGTTGTTTTTCATGTTTTATAATTTGTGGTTTTCAAGTTATTTATCTTTTTTGTTCAGAAGCTCTTCATTTTGCAATCTCAGCAATCTGGTTGCTAGGGTCTTAATTACCCTAGCAACCATATGTTAATTTGAATAAGAGACTGGAATATGAATAGGAAAGGGTGTTGATAGAAAGATGAGTAATAAAAATTAGCAATAAAAATAAATGTGTAGCCTTTCCTTTAAAAAAATTAAAATAAATGTGTAACCTTACAAAGCATTTATTTTCAGATAGGGCAGCAACCCCCAATTTAAAACTGGAAAGAATCAGACACCAAATGCAAATAGTTTAAAAAAAACTATAAAAAATAAATAATGAAAAGTTGTTTAGATTCCCTTTTGTAATTGAACTTTTTTAATAGGACCTGTTGAGTGCAGTGCCATTTGTATCAGTATCACACAACACTGACAAGTTCTATTAAATATTAGTATACATACAAGTATATTAAAAGAAACAAGATTCAAGATTACAGATTACACAACTCCTGGCTGTGGTTTAACCGTTTCCCATGCATGACATGTCACCTCCCCCCATTTAAATTTTCAGCATCAGAGTGGGCCGCATTGGTAGTAGAGAGTGCACTAAAGTGCTATTTGAAGTAGGACTATGGATGAGTCAGTGGGTACCAGAAATGCATCATTCCAACCCGGCTGATAAACCTTAAACCTGGACTGGAACCATGAAATCACTGGTGCTTTTATTTTTTTTTTATGTAGCAGGCAAAAGTTTAAATACATTTTTTTTGCTTATGTCTTTATCCCACAGTATTGAAATGGAGGCTCCTCCTTTAGTTCTGGCTGCTGCCAATCTCATTAAAGGAATAAGCTACAAGTACAAGGAGGAGATAATGGCACATCTCATTGTGGCAGGATGGGATAGTAAGCATGGAGGCCAGGTGAGTAAGCTCACTGTCATAATGAAATGCTACATCTAACTGAGCTTTATTAGTTATCATTTCATAGATGTCAGCAATGTAGAGAAGCTGCAAACAGTGCTTCGGTATGCACATTCATGTAAATAGAGATACCTCTAGGTTTTCCGTGTAGATCACAACACCCCTGCCGAGTGAGCACATTGGAAAGAAGGCTCTTTGGTATATATAAATATATAGGAATTCTGACATAGCGAGTGCAAGTGCAAAAAGTGCTTCTTTTTTTAAACTTTCTATATATGAATATAGGCAGTCTGACATAGTGAACACTGAACTGTCAGTCAGAGGCAGGAAGTAGGTGAACTTACAGGTGTAAACAATACAGGGGAATAACAGGTGTAAACAAAGCAGCACTAGGGAAAGCAACGCTGAATTATGCGGGTGGGCGTCCCTAGGCCATGCGGCTGGGTGCTAGGACCACAAGGCCTAGGGGTGCCTGCTGTGAAATCCGGCATTTACTAACTGCAGAGTAAAGCAGTTTATAGCAAGCTTTTGAGTTCATTTGTTTGCTTCATTTCCTTTTGCCAGTCAGCAGCCTGTTAGTAAGCCAGTGCTTGTTTATTTATTTTCAATAGTATATGAAATACCAACTTTAAAATCATTAAAGGTTATCAGATCACATAACAAACTGGGAGAAAATTTTGCTATACGTTTCCGGCGCCAATTGCACTTTAATTTAAGTGCATAACAGTCCTGCCTGTAAGATCATTTGTCTCTCTCTGGTCAGGTTTATGGAACTCTTGGTGGAATGATAATACGACAGCCATTCACAATTGGTGGATCCGGTAGTACATATATTTATGGTTTTGTGGACTCTACATTCAAACCTGGGATGTCTAGAGAAGAATGTGAAAGATTTGCAGTTCAAGGTGAGATTTAATTACAAATAATACACTACCACTGTGCTGGAAATACAATTGTATTATAGTTTAATCTAAACATGGTGTTCTCTCAGCAATAGTGGATTAAGGAGAATTGTCTTATTTCTGAATCAGTTGCTGATTTCACAGCATTACACACAATAACATATAGCAACAATTTGGGATTTGCATTTACTTCTGCATGTAGTATAAAGAGCAAAATTAACTGATAATGAGTTCACTGTATATTATAAGGTTACCAGCTTGTTTTTTCCTAAAGAGTAACTGATTTTTTTAACATAATCTGGTAATATTGTTCTTCTCTGCACTGGTAATATTTTGTTCCATGTAAATGAAACCTGGTTATGGCTCTTGCAGAGTGAAGGCAATTTTTTTCCATTCGAAAATCGACCAATGATAAATCTGCCCCAGAAAGTAACAACAAACACTATGGGATTTCGAAAGGCCTATTTATCAATGGGTGAAGTGAAAGTTCACCCTACTTTCTGTGGCAGATTTATCATTGGTCGAATTTCGAATGGAAAAAAATTCGAAATTTGACCATATGAATAGTGAGGGAAGTAAAATCCTTTGAATTCGAATTAGAAGGATTTTACCGCTATTCGAATATTTTAACGATCGAATAAAAATAATTTGATCGTTTGAATAAAAATTCGATCGATCGATTAAAACATTCGAATCAAGCGATTCGAATGATTTTAACCCTTCGATCGAATTTTTCCTATTCGAAAAAAACTTTAAAACACCTATGGGAGCTTTCCATAGGGTTTTCAAGCAATTCGGTAGGTTCAATCTGGCGAACTGGCCTATCGTATGATTTTTGTTTTTTTTTTAAAGGGGAAGTAATTCGACCATCGAATATTCGAATACAATTAAATTTGAATATTCAAATTAAATTCAATATTCGAATTGGTCGAATCTTCAAAATTCGATGGCCTCATTTGCATACTTGAAATTTGAATTAGAATCTTGAAAATTTGAAAATTCGAGCGAATTTTGAATCCTTCATGTGAATTTGATAAATTTGCCCCTCTGTGTTACTGTATTATCCAGAACAAGAGAAGGATAACCAGCAGGCCTGTGGGGGGGTGGGTCCGGGCCCACTGGGGCTCCCACATCAGTAGCCCACATGCACCAGCTCCAGGCCTCCTACCCCCTACCAACTTCAGGGCCACCCACTCCCCACCTCACCCAGACCAGCTCGTACCTCAGTAGGGGTGGGCAGGTCAGGCAGGTTGCAGAAGATCTGGGCAGGTGTTGCCCAGATCCCGGTGTCCCCCCAATCAAGTCTAATCCTTAAAATAACCACATTGCCGCTTCTGGCTACACCAGGTTGTAGAGTTGTTTGAATACCTGCAAGGGCTCAGATTAAGTTTCAAAACTTGAATGGCTGGTTGAATGGTTGGTTCCCAGGTACCTTACAAGGGAAATCAGGCAGGATGATTTTGCAGTGGGGACAAAAATGTTTTAGAATTTCCCTCTATGTTTGGGAATCCATACAAATGTGACATCATAGTGGGGCAGAAGTTTATTATATGGGTTTGGACTGGTTGGGATAGCTTCTGAAGATGATGAGAATAAATTATTCTTTCAGATCAGTACACACATATGTGTTCATGGTGTGTGTGTTTTCTTACTTTATTTCAGCTCTGTCCCTGGCAATGGAAAGAGATGGCTCAAGTGGAGGAGTTATATACTTAGTAACCGTGTCCAAGGAAGGAACCAAGGACAGCATCATCTCTGGAGATAGCATCCCTCGTTTTTATAATCTGTAACATTGTGTGTAGGAATTAATAAATCACTGCTACTAATTCAATAAAAATTTGCTCTCTATCTCCGCCTGTCAAATAGACTGCTGTCTAACTATAGTGGTGAACGTTTTTACACTGAATGGTAGTGGTCTGAATAGTATAAAGAAAAGGTACATGACTATCAGGAATCAGGTGCATGAAAGTAGTTGGGTAAAGAAGGCCTATACAGATCAGATGGTGTACATCTGTTGGAAATAGGCAATGATATTTTTAACATCAGACATCAATTTAAGTAGAGGTGTGCCACATTAACAGAGAATGAAGTGGCTTTGCATAGTGGGAAGCATGTCAGAATTGGCTCTTAGCTTGGTATGAATTAAGGGAGAGCCTTGAAGTTCAGGCCATGTTTGTGTAGATGTAAAATCCAAATGTAGTTTATTTAGCAACACACAGAGGTAGCCTTACAGGTTTTGTGTCTTAAAACACTTAATTGTAGGCTAATCATTAAGTTGCAACACAACATATTTAAAGGAAAACCCACCAAACACCACACAAATTACAATTAACCAGGGGTGAGCTAAATTTTTTGCTGCAACAAATGCCCATTTACTCTAAGGCTTAGTCCACAAGCAGATCCAGGAGTCAGGATTTGTTGCCTGCATTTAAAAAAAAAGAGTAGAGGCAACTAGTCGCTCGTTATTTTGCAGGCAAATGTAATTCTAGTGATTTGGCTCCAGTGTGGTTTCTATACCATTGTGCATTGCAAGAGTAATGCCGCCCATAGGGTGCACCACATCGCATTATGTAATAGCAGGTGGACGTGTTCTCGGCGTGCTGTTCTCTCCGTGTTGGCTCGCAGCATGTTTTCGCAGCGTCTTTTGAAAATGGAAAATTATTTGGCTGTTATATTTTTTCTTATATACTTCTATTATTATTTGCTACAGAAAGAAAGACATGAAAGAGCTGCTGCTAGAAAATATTGGGTACATCCCACGACAGATCAGCGGTTAAAGAATGGACAAGTTCGTAACTATGTGCTCACAACTTGAGGCCGTAGAATCTACGTTGTGCGTTCTTCCATAGGCATTTCCGCCTACGTCATGCCGCTTTGCATATTATCACTGCTATTTGTCTCCTCGTCTGTTTGCTACAGGCGCTTAGTATGGTATCTGCAGTGCAACTCTTCCTATACAGAGATGTCCCGACTACCCCATTATCCCCAGATTAAATCTAAAAATGCAATAGAAGTAGGATGTGTGTCATAAGTGAATTTGAGATTTAAGTTATTAATGAATGTGAACAATATGAACAAAAAAGAAGTTGTGCGTCAACAAAAATTTTATATATAACTTTAACTAAAAACTCTGAGAATAAGATGCTTGCCATTGAATTCCTCTCAACAACGTAATTAAGTGAGAGCTGTCCAGGCAGAACCAGGCAGTCTTTTCAGATACATTTTTAGGATAAGCAAACCTTAAAAATAAGTGAATGTAAAATTGATGAGGGTGCTATTCTAAGCGCTTTTGCTATGAATATTCATTATTTGCTTTTGTTTAATTCCAAAATTCCAAGAAGAAAGGTTACATGTACTGTTAACATGAATGGATGTTGTCAGTTTCCAACCACTCTGACCACCAAGTAGTCAAGGAAGTTGTAAGGAGAAGTATTTTTTGAAATATATTTGTAGGGTTATTACTTAGGGCTGTGGTCGTGACATTATAACTTAGTTGACATGCAGCTTCAGTCATATAGTTAACTCAATCAAGTATTACAATGGAGCCCCCATTTGTCTACAGAGCAAATTTCTATTTCATTATCTTTCTGTAAATCTAGTAAAACTAACCTTTCAGCTAAAATTAAATGTTGTCTAAATGTAGAGGTCTTAATAGAAAGTTGTAACTTGATAAGTTCTCTCTCAACTTGTACTTGAGATAATTTAATAGTATTGTCTCTTAAATAAACCAGGAAAAACTGGATAAGGGTCTATCTTCTCATCATCACTAAGGACAACTTCCACTTTACCACATTCTGATCACTTTCCTTCTGTAACTCAATAAGTTGTATACACTACATGTGTCATGTATGGTTTCACAAACCCTGAACAGATGCCAAGGTTTCAGTCACGGCTCATGCTCCAAGATATATATTTCACTCACGATGCCACCTTTCACTTTAGGAGGAGTCCTTCACTACTCGGATGCTGCCAGGTCTTAAAATGCGAGAACCAGGGGCAGGAGTTCTGGGCAGGCAAGGGAACCATATTGTGCAATGGAGGTAAATTCCAGTAGGTGTAGTAAGGACAAGGATCGATTTGTAATAGTTCACTCTAGTAACTCTAGAGTAAGAGGCAGAATCAGGGTATTTAATAGAGCAGTCAGAAGTGCTAACGAGGAGGCTAGTAAGGATTAGTACCCTTCGGGTTTCAATGCTTCCAGTATAGGGACTCAACCATCAGGCTCAGGAACAGAGAGATTCTTTGACTAAACCACTGTGAGCTTCACCTAGGGCAGGGCTGTTCAACTTCTACTACCGATGGTTGGAATTTTTTTAGCCTACACGGTGGAGGGCCGATAATGGAAGCCAGTATTGACCACTCCCTGTTTTTAAAACACACCCATGTTACCCCAAGACCATGTCCAAATTAATGGTGATAGCCAGGGGCGCTCCGCCAATGAGGTGAGTTGAGAAACTCACCTCAGGCAGCAGCGCCCCACTGGGTACCAGGGGCGGAAAAAATGCATTGTGAATAGTTTTTCCATTACCGACCTTTATTACATTCCCCAACTCCCATTATTATCACTGAAAAACTCAGTGTAGATGCCAGTAGATGGCGCCAAAGTCACTCTCTGTAGAAGCTTTGTCTATGAAGTTACTTCTGAAGGCTGGCTATACATATTTGGCGCCAAATCATTGCTTCTGTAAGAATAAGTATTCTCAATAACATATATGCCAGTCCCAGTTTACAAACATTAAATGAAACCAGCGTTATAAACCTTTATGTGCCTCTCTTGGTCCTGGTTTAGTTTGTATACAAAGTAATTTGATGTATATTATCGTGAGGCAAATATTCCCTCTTACAGTCCTTCTCTCTCATATCCGTGTCACTCCCTTATAAATATTGCAATGAGTACATTTAGATGCTGGTTAATTATGTTCTGTCCAAATTTGTCTTATTTTACAAAATGTCATACTTCCGAATTGAAGTTCAGTCAGTGGACTCAATCAGCAGTTCTGTCAAACTGTGCTACCTGATTCACCTTTGTTTGCAAAATGTTCATGTTTCCGTCTGGCAGCTCAGTGATCCAGATATTTAGTCACCGGGCGAATCACTTCCTTTGTTTGCCTGTATCTATACTGTGTGTCACTTCTCTTTTCTCCTTCCTCCCCTTCATGCTCTCTTGCCTCCCCAGGGGCGTAACTACCGGGGGAGCAGGGGGTGCAAGTGTACCTGGGCCTGCACCCCCGCAGGGCCCCCCTGGCAGATTTTTCCTCGCTGCAGCTATCTTAAGACAGCTGCAGCCACAAAAAAATAGGCATGGAGGGGGGTGGGGGCCCGGCTGCGCGGCCTGCACCCGGGCCCGCCCCCACCTATTTACGTTACTGTGCCTCCCGAGCCATATTCTAACTGCAAATGGTTTCTTAATGTCCCTGTAGCTAACTCTGCACCCAGAACCACATCCTCACATATATATCCAAATTCAAAGGCAACCTATGTCTTTAGATCTCATCCATGCAAGATATTGGAACATGGCTTCTGAGTAGGGTTGCCACCTGGCCGGTATTTTAACGGCCTGGCCGGTATTTTTGATGGTCGATCCCAATGTTATTAATTGGAAAAAAAGATAAATATATAGGAAGGCCGGTATTTTTTTCAAGAAAAGGTGGCAACCCTACTTCTGAGTGGGTAGGATGTGGAGAGTAGTAAAGCAAAGGAACCTTCGTGATTAGGTAAGAACAGGGCTAAAAGTAGCTGAAGTGCCCTGAAACACTTTTCAGGAATTATAGGAGAACCAAAACCGTAATAAAAAAACCCTACCCCCCTACCCTACATAGACCCCCTTCCCTGTTCTCCCCCCAGCCTAGCTGTTACCCTTGGTAAATGCACCTAATGCTTTACTTAACCAGATTCAGGGCATCGGAGTTCACAAGCGCCACAGTCTTCTCTTCGGTAATCTTCAGGAAGAGAGAGGCGTAAATGTGCGTGCGCAGTTGGAGCAATCTTCCAGTTTGCCAGAAATTGCTGAAGCGCTAGAAGAAGACCTGAGGATTACCAAAGACAAGAAGATAGCTCCTATGAACAGTACAGCATAAAGTACAGTAAAGTAAAG
>CM044446.1:51320007-51357992 GCA_024363595.1 Xenopus borealis | reverse complement strand
TCGTTGGTATCCCACTAACCGCACGATAATTTGACAGATTGGTCGGACTTCCTTAAGATCAGTTGTTCGGGAGAGAAAGATCTTTGCGTCAATGGGGACCTTTAGAACAGCACTCATGTCCCACTGTGACTCCTTCAGTTACATTGAGAATGAAAAACAACAGCCTGCCAGAAAGCAGATCCATCCTAAAGTGCTGGTTACATGACCAGGGGCAGCTGGGAAATTGACAAAATATCTAGCCCTACGTCAGATTTCAAAACTGAATTTAAAAAATTCTGTTTGCTCTTTTGAGAAATTGATTTCAGTGCAGAAGTCTGCTGGAGTAGCACTATTAACTGAGGTGTTTTCCCATGACAGTATTCTTCTTGATGGTGTTTGTGATGGGGAGAGGTGTAAAACAACAGTAGTGATGGTTTGTGCAGTATAATCAGAAGTGGATTGCTTTTGATTTTATGGCACAGTGGAACACTATGAGAGACTTAAAGGGGAATGTAATTAAAAGTCCCAAGCTTTATTTAAAATGGTGCCTTTGTGAATGTTTAGCACTGTGCGCTATGTAAAAATCAGTCGCTGTCTATATTACATTTTTGCATTTTCGTTAAACAAAGGGTTAGTGTTAAAACCTTCCCTGGAGTTTTGGTAAATATTTGATCGCAAAAAAGGGTGTGCGACTGCGAAATGTTATTACATGCGCTGCAAACGTTCGCAAAAACTATTTGCAAACATGGTCGCTAATGCTCGCACGCATCTTTTCTGCACTAGCAAAACATATTACATTCCCCCATAGCCTGTTATACAGTAAAGTTCTGTGATGAGGAAAACTCTTCTCACTGTTCCTATGTTTAACAATTTAAGTGGCAGTTCACAAAAATATCAACATCTCATTGATGGGACACATTGGGGCCTATTTATGTACCTGCAAATATTTGCTTCAGGAATCTCCACCATATTTCTCGCAACTACATCAGAAGTTATTTAGCAGCGAATATGCGTATTAATTCAAATGTGCAAATACGTTGGCGTACTTTCATCAGCAATGCTTTGTTGGCACAAAAATTTTAAGACAAATTTTCTCTAGCGTAACTTTCGTGCCAAAAAAAGTAACTTTACTTGGTATATAAAGGTTATATTTGTGTATTTATTAGTGATGTTGCTGAACTTGGAAATGGTGGAAATGGCTTATTTAAAAAAAAAAAAAAAAAATGTCCAAGGACAACCTCTATTGTCCTAGGTCACCCTGATCCTGGTCAAGGCACTGCTGATCCTGATCCATGCTGCACAAGATCTTCTTACGTAACTACTGACATAAACCCTAAGGAAGATCTATAAAAGGAGATTCGCGAAGTTTAGTCGCCCCAGCGACAAACCGCCTCTTCTTTTGGGCGACAAACCCCCCTCATTCCGAAGATTACCGAAGCAGCTGAAGATGGAGTCCGTGAAGTCTGATGCCTGAATCTGCATGGAGGGGTAAGTATGGACTTAGAGGCATTTGCCTAGGGTATCACTGAGGCTGTAGGGAGGAGGGGGTGCTTGATGGGGGTGGGGGGTAGGGTCTTTTTAAATGTATGGTTGAATTCTCCTTTACAACAAAATCAGATCATTATGGATCAAAACAGTCTACTCAAACAGTAACATATTTTTCCACCAACAACTAAATAATTCCTTATTAAGGCTGGTACCAAAAACAAATGTAACCTCAAATGAAGCAAAACCTTTAGCTATCCCTAACCAAACCTCTTCTTCTTTGTTTAATCACTTGCTCTTATTTATGGTCTGCATGTGTTAACGAATGTAATAACATCTTTTAATGTAAACATTTCAAGTAATGTCTTTATTAGTTAAATATGTTTTAAGGTAAAAACCACCACATGCTATATTCTAATATAATAAAATAATTAGCACGTATTATTAGTCTTTTTGCCTGGTTAAATGGAGCAAACGTTCTCCAGGGATGAGGTATTTTGCTAACAAAGTGTGTTACTTGACTTTTATTAAATTGACAATGTCGCTGTGAATTGTAATTTTAGAGAAATTTCAGAAATACACAATTCGCTCTTCAGTAAATGTTCCCCACTGTATACATAAATATGTAGTGGATATCCATCTATACATAGAATGTGCAGCATAGTTCTTCTAGACATAGACTCATTCTTCTCAGGATAGTGTTAGTCTGGGGTAGGAAACTGGAAGAGCCAGGATGACTTCAAAAGTACCAGGTACTACACCTGGAAGATAAGTCACATTCAGTCCTTCCCAGTGAGAAGGGTGGATTTATTCCAAAATAAAGCAAGAAGAATACAAGTAGGACACTTTGTAAATCAGAAGGCAAATTATAGCTTCACCAAGAAATGTGAGTAGTACAAAAGCTGGACATACATGGGCCGATAAAAGCTGCTGACAGACCGAGTTGGCAGTTTATTGGTACATGTGTGGGGGCGTCCGACAGGCTTACTCAATTGATATCTGGCCAAAAGTCAGCCAGATGTCAACCGGGCAGGGTTAAAAATCCCGTGGGATCAAGACCGCATCACTGATGAAGTCCCGCAATCCGACCGCCTGTATGCCATACACGATCGGGTCAGACCAATATCGCCCACCTCAATGGGCTGATCTCTATGTGTATGGCCACCTTAAGACTATGTAAGTAAGGACAGGCTTATACTATTCATATAGCAGTGGGTAAAGCAGTCAGGGGCACTATGACATAAAAGTGTGATTTGTGGGTCACATAAGGGGTGGGGGTAAATCATGGGTGGAGTTTTGTGAAGTGGTCTAGGAAGATCTGATGTTTTACCCTATGTGTGACTAGCACTTTATTTCCAATGGGCTCCAGGGGACTTGTAAGCTAATAACCTGAGTGCAAACACCTAATAAATTAGACACCGATCTTTCATAAAATTTAGTCAATTTCCAAACCAAACTGTATGATTGTCAGTGTGTGTTCTGCCTATTGATTAGTTTGACTGATACTCTTACTATCTCCATTACATAAAAAGATATGTGGTTAAAGGTGGACATTGTCAAATACCTTTTCTGTATATATGAAACAATGTATCACCCCACATAACTAGAAAAGTTGATAGTACTGTTATATAAGATAATTCGTTTGCCAAACATTTATACTTACTCCATTCCTCCGTCATGAGATCCTGCAGGCTAGAATGCTGCACAACACATGTGTATTTGTTTCCTGGCAGAGAACCTCTCATATCGAGGAGAGCTACTAGTTGGTATGTCCAGTCTCCCACTGGGACAGCATTAGTGTAGTTTCTCACTATTGTGTCATTAAGTAACCATAAAACCTTAATTTCAGCAGGATAAAACCCCGACACATGGCAAACAAGCTGAGGGATGGAGCCCTCATGAACTATATCTGGGAGGAAGACCTTCATGGAGGGCTGAACTATAATGAAACAGAAATGGAAGAATCAATAAACAAAATATGTAGGTTAGGAAAAAACTCCTCAGGCTTAAGCTTAAATTATTTTAAAACAGTAAAACACCCACTATCAACTGACAGTCTTTGGGTTTCTGGGAGCTATACAGGTTAAATGACCAAAAAGTGGGCAGCTGTAAAGGGGAACTTCACTTGCAGCTAGAATAAATGATTAAAGTCCTTTTGCAGAATCTCATAGTTAAAGTGCAATTAAAGACTGGAAATTAGCAGGTTTTTCACTCAAATGGACTATGCAGAATTTGGTTTAACCGAGGGTTTTTTGGCAGCACAACATTTTCCAGAAGGACTTGAATAATTGTATCTAAGTACAAGGCAAACTTCCCTTCTGATGTCCTCTATGAATACAATTTTAGCCTTTTAATTATTTTTATGTTCTGTATTCTATGGACAGGGCTTTCTTTAGGACTAGGTTTCCAAAAACTTTTGCCCTATTTGGGGCCACACTACTAAAATTTAGGTCTGTACAATCGTCAGCATATTTCACTGTACAATACCTGCTATCCACCAGCCACAGCCCCTTTTCAGTGATTATTATCCGCTTATTCTCAGTTTATATTTATGCACAGGCTGAGAATCAGCACTATGTGGCATAAACATTTGAGCCACCCCACAGCCTCAGTCCCTGTTATCCCAATGGTTGTATAGCTACATCTCTCCATACTATGTCTGCTAGATCAAATGCAGTGGTGGGCGGAGACAACCCCCTCCCACCCCTAAAGGTGGCCATACACTGGCCGATAAAAGCTGCTGACAGACTGACTCCGACGGGCTTCCCCGATCGATATCTTGGCGAAAGTAGGCCAGATGTCGATCGGGCAGGATTAAAAATCCCGTCGGATAGCGGCCGCATATCCGAGTCATTCTGATCTGATTGTTGGGCCCTGGGGCCCACGATCGGATCAGCCTGATATCGCCCATCTCAAGGTGGGCATATCGGAGAGAGATCCGCTCGTATGACATCGACATCTCTGTGTATGGCCACCTTAACTTGTATGTAATTTAGATGCACAAGTTAGTGAGCAGTGCTAGGCATAGGTTGGCCTATGTCTGCCAATACTGCACTCTGCACCTTGATCCAGATTTTTTATATCTGGTGGGAGGTGCAGAGCACAGCCAGTACCTGGGTAAAAGTTCAATGTAGTGATGAGCAAATTTCTTGCAAAAAGTTTCCACATAGTCAGCTTTGTACACAACTAAAAAGAAGATGGTTAGACAAAAAGGTTTTGCATCATATTGTCCTCCCTTCTTCTTCCACATTAACCTATAGGATTTGAGCACCCAGATATTATCTGTTGGTAGTTGGCTTTATTAACTGTACGTGTGTGTGTGTGTGTGTGTGTTTGTAAGTTAGTAATATATAAACTATATATATATATATATATATATATATGTATATATCTCTCAATGACAAAGACAGCAGCACTCTTGACAAAGGGCCTGAGTAGCCCGAAACATTTTAGTTTACTTTAAGTAAAGTTTTTCACCTTTTCAATATTACCAGAGTGCTGCTGTCTTCATTGGTTTGTGGAATTCTGCCTTGGCAAGGGGTGCAGCTTGCATCTGGGGTTGCAAAGAGCCTGTTCCGATTTGGAAGCACACATGAATTGAATTTATATAAACTATAGATGGTACTTTTTTGGTTAAACAGTTACTAAGCAGTGTAGTAGATCCTATTACTAGTGATGAGAGATATGTTTCGCAGAGTTTCAACTCAAAAATAAAACCATAGACTCCAATGGGTGAAAAAAATTTTGGCTAATTTTTGCCGTTTCACAAACTTTTGACAAAGTGAAACAGGTAAGATTTGCCCATCACTAACTATTACTAACTAATTACCAGTTTGGCAAAGTGGGAGCCTTTTTTTCTATTGAAAATAGAATAGAATATTGGATAGGAGATTCTCTAACAATGTAGGGCACGTGTGTAGCAGTATACTGAGCGAAAATAAAAATGCATGTGATTTTGTCTTCTCATTGACTCCAGTGCAATTCAGCATACTTTGAGAAAGAGCAAATCATGGCAGATTTGGTCAACATAGTCATCAAGACTTGAAAATAAGGAAAAAAAATGTATTGGCAGCCCAAAGGCAGAAAAAGGTGCCACAAAAATCACCTATAGACTGAGTTTGCTAAAAAAAAAAAATGCAGAGACAAAAAAAGTTGCCTTTAGACTTTAATATGTTTCTTGAATTTACTCATAGCTTTGCAAATTTTCTGCAAAGAAAATAGCACAGATTTGTGTTTGCCCACCACTACTGCTCTTTGTACACTTTCACCTCTTAGTGCTCTTGTACATCTGATGTGTCATGGTAATGTACCCTTAAATCTTCTATCCCAAAAGTTCTCTCTAAAAAGGTATGTTCTTGTATACCATTCCACACACCAGATGACATACACTATAACACCATTATTACTGTTACTTACCCTTCTTTTTTACTATTGAAAAATAGGTAGCTTCCCCAGTCATCAGCCCCAGTCCACTTGGCACAAGTTTTGGTCACAGGCTGCACAAATAGTGGATTTTTTTTTTTAAGTACAAATTTGCTCTTAAAAAATCCTGAGTAGATGCTGCTCATAACACTAAGCAATTAGTTACTCCTTAACCCCAATATAGCTTCTGGGGTTAATGAGTTTTGCTGTTTGTAGTCTCTCTGATTCCTACATAATATACCTGCATTGTTTCACCTTTAACCTTTTAATCCATATTTTTAATCTGACTGATTTGCTTCCTCACTTACCTCTCCTCTCCACTGTATTTTTCCAAAAATCCTTCACTTGTGCTTGGCATTTACTCTCTTCTTGTTGCATGCGGGCAACAATGCCAGACTTGTTATTCAGTTTGTCCATGATGTCTGTGGCTACTCTTCTGATCGGTTTAATACATTGATTTATACTACACTGTAGAAATTTTTTTTTTTTAGTATCGTATGCCACTACAGTCATCCGGTTGAAGGTCAGAATATAATGAAATGTTGGCGTTTCATTGTTTTCAAAGGTGCAGGATATCATCTCCTGAACCACAAAACCTGCAAAGAAAAAAACCATACAAGTCCTTCACAATTCAAGCACAAACAAACAAAACTAATCTAAATATAGGTATAAATGTTTCCTTTATAAATGAAACAGTGTAGATTGACTGGTTTCTGCATACTGTATGTGATGGATAGATGGTGATGCAGGTGCCCCCTAGATATCTGGTATGGTATCAAGTCAGAAATAGAAAGAAATAAGACACAGATTGAATAAAAAAAGGTGTTCTATCAGTTTATAAGGGCACAGAATGTCAAAGCAGAATAACATTTAGGGTAGATAAAACATCAACAGGCAAGATCTACCAAGAAAAAAGGTATAGAAAAGAAAAAGATGCTATAGTTGTTCCACTGCTTACAATCCCCTACAAAAGAAATTGAAATAATTAAAAAACACTGGAATGTGTTAAATTGTGATGAAGATCTTAAACTAAGAAAGAGAAGAAGATGAGTAATAACCCCCACTTGGATCTAAATGCTAGAGAAGTATGTATCTATAATACAATAAACAACTATTTTATTAATTAAAAGGACTAAGTATCAATATTAAAAAGGAGACCTGCACTTCCTGTTTATTGAGTTTAATCATGAATTATTGTAATTGGTAGGCTAATGAATTTCACCTTATGGATAAATTGTAAAGATAAGTTACTAAATGATTAAGCACTAGCACACTTTTTTCACGCTATCTAACAAGCACTAGCACTTTGGAACAATTAATTATAATTCAAGAATCGAACCATCAGGGCACAGGAAGTGCAGGTCTCCTTTTTAATATTGATACTTAGTCCTTTTAATTAATAAAATTGTTGTTAATTGCATTATAGATACATACTTCTTTAGCATTTAGATCCAAGTGGGGGTTATTACTCATCTTCTTCTCTTTCTTTGATAAAACTGTAATAGTAACTCGACCTCACACGAGGATTTTAAACTAATTAAACCTTGTTTTGCACAGTGAAGAAGATCTTAAACTAACAATTCCAGAACAATCAGCAGTAGTTTGTAAAAGAGCGACCAATTTAAAATAAATGTTGACAAAAAAATTTGTGGAAACAGATGATATAAAAAGAAGACATAAAAAAGATCAATGGACAGGTTTTTGTGCCTATGCCTTATGTAAAGCCTGTCGTTATGGACAGAAAAAGAAAAAGTTTGTAGGAATACAAAAAAAAACCAGTGCATTAAATATACAACAAAAAAATGTGATTTACTGTATACAGTATCCATGCAGCTTCCAATATATACGTAGGTAAAACAAATAGGAAATTACGAGACCGCATTTGAGAGCACGTTAACAAAAACGAAAAAGGAAAAGAATCGCATAGGGGCAAATTTACTATTATTCACCCAAAATCCTATGAATCTATTCGAAATTCAATAAGCATTTGAATATCGAATGCTTATCGAATAGTTTTAAGATATCATTTTGCTCGATATTTGATTTCTTGATGAATTCGTACGATCGGATACCGATTGTTCGATTTGACAAAGAAATCGTGAAATTTCCTTTGAGCCTCCGAAAAATTCGTATGATTTGAACAATTGAAGGCTTCGATTGTAACAATGGTATTCGAGCAGGTCTTAGCCAAAGAAGCCTATGGGGGGGTTCCCATAGGCTTCTATTGCAATTTGGCAGGTTCAATCTGGCGAAAATTTTGATTCCTTCGATCATCGAATGATCGAATTATTGAATATCCGATCATTCGATATATTCAATAATTCGTATTGGATGATCCCCTCTATCATGTCCAAAAACTCAAAAGTAATGTATAAAATAAAACTTAACTTTTAATAATTAAATACATAAAACGTCCATAATCGAAGTTAAATAAGGGTGAACGCAGGGTACAGAGCTAACAAAACAAAAACTTTTTAAAATCAAAATTGATGAATTATATTTAATTAAATTATTAATTCATTTAAGACACTATAATTCGTATCATGTATGTCCATGTTGGATTATAGAAATAGGGTGTTTTGGTCAACTAATCCTGTTGTATTGGAGCGGAAATGTTCTGAATCAGTTGTTGTGTTTACCGGAAAGAAGAGGGTGGGTAAACCAGTAGACTTGTCACTCTGGTCAGCTTAAAGGAAAACTATACCCCCCGAACAATGTAGGTGTCTATAACAAGATATTATAACCCTTCCTGCCCATCAGCCTTGCTCCTCCTAACAGCAGGGGCAAGATGTTGTGATGTCTTCTACCACTTGCGCGTCAAAATAAGTGAGAGCGTCAAATTGGAAAATCGAAATGGACAATTGCGCCAAAACTGTTCAGGGCAATAATGTCAATCCTGGGTGCCTTGTTTTCTATTTGTTCCCAAATCTGTCCATCTTGGCTCAAGCTCATCCTGATTGGTTCCTGGTACCTTTCGCAGTATTCCCTCATTGCCCAAGATGGCTTCTGTTCCTACAGTTCCTGCTCAAGCCCTATTTGACTTTGTATCCTGATTTTCGACTTCCTTGGCCTGTTTATCGACTTCTGATCCTCTGCCGCCTGAACCGACCCCTGCCTGTGTTTGACTTCGCCTTTCCCTGATCCTCGTCTGTACTTCGCTTCCGGTAATACGCCTTGCTCCTTTACCACCTCTGCCCCAAAAGGGTGTCGATGAAAAGCAGAGCTGTAAAGGAGTGCCAGTTACCATCAGTTTTCCTCGGACCAGTCATCCTCTACCGGGATCCAAGCAATCCACCAGGATCCAAGGTTACAGATATTGCATAAAACAACTCATATGTAAAAACCCTGATTCATGTAAATAAACCATTTTCATAATAATATACTTTTTTAGTAGCATGTGCCATTGAGTAATCATAAATATAAAATTGGCATTTTCGAAAATAAGGACAGCCTCCTGGGATTGTATGATTCAACGGTGCACACAAACAAACCAAACAAACTATAAAGTTAGGTCACATGAGCCAATTAACAGACAGAGTTGTGTCTTTTGCTTCCACACTTCTTCCTGTTACAGTTAGAGTTGAAATATTTCTGGTCAGGTGATCTCTGAGGCAGCACACAGACCATCATGAAATGGTGGTTCAAGGCAAGAGATGTAAAAGGGCAATATTTACTTAAATATATATACCAGTTTGGTAAGATTCTTTACTATGCCACTTAATTGCCACTTGCTCAAGTATTCATTTTGGGGGTATAGTTTTCCTTTAAGAATAGTTGAGGCATGCGTAATACACTATTGAAGCCTCTGAGGAAGTTGGAACTTCGACGAAACACGTCAGGCAGTGGGCACAACAATGTCATCCCTAAGCGCTTGGAAGGCAACGCGCGGTGGAAGTAAAGGCAACGCTGGCCGTGGTTGGATCTTCAAATAACCGGACTTGTGCCTAGAACTTGAGCGGACTAACGGAAGGGAGACTCGATATGCCCAATATCCTATCACACTTGTGAGTGTAATTTTATATAGAGATGTTAAATCATTTAAGGTTTTTTTACACTATTCTGTGCTCCTTATATTTTAACTGCAACAGGAACTGGATCTGATGTAATTGATTGGGGTCATTTGATGCGTGTTAAACATAGTCTAAACGTTTCTAAGTACCCAATGAAGAAACAAACACACGTGGTGTTGGAAGTTGGTACAGTGATAAAACATATAACATATATAAGTCTGGGTCAGGTGGACCATTGTAAATATAACATACTACACTATATATTATTTTTTCCTCTTTGTTACATACATGTCTTACTGAGCAATTTTGGCGCTAACTCCTATTGATGATGGTGAATTGTGCTGTTAATTGTACTCGGGGGAGAACGAGTCCTGTGAGCCGGCTAATAAAGAGGAGATTCCAGGGACCTGTGGATAACCTTATTACCTACAAGTATATAAGAGAACAGCTCCTCCCCTAATCTAATTGGGGATGGGGAGAACGTATATTTATGCACAGACTTGGGTGGATAGACACATTGTGTGGATGATGTATTATGCTGTGGAAGGGTAGTGAAACCGAAAAAATTTTGATGAATTTCTAGATACTATACACATTTCAGTAAAGCGTGTGTGTGTGTGATAAGTATAGAGGCTCTTTTGTGGGGACTAATGAATTTTAATATGTCAAAATAAATGTGATTTTTTTTTAACTTACAACAGGTGTCAATTAAGGAAAATTAATGATGTGCCAATTTATACACTAAACCCACTGACATGAGCAATCTATTATTTTATTCCAGTTTTCACACTCCAGTTGTCACTCAAGGTCTTCCAAAAAGTCAGTTCTTAAGCCAGGTTGAATAACTAGTACAGACTCTTACAATAAAAAAAACAGAGACTTAACGAAAACATTCTTAGAAAAAGGTTACCTCAAGAAAAAATATATGATAGTCCTATCCCAATTACTTTTGTTAGCACCTATGTTCCCAGGGTCGGACTGGCACATTTGGGGCCCACAGGGCCACCAAGCAAGTGGGTCTGGGTCAGCATGCGCTCACAAATGTATCAACTAAATGTATCCATTTAGAACAGTTAAAGAGACGGCGACTCCCCTTCACAAGAAGGTGAAACTTAAATGTGATAAAATATGATTTTGAATATTTTTTGGGGGTAACGGGTCCCCTTTAAGAAACAAACTCATTGTAAAAGGATAATTAAAGGGATAGTTCAACTTAGAAACTTTTTTTCAGTTCAGTTGGTTTCAGAAAATTCACCAGAAATAAGGACTTTTTTCCAATTACTTTATATTTTTTATCTGTAACATTTAATTTTCACCTTTTAAAACAGTTTTGTGAAGGGGAGTCGCCGACTCTTTAACTGTTCTAAATGGATACATTTAGTTGATACATTTGTTATGCTTGTACTTACTGAGCAGAATCCCAGAGTTTCCTTAAAGGAGAACTCCGGCTTCCAAATCAAAATTTGATAAAGAGGCCCACTTAACACAGAAACCCCTAATATACCCATCAGTTACCTGTTTCTTCAAAAAGTATCAATAAATGCAACTTTTTTACTGAAATCCAGCTGGTTACCAGTTCTTCTCTATCTGCACCATTTGAAATCCTGGCAGTGAGGCACTAAACACTGGTGTTACAAATTGTAACAACTTCTCCACAGCTTACAGACAGCATGCAGGAACTACATAACCCACAATGCATTGCACTGTGATGTTGTTTGCTTATTGAAATTACGTTTGCAGGGAATTGTGGGGTTTGGAGAATGCAAGCTGAGGACAGATGGATGTTGATACAAAGTAACAGTAGTCAGCCAGCTCAGCAAAGTAGTCAGACAGATCAGCAGCAGAGCAGGGGCTAGGCTTAGGGAACTGTCAGAAACCATTAAAAATCATGAAAAGTCTGAATATTTTTTAACTGAAGTATATTGCAAAGTTGCTTGAAATTATTTTTACTTTTCAAAAAGCTTGTTATGTTTTTGTGGAGTTCCCCTTTAAAAGCAGCAATTATAGTTGCTAATATTCCACAGCTGCTGCTTAGAAATGTATCAGCTACATGTAGTAAATTGTAACAGTTCAGAATGTGCCTGGATCACTGAGCTGCTAGACTGAACCACTAGATCAGGAACATTAAACTTTCGTTTTGGGAAAAGGTAAAAAAAAATAAAAGATGAAAAGCAAACCGAAAAAAGTATTTGTTTATGGTGAACAATCTGAAAACAACTTAACTGAAAAAAATGTTTGGAAAGTGAACAATCCTTTAAAGGGGAGATTTGCTTTCACCCACAACAGGCACAAAAACATTCACAGTCATTTGCCATCTGTATCATCATCATCATTCATCAGTGCTTTACCTGTATTTATAACAATATAAATTACTTTCAGGAATAGCGGGCCCTCATTTACCCATCTGAGGTCTAAATGCACATGAGCTGCGGAAATTTAAAGGTGAATGTTCCAAGTTGCATCTAATTCATTACATTTCCACTGTTAATTACACATGTCCAGGGAACCTTAATAATGTCAATTAAGTTTTTATAATGCCCTACACATGAGCCCACTGTAAACTAATATTCCATATGTTAGAAAATGTATTGGGGAAACCGAGTTCAACCAAGAAAATGTTTTATGCCTTTTGCAGCCTATCACCCTGAAAAAAAGAAAAGTCACCAGTGTTTTTTGAACTTACAGTAGAGGATTTTTTCCACTCAGAATATAAAGTAAGTAACTGAAGATTGAGGAAGTTCTATGCACTCCAATGCACCTAGTCTTGTCTGAGCAGTGTTGGACTGGCCCACAGGGATAGCAGGAAAACTGCAGGTGGGCCCTGGTGTCAGTGGGCCCTCTTGCTTCTAACAATTTGGCCTATTTCATGTTCATTCCCTATTTCTGTATGTGGAAAAAGAGGCTTAATAATGGAAGAAAAGAGTATAGTAAGTAGATCTAAAAGACTAGGATAATAAATAGGTTAAGTGAGGAGAGAAGGAATAATAGTTTGGAAAGTTGGACCCCTGGTCTAAGGTTTTCTGGAGGGCCACTGGCATCCCAGTCTGACACTGGGTCTGAGCCTAGTCTGGCGAAAGAGTGAATTTGCAGTAGAGTCCTGCGCGGGTCCACTTTTTGGGACCCGTACCCGACCCGTACCCGCAACCGGCTATCCGCAACCGGCTATCTGCAACCTGGACCCGCAACCCGCATTCTTACACGCTTGGACTTGCTACCCGACCCGCAAGTACCTTATCCACAACACAATCCACGAGCCACTGGCCATGAAGAACCAGGAAGTGATGTAATTGTAAACCAGAAGTGACATCATCGGAAGTAGGCATCATCAGATAGATCAAATAGATAGAGCTTAATTATTTTCAATATAGGTTAAACACAGTTTATTTCTTTACGCATGGGAAATCTTGCCAAACACTTCTATGATGTGAATCCTAATATCTCACAATTAAGGTAGCTTAATTAGGAAGCCCTAGAGCACTTTGGACACAGGAAGGAACTGATCAAAACGTTTCTGTTAAAAAGGACTATATATTGTATATAAGCTTTAGATACTTTACAACCAAAAGGCCTGAATGAAAGCTACACTATTTATAGTATACTTCTATTTGTCGATTCTTTTACAGATACTATTTGCAGTTGATGTCTGCAATGGTAAGTGAAAATTGTTCTCTTTCCTAACACCAGTAAAATCCCCAAAGTATCCATCATAGCCAACAATTCCACTATCACCCCATCTCCCCATGCCCGGTTGCCTTGGGGTCATCCTAGATTCTGCCCTGTCACTCCTCATATCCAGTCACTTATTAAATCATGTCACTTCCACCTAAGGAACATATCCAAAATACAATCATTTATCACCCAAGATGGTGGCAAAATTAGAATTCACGCTCTCGTCATATCTCTTTTAATTGGCCTTCCCCACCACAGACTGTCACCTCTCCTGTCCATAATGAACACTGCTGCAAGGCTCATAAACCTCAGCACCGCTCCTTCTCTGCCACGTCAGTCTGACAATCCCTGCACTGGCTTCTGCTATCTTTCAGAATAAAATTCAAATTAATGACGCTGACATTAAAAGAACTACCTTTCCTACATCTCTGAACTCATCTCTATATACTCACCCAACCACTTACTACTGACCTGCTGCTCAACACTTCTCTCATTACCTCCTCACATGCTCGCATTCAAGCCTTTGCAAGGGCTGCACCCTTCCTATGGAAGAATTCTCTCCCACAGTCTGTCTGACTTTCTCCCAACATTTCTGCTTTCAAGAAATTTTTGAAAATGCACTTATTTAGATAAGCCTACCCTACCTCTGCTTAACTACAGGTAAAGTTGCTGTACCGTGTTAACCAGGAAAAATGTTATAGGGCAACCCTTTTGAAATAAAAAATATTGGTATAAAGTGGTATAAAGGTGATACCTTTATTGGCTAACTAACATAGTAAGCTTTCAGAACATTTTAGTTCCTTTTTCAAACTGATACTTTTTTGATGCAATGTGAATGCATTGCATAATTTGCATAACTGCTAGTGTAATTCCTGCTCATTTTACTAAAATGTTAATTTAAAAATAGTTTAGTTTTGATTCTCTCAATCATGTATCCCCTTTAGCAGTTCAGCAAGCCAGATGGCTAATTATTATTATTTGTTAGGAGCTGTTTTTTACTCATGCTCCAAAACAAATTCAGATTTAAAATGAACATTTTGGGAAAAAGGTAGGAATAAAAGATTAGAAAGAGAATATAATCCAGCTTTGAAGTGTGAAGAAGGAAATGCATGATGCTGGCAGAATATCAGGCAGAACCTCGAAAGAACTGAGTTATAGAGCTCTAGTTATAGAGAAGCTAGGAGGTTAAAGCCCCACTGTATAAATTGAAACCTTCTGGTTACATATACCCTACCAGAGATATGCCAATGCTCTCAATATAGAAGAAAGCTCCCCTAATTTTGCTATGAAACTGAAATGGCAGGGATCCATGTTTGCCTACATTATCTTGTGATCGTGGGCACACTTCCCCTTAGTAGAGGAGAAAGCTGTGCTCTGAAGCTTCCTAGCAACTTTTCTGATCAAAACCAGTTCATCTTTAGCAATAAGATTTATTGCAGCATAGGTGGAGGGAAAATAGGAGATTAGTCACCATCAGCCTTAGGAGCTAATGTTACTATACTTTATTAAAATACAATAAAAGCAGTGGCGTAACTACCAGGGGTGCAATTGCACCAGGGCCCCCACCCCCTTGGGCCCCATCGGAGCCACAGAAATAGTTATGGAAAGTAGTTATCTAGGGGGAGATTTTACAGCACATGCCATCAACACTCCAGCTTGTGATATATAGAGGTAAGGGCCCGACAGGGGGGCCCAGGTGCCCATCCTGTACCGGGGCCCACCAGCGAGTAGTTACACCACTGAATAAAAGGCAAACTAGTCCTTTAATTACAGTATGAAGTTGCAACCCTTTCTTGGAAAAATATCACAGCTCTCTTTCTTGCTTGCATAAATACTTCGTATAAAATACCTGCCATATAGCAGCCGGGTACTGCCACCACCATGTACTTGATCTGTATGCCCAGTTTTAGTTGCTACCACCTTGGCTTGCGGTTCTCTGTGGGATCAACTAAGCTTATGCCCAAAGTCATATTTTTACCACCACATTTTTAAGAACATGCTTTAAAGTGGTGGTTCACCTTTAAGTTAACTTTTAGTATGTTATAGAGTGGCCAATTCTAAGCAACTTTTCAATTGGTCTTCATTATTTATAGTTTTGGTTTTTTTTTTTTAAATTGCCTCCTTCCTCTGATTCTCTCCAGCTTTCATATGGGGGTCTCTGACCCCATTAAAAACTAATGCTCTGTAAGGCTCCAAATGTATAATTATTGTTACTTGTTACTTTTTATTACTCATCTTTCTGTTCAAGCCCTCCTATTCATATTCTGGTCTGTTATTCAAATCAATGCATGGTTGCTAGCGTTATTTGGGCCTTAGCAACTAGATTGCTGAAACTGCAAACCAGAGAACTGCTGAATAAAAAGTCAAATAACTAAAAAAACACAAATAATAAAAAAAAAATATTGAAAATTGTTTAAGACTATTACTCTAGACATATTTAAAGTTAATTTAAAGGGGAACAAAATCTTTAAGCACAAGCTGCTGTCCTATCTAATGGGACACACCGAACTCCCTGAAGTAATTAAAGAATTTTTTCAAAGCAAAAACATTTACAACATTTAGTTATAGTAACAGTGTGTTTCTTGAATTAATGAATTTGAATATAAATCTGTATAATGTTCCTATATGTACCTGATCCAGTGTACCAGCGTGAGCAACATAGCAACAGCCACAGCAAATGCACGCACTCCCTCATTTCTGCAGTGATCACTCTCGTTTAGGAGCAGCATAACCAGTCTATGGATAATCTGAGCTACAGCCAATCAGAAAATAATACAAGCAGGCGTCAGTTGTTGCTGGAGAGAGTGATAAAAGGTTTATAAGGGACTTTTCTGCACTGTTAATAGGAAATAAGGAAGTCCCATAGTTCCCCTGTTTCTGTACCATTGACTGCCTGCACTAGCGTCACTGTCACCTCACACATCGTGTAATCTGTACTTACATGTCAGTAGTTGTACAAGAAGAAAGCTTTTTTTAATGTCATGTTTTTAACCTCAGGCTCAATCATTGCACACTGGATTGGTGGATTTCTAGAGCACTAAGGGATGCAAAGGATTCATATACCTCCCAACATTTTGGAAATGGAAAGAAGGAAAAAAAAGATTTGTGCATGTAGTGTGGCAAAAGAAATTTGTACTTCTGTAAAAAAAACTGTCCGCACACACTTCTTTAGCAGTCGGGGAGTGAACCCTTTTTATTCATGCCACCTTAATCAACGTTTCGGAACTTGTATCCTGAAGAAGGGAGGTATTACCCCCCGAAACGTTGATTAAGGTGGCATGAATAAAAGGGGTTCACTCCCCGACTGCTAAAGAAGTGTGTGCGGACCGTTTTTTACAGAAGTACGGTTGCTAAGGAACCCGGCAGGGTTAACGGTGGACCAGCACCATATTGCAGCACTGTGGAAGGGAGGTGTGCGGTAAGGATTTCACAATTGCAAAAGAAATTTGGCCATTCCCATTTTTGTGGCCACACCCCCTAACTACCATGTGCTTTTTACAAAATTTGGCAGGTTATGAAAGATTAATCACATTTCTGTGGTTTTTATGTGTTTTACTAATGAAGGTGAACTGCCCTTTAAGCTGTGAGTCTGAAGAGAAAACTGTTACCAAAGTATCTAACGATCTATTCTCGGGTCCCTTCCAAAAGCCAATTAAGTTAGAAGCATTGTATCTTTTTTCTGGCTGTTCAGTGCAGGAGATCAAAGAGAAAGTAAGGACATTTCAGTACAAATGCTGGACTGCGGGTTGAGCTGTCAAAAGCAGAACTGTTCCGCTCAAAACAGGACAGTTGGGAACGAGGTATGAACATGTACAGAGCCCTTTCCCATAGTGTTACAACATCCTGTCTGGATTTGAACCTGAAACCCATCTATTTGAGAAACTGCTGGGGACATGGTCTTGGTTCACTTAGTTTTCCAAGTAAGCATGATGGTTATAGGTGATCTCTATTTACCCACACCTATTCTAAATCTCTTAATCTAGCTGTAAGGAGCGCTCCGCGGTGCTCCTTCTCTCTTTGGCGACAAATCCAAGATGGCGGTCCCTATGGTCGCTGAGTGAGTTCGGGCTTCGGCACGTTAACGTCAGCATGCAAACGAGTGATGCCACGACAACGTGTTACAGTGCCAAATCCTGAGGACGCCAGTTCAATGCCTGAGTATAGGAATTGCTACCTTGATTCCTGGGTGTTCCTAAATTGTTCCTAATTGCTTTCCTGGACTTTGACTCTTGCCTGAACTTGTTTACATGATCCTTATCTGCCTGCTTACTGTACTAATGCCTGAATTTGACTACGCTTACTCCTGATTTCTAGTGATGGGCGAATTTGTGGCGAATTCCCACAATTCGCCACAGGCAGATAAATTCGCCAAACGACGCGCATGTACAAAAACTGACCTGCGCGTGCAAAATGAGACACGGTGGCTTTTCGCAAATTTTCCGTCGTTTCGTGAATTTCTCTAGAAATTCGCAAAAAATTTGGTGAAGCAAAACGCAGCTATTTCGCCCATCACTACTGATTTCTTGTCTATTACAGCAAACTGGAACTTTACTAGAAGCTTTCTTCTTGGTCTGGACTTCTCCCGCTTGGAGCCGATAGGCACCCTGACACCAGCCTAAAACCACTACCTCTCAATTCCTTCCATGGCCATGATAGGTATATTTAATATAGTTCTTGGATGAGCTATCTGTTCTGCTTATCTGATTCTGACCCCTGCCTGTATCCTGTTGACTGAACTTTGCCTGTAGCGACGACCCCTTTGCCTGCTTGATGTCTCTTCTGGGTCCCAGTTTTGTATTGTGCTGCTGTTTGGGTTTTGACTTGGCCTGCCTAGCTCTGATTCTTGTAGTTGCCTTCGTCCTCAACCTACAATCTTGTTCCCTTTCTTACCCAGAACCTTTTGCCTGGTCCTCTGGAAGGGTGAGCTGTGACTGGGACCTTGAAATTGTTCTGGTTTGTGGGTTACTGATATTATAACAGGCCATGGACGCCAATGAAGAAACTATGCTTAGCCTGAATTCTGCTGCTACTGAACAAGCTCAGATAATAAGTACTTACTAACATGCAGCACATTCCGGAACTATTTATATAACTCTTTAGCAAGAGAAAACTATTGCTTGGGCTTCACCCATTATTGAGTACAATAGCCCTTTACTTTCTGATTTTGAAGGGTTTTTTGGCCACTATGGTGATTGTTTTTGGTGGTCGAGGCTGCCATGTCACATTTGTCTCAAGGGCGCTGGTCTGTAGCAGAGTATACTATGAATTTCAAAATACTAGCTGTAGACAGAGAATGGAATTCGGCAACTCAGAGATTTGGTACTGGTAACTTTGTCCTGCCTCAGTACATCTGTTTTAAATATGTTTATAGATTTAAGGGCAGCAGGGAATTTTTTGACACTGCTTTTGCTGCTAAGATGTCTGTGCCTACTGTTCCTCTCTCCTCTCCTCCTCTCCATTGAGAAAAAAAACCTTTGGCAGTGGACTAATTAAATCTACAAACTTTTGATGTGTGGGTGGCCCGATACCCACTGGGGGCCACGTGGGTCGGGCAGGTTCAGACTGACCTCGCACCACCACTTTCTGGACCTTAAAATGCTGGCTTCCGACTACTGGGTTCAACTTTTAATATTCTTTAATGTATCAAAGAAAACCTAGAAAGGGGATTTATTAAGGCTTCTACTTCTTTTTTGTTGGTAAAAAGGATGGGGGTCTTCATCCTTGCATTAATTACAGGGGTCTCAATTAAAATCACAGTTAAGAATCACTACCCCCTTCCTTTGATTTCTCGATTATTTTACCAAGTCAGAGGTGCCCAAATCTTTACTAAACTGAATCTCTGTGGTGCTTTTATTCTCAGGATGAGCAATATGAGTACTTGGTGATGCCATTAGACCTTTGCAATGCCCTTGTTGTCTTTCAAGACTTTTCCAGTGAAAAGTTCATGATATTTTGGGAAAATTGATTGTAGTTTATTTAGATGATATACTTATATTAAACAGCATGTACTTCTAGTGCTTTCCAGACCCAGGCAGAACACACTTTATGCTAAATTAGAGAAGTGTATATTTGAGGTGAATAGCATTGGCTATATTATTTCTCATAATGGCCTAGAGATGGATCCTACAAGATGGAGGCTGTATTGTCTTGACCTCAGCCCCAGACCCTCCATGTGTTTCCGTGGCTTTGCTAACTATTACAGACAATTTTTAAAGGGTTCTCCACCTTGGTAGCTCCCATTGCTGCACTAAGAAAGGAGCTGAACCTAGCATTTGGCCAGAAGCAGCTATATTAGCTTTTTTCTTGCATATATTCTCTCGCAGAGGGAGGCTAACTATAACATAGGTAACTGGCAATTGTTCACCATCAAGTTGGCCCTTGAGGAAGGAGGTATCTGCTGTAGGGGTCAAGGCATCAGGTTATAATATACACTGATCACAAAAATCTGTTATATATTGAATCCCCCAAATGCCTTAACCCACGACAAGCTAGGTGGCCATTTATTTTTAGATATAATATTATCATCACATATACTGTAGGCCTGGGTCCAGAAACACCAAGGCTGATGCCCTCTCCACCATTTCCCGATATTCAGGCTGAAACTACTATAGTTCTAAAGTCTGTGAATGTAACACTCCTAAGTCTTATCTTTATTCTTTGCTGCAGTCTATTGAGGAGGTGGCTTCTAGTTCTAAACCACCAGTTAAATATGTGTCCCTGAGAATCTCCATTCTGCACTGCTTATAGAGTCAAAATGATCTGGTCACCCTGGTATTAATAAAACTATTCAGCTTCTTAAAATAGATTTATGATGGCCTACATTACACCAAGATGCTTTTAAATGTGCTTAGGGTTGCCACCTTTTCCGGAAAAAAAAATACTGGCCTTCATATATATCTGTTGTAAGATGCCAAAAATCTATTTATGCAGTGACTCCTGAAAGGCGACTTTAACACTCCATTCGATTCTTGAGGTATTTCTTGAATAAATAGCGAATTACCTTTCAGCGTTTCTGTGTCATGCCAGTGTGTGTTGTTAGGTATCTTATTGTTTGTGGAAGACTGGTGATATATGTGATCCATGTGGAAAAAAAATTGTTACATTGTTGTTCTTTTTTTGTCATAGCTTCGAGCCAGTCCATATGAAAAATGTGATGTAATTTTTGTTAAATGAGTGCAATTGAGGGGGGCTCTATAGAAAGCCATTAATCCAACCACATTGAAATGCATGCCAGCAGAACGCAAACCCAAAAGCTCTAGGGGTGGGGACCAAAACAAACTCCTCTTGTAACGTGAGGCATTTTGGATATACAAACTAGACTGTGGGACACTAAGGGGCAGATTTACTAAATTTGCATGAAGGATTTGAAGTTCGATAGAATTTTCAAAAGGATTCAAATTCAAATTTTCGAATGTTTTTGAAGACCACTTCGACCAGTGAAATTAGAAAATTCGATCGAATTGAATTATTCAAATAATTCAAATAAAATGTAATTTGAATATTCGACTGTCGGAGTACTTCCCCTTTCGCCAGATCAAAGCTACCGAATTCGAATTTTACTTCCCTGCCTATTCACATGGTCGAATTTTGAATTTTTTTCAGTTCGATGCTTAGTTAATCTGCCCCTAAATGTTTTGAATGAAAACTACATTAAGGCTGTTTTGGCATAATATGCATCTGCCATTGAGACTATTCTATATTTTGTGTATAACCATACTAAAGTGTCATGATAAAACTCGTGTTTTTTTTCAGTTTACAGGAAAAATACATTTATTTGGACATTTGCAAATTCTATGTAATGAAACCATTTTTGTTTCAATATTTTGCACGGTTTTTCATCATTACAGTGACCCTAGTGGTGGAAGAGTTAAAGTGTTGCAAGGGTCATGGAGATAAGGACTTAAACTACATTTATTACATACTATTACAGACTGATCATGTAATTTGAAGCCTAAAATTCACAGTGGGGAGGGTATTTAAAGGGTTGCGTTATCACATTGTATTATCCTTTAAAAAGATCCCCAGGATGGACCGAAACATTATATAGTAATCTGAACAATTACATTATATGATTATTTACATGATATACATGGCATTTTGATCCTGCACTCCACAAGAGCTTTCTGGATTGAGTTTTGGCATACTGCATTATTTTATTATTATTATATATATATTTATATAATGAAGCAGAAGGTGAAGGCACTCACAGGATTTGCAAAAAAGATCAGGGTCTTGGATGCAATAACTTGTATCTAAAATCAATAAAGTTACACAATATATAGAATAAAATCACGCCCAATTAGTGACATCACATTCACTTTGCTGATCTTATATCCCATAAAGCACTATTAAGAAATGCATGAAAATATCACGTAGAAAGTATGTAGCATTCACAAAACAAGCTAGATTATCGTATAGCGAGAAAACATCCCAATGAACAATACTCTTTGAGACCCTTAGGTGAAACAGTGTCAAGTGTCCAAATCCAAAACGTTTCACGTTGTAACAGGAGTCGGAACCTATCCCCTCCCCTTCTAGGCATAGGTACATGATCAATCCCTATAAATTTGAAAGATGATAATTGATGTCCAACCTCTAAAAAGTGCTTGGCTACAGGTTTAGTTGTTTTTTGATCACGAAACGCAGTGTTAATGGTTGACCAGTGGGCATCAATACGGAATTGCAACATCAAATGCGTTTTTCCCACATAAGAGAGCCCACAAGGGCAGGCAATTAAATATATAACGTGGGTGGTGGTGGATGTAATGTGGTGACGGATTATATAACGATGCCCAGTATGTGGGTGTACAAAGCTTGTGCCAGGTGTCATAGATCTACAAGATAAACATTGAAAACACCCTGGTTTGTTGGGCGGTAACCAAGTAGTGGTTGTCTGATTTGCCCTATAGCAATGTACTGGATCATTTAGTAATAGAAGATCATGTAAATTACGTCCACGCCTGAAGCCCATCATTGGTGGATCAGGGCAAAGGCGCCCCAACTTTTCATCTGCCTTAATAATTCTCCAATTGGTCCTAAGTGCATGGTTGAGGGACATAGATAAATTATTGTAACTAGTAGATAATATCAGTGGACTCTTTTTACGTATATATATATATATATATATATATATATACAAAAACAAAAAAATGCAGCTCATCCATGTGATGCAAGTAAAATCAGTCTGGTGCATGGGTGTGTGGCTTATATCATATACTGAACAAAACAAATTATCCCAGCACTCATTATACAACTTTAAGTACAACTACTAAGTACAGTTCTCTTTAATCCAATTGTTCCTTCAAGTTGTATAATGAGTGCTGGGATAATTTGTTTTGTTCAGTATATGATATAAACCACACACCCATGCCCCAGACTGATTTTACTTGCAACACATGGATGAGCTGCATTTTTTTTTTTGTATATTATTTATAGGAAAGTGGCTTTCCCTTTAATGCTTGCTCTCCCAACCCCACCCTTCTGAACACAGTCCTACAGATTACTTAAAAGCCCATAATGCTGAATGTTTCTTTGGAAGAGGTCATGCCAAATAAAAAGAGAAGCAGGTATGGTCTTTCTCCTCCCAAAGAAAATACCCTTTTTCACTTAGGTAGGACTGATGCATGGACACTGCCTTGGCGGGGCACATCAGCTTATGCATACTTTGTACAAACCTTGTAACTAAAAGTGTCTCTTTATACTAAGTACAGACAAGTTCTCTTTAATCCAATTGTTCCTTAAAGTTGTACACAGTTTGTTTGGTTTATTGCCTGTACTGAGAAAGTACAGGCTGAAATGTCAGTTTCCACAACAATAAAATACTGAAGATTTTTCACAATCAATCCTGAGTCTTGTGGATTTACTTGCTCTGCTGGATACCTTCTCTATGGACTGCACCCAGGCAACATTATCATATATAGCCTCTTGTCCCTCCGGCCCAGTCTGACCCTGTGGATTACTGCTTTCTTTTAGCCATAACTTCACCACAAAGCTAGGCAGTTGGCTCTCCAAAAACGACTTCCTACTACAATAAGTATTTCATTTGCTTTAGGCTAGTATCACAGGTGGCATTTTTACATTGGCAGAGAGACCTTGATTGCGTTGCAAAGACAAAATATGCATTTTTGCATCAAATGTGATAAAACAAGGAATACATTTCATAAAGCATTTTGCCATTAAACTTCTGACCACTGTTCCCTTCCCTCTAAGTGGTGTGCTCATGCTCATAAATTCTTATATATGGCTGTATAACTGAGCATGTACTGCCTTTTAGAGTAAAGGAAAAGAAACTGACATTTAGAAACATTTTCTTTTTTATTTTAGAATTAGAAGATAAAAAAAAACATTTAAATGTACTCAGTTTGGTTTCAGGATCATGGAGGTAAAACAATTGGAATCGTAGTTCTCTGAATTCTGGCTTTTATTGGACATTTTACCAACTCGCAGTGAAAGTTTTTGTGAAAGTATATTAGAGCAGCAGAATCAACAGCTGAGTTCAGTATGTTTAAAATACATTTTAAAGGAGGCATAGGATAAATTTAAAAACCCTAATTTTGTAGGCAATTAGAAGTAATATATGGTGTTGCTTTTACCTGGTGCTAAAAAATTATATCTTTAAAAATAACCCCTTTATTAGAGCTCCATATATATGTTCTTTGGTCCCTGTCTGTGTTTCAAATAAGGGGTGAACGTGTCCTAACGGTCCCTGCCAGAAGTACAGTAGAAGGGGGACAGCCAATCACAGCCCTGCAGTCACACAATCACAGACAGGCTTCAGTTCCCTATCAGGCCCTGCAAGCTGCTGTGAGCAGGAAGTGGAAGGGAAAGGAGGGATTATTAGGTTTTTTGCAGAAATATTCAATAATTCAGCCTGAAACACTACTTTTTAAAGCACAATTCTTCTGTATCAAAATGAGTATAATGCACTGGTACATTCTTATTTTTTTTTTTAAACAATATGTCTCCTTTAACATTTGTTATTTTATAACCATCTCCCTGCAATTCATTTACTTTTAACCCTGCTTGTAGATGCTACTTTCTGTGCAGTAGATGATCTGTGTCCAACCATGTTCCAAATATGGACATTCATAGCCTTAGTATTCATATTCTGTGAAATACAGGCCAAAAATATCCATGATCTGGGGCCATCTACTGTCTTTTTTCTTATTAAATCAGACTCAACAGAAAAGCACAGCTGTAACCCTTTCCAATACAACACCATTTCTCTGTATAATGGATAAAAGCTTTTGAGGGATCTGTTTTGCTAAATATTTAGTATGATGTAGTGAACCAAAGGTATTTAATGTGTTTGAGGAACACCGGTTGTAACTAGTGTACAAAAATGTGTACTTGAATTGGCAAAAAATGTTTACATTTCCTGCTGTCTTCCAGAAACAATTACATGGATGTCACAACATCCCCTTTCATGCTACATAATGTACTATTCTGTGTTTAGTACTCTAGTATATTGTATTTTCTCTATGGACATGTATGTCAGTTTATGTCAGGAGCATTGTGTAGTCGTGTGCCACTCCCCTGGGACTTCGTTTTTCTGCGTCAGAACGGGTAGAGGGGGCCTGCATCACTAGTGTGGAGAGCACAATAGCATATTTTAGTATATAGCAATTCAAATGCTGAGGAGATACAACTTTGTTTCTCTGTGGTGGTTTGTTGGTGATGTTGAAAGCAATAGTACCTCAAAATTCATACAACTCCCATACCTTTGTAGATAACCAGCAGTTTTTAGCTAAAAATCTGTTTAATAGTGTATAATATTACAGTAGATCGGTAAAGGATTTATTATAAAAAATATTCCAGACATTTAAAGTAAAGCATCAGACAACAGCAAAGCAATATAATATGCAGGTAGCAGAAAAACATATGGCATCCTGTAGGTGTAGCTGAACTCTGGAAAGTGACTTAGGTTCAATCTGTGTGGGGCAAAAAATATCAATTAAATAAGGGAACAATAGCATTAAAAGTTTGCACTTTTTAAAAATGACTCCAAACAACACTTCGGGCTTGAGAAAGGGGGAGTGTGAAACATTGCCTGGTTGTCTGACCTAATAAATTAACTTTTTTTTACTTTTGCAACGACGAGGTGCTGCAGCAGTATTTTCTTCCTGTATTTCTATGTAACGCCTAGCCAGGCTTTTTCAGACTGCTTTGCACCCACTCCACAAACTCATATAAAGGTGCTGGAAGCACACTCACAACTTTTACTACTTTATTAGGAACCAATGAACCTGCATGTGTTATATTCCATTATGTTGTAAGAATTTGATCACTTAGGACAAGTGATAATTCCGTGCAGCTGATAATTATAAAGAAATCTTTATATCATAACTCCTCGTGGTTCTGATTTAGGTGAGACACATTCTCACTTGCTGTGGCTGGGGAAAAATGGAGTCATGGCTTAATTATTCCCACCTTTTAATATTAAATGTTGGGACAATATCATAATCCAAAAATAAGAATGATTTCTCTTCTTAATTCAGTGATTTACAAACTAAATTTGGTCTTTTTGACTAATTTTCTTCTGTGAATATAGGCTAATTATCTAACAATGAAATCATTCAGGTCTATAGTCCTGGCTACAAATCACTGTTCTGCAAAAATAAAACAGCACAGATCATCCCATATTTTTGGTCTATTAACAGTTCTGTAATATTGAAACTGAAATCAGATGCCTCCTACTCATACATACCATTTTTGTGTAGTTTCCAAGCCAAGAAGAGGAACACAAGCCCCATAAGGAGGAACACAATGCCTAAAGCAATAGCCAAGTAACACAGAACATTTTCCAGTATCTCAGAGGGGGTCGGGTATTCTGGAACTGAAAACATAACAATTGTCAGCTAGAATTTAAAAGAGACTGATCTTTCTTCCAGCAGTTACTGGTTAATCAAACAGCTACAGGTTCCTTAGACAGACATGTGGAAAGTGAGATTAAATACCCCATACTAATAATCTAAAATTTAAACAAAGATACAAAAGACTATTACACAGACATGAACTACATCTATAATTCTCCTTTATGTACGATGTCCAGCAACTCACTCCTCAAATGGGAACCTTGTGGAAATGGAAGATACAAAAGGCGCACGAAACACGTTGGGATTTTAATTATGTGGAGAAATAAAAAATTATTTATTCAAACTTATCCAAAAAGTTTTCTTTTACACTTTTAAAAAAAAAAGCAATCTTTCCAAGAAGCGATCCCCTCCCCCTGATTCTACCGAGTGAAGAATCAGTGTGAAGGAGAAGGGAGGACACAGGTGATCAAAGGAAGATTAGTGGAGAACAGTGCAAAGGATATGATGGAAGGCTTGATTCAGACAAAAAGAGAGTGAGTATATCCAAATCAATTAATGTGATTAATGCACCTAGCGATACACACTATTTTGCATTCACTCCCCTGACCAGAAGCGGTGAAAAGTACAAGAAGAGGGGGAGAGATACGGGACAGGAGAGCAGGAGATCAGTGAACAAGAATCTGAAGCCCAAACACTTTTCTGATGTTCCATTTCCACGAGGTCTGAGGAGTGAGTTGCCGGACATTGTACATAAAGGAGAATTATAAGGACAGTGCGCAGTTTTATAAAGCTTGTGCTTAAATTTGATTGTGGTTAGAACCGTGGTCTTCCCATGTAATAAGCAGCACTCTTTATTCATTTCAGGGTTATTTGTGCATGATTCTGTTGACAGCTTCATTGAATTATTTTCTGCCTGTTGACACAACTCACTATGGGAACATTGGGATTACCACCATGTTTGGGGTGGTGGTAACTCCAAGGTTCAACAGCATCAGGAGCAACCGCATACAATTTACTGAAATAAACAGGAAGGACACAATGGGGCTTCCTGCATCTATAAAGAAGTACATGGAGCATGTTTGGATGTCCGTACCTGTAAGGGCTAGGCCAGACGGGGAGATTCGGGGGCATTTTGTCGCCTGGCAACTTCTCGCCGCGACTTGTAGCCCCCGAACCTCCCCGAATAGCCACGTACCCAAGCGCACCGGCGTTGCTTGAAAACGCCGGCGCGTATCCACACGGAGCGGCGCGATTTTTGAAATCGCTTCAAATTGCCTGGCGCTATTCAGGGAGGTTCGGGGGCTACAAGTCGCGGCGAGAAGTCGCCAGGCGACAAAATGCCCCCGAATCTCCCTGTCTGGCCTTAGCCTAACAAGTGACATTAATAGATGCAATATGTGCACCTGTTTTTGTATGAACACACTTGTCATTGTGTACATAAATGATCCTTAGTATGTTTTTGTTAAACAGCATAATTCTGTCACCCAGACATTGTTTGATGTTTTGTGCATAGTGAAGAAAAGAAAATATTTGACATATTTGTATATAGGTTTGGATTAACATTAACTATACATTTATAGTAACTTTATGCTTTTTATAACTACTTTGCCTGGCCAATGAGAATTTGCAGCTCTACTACATCCAGTATTCTCCCCAGGGCATTTTGCTTTGCTTTTTTTTTTTCCTGCTGCCAAACTCCCTCTGGCCCCCACCGCATGCACCACATCAGAATTTCTCTTTCAGAAGTTGGTAGGACTGCGTGGTTTATTTGCTAAAGTGAGCAGACTTACCAGGCTTCCGCAAAAAGCGATGTAATTGTACAGGAGAGGTGGGGGAGACACATTTTCCTCCTGCTGGTTGAATTTTTCCCCATCTAACACTTTTTTGCCCCAGGGAGAACACTGGCAACACTTACATTGTATATGATGTACCTATATAGAAAATGTTGCTACTTTAGGGCAGAAGAGTGGAGAAAAGACATATCTGCTCCCATCTACCCCATACTGAATATGCATTAACTTGCATGGGATAAGCCTGTTACACACATTATAGCAGGGGTAGCCAGACTTTGTTACACTGGGATCTACTCTTGACACCTGCCCCATTTGGAGATCTACCTAGGTAACGCACGTCAATTTATTGGCCACACCTATTTTTGACCACACCTCCTAATTACCATGTTAATGGGGAGTTGTGAATGTGCAATATCAGCAGGACAACAGGTTCATAGGATATAATTATTTAACTTGCCAGATTAATTTTATAGGAGGTAATAATAGAAACTAATAACATTCTGGTTCTTCTGTGAATACCTGAACCCCTTCCAAGGGTAACTTTAACCTTTCCAGAACATCCCTGTGCACCTATATAACAGCTCCCTCTCTATAACAATAGTTGGATCAATCAACCCCCCCTCCTTGCTTGACAGAGTAGCAGCCTGCATTAGCCCCTGCCAAGCTGATCAGGAGGGAGAGGAGGGTGTTCATAGGGAGCGGGGTGGGTGTGTGTGTTTCTCCTGGTTCAGTAGGGAATGGCATATAGAGAAAATTTGTAAATGGAGGGCACTCTTATATACAATATTCACCATATATTCAAATCAACACAGGTGCAGAAAAGCCCAAAATAGACCCCATACAGGTCCAAATCATTAACTAAACAGCAGATACAGGGCTTGCACACCAATAGTACAACAGACAAAAGTGGTATTTTTTCAGAAAGATTTATTCAATTTTATGATAAATATTTTTTAAAAATAGCACTTTTGTCTGTTTTACTATTGGTGTGCAAGCCCTGTATCTGCTATTTAGTAGGGAATGACACCCTGAACACTAAACCAATATATACATTAGCAACCGCATGTAAGCTCCACACAAGCTCACCTAGCGCAGGCACAGCTCAGACTGCAGCACAGACAGGAGAGGAAAATAAGCACAGACAGGAGCAACAGAAGCACAGACAGGAGAGCAACTGAAGCACAAGCAGGAGAGTAATTGAAGCACAAGCAGGAGAGGAACAGAAGCTCAGACAGGAGCAGAACAGAAGCTCAGACAGGAGCGGAACAGAAGCTCAGACAGGAGTGGAACAGAAGCGCAGGCAGGAGAGAAGCAGAAGCGCAGGCAGGAGAGAAGCAGAAGTGCAGGCAATAGAAGTGAGGAACATAGGAAGCACCTTGTTAAAGAAGAGAAGGCTCAGTTTACTTTTGGACTGTGCAGGCAAGAGGAGCCAATTGCACCTTTCCATTGCGCTACTCACATGTTCTGTGCCAGTGATCCTTACTCTCCTGCCCTCCCATTCTAAGCTATGCCATCAGCTGACCCCATGGGATTTGCCTACACGCCAAACACAGACATTAAAGAAGCGTTGTGCTGCATCTTGGCACACAAAAATTGATGACCCTTTGTAGCAGAGACAAGTGGATAGGAGACAACACTCGGAGTTGGTTTTGGCTGAGAAGTGGCTGGGTCTCAAAACAGATGGGGAGAAGATAGGAGCAGCCAGCAGTCCTGTTAGTCCGCTGACTGCCGGGAAAAACAGCACCCATTTAGAATGTCCCTAAATCCATCACTTACAGTGGGCAGTGGCAAGTACCTTTAACACAAAGGTGGTGGTTATCTGGAGCAGGTTCTTCTGCTCTCCCGCATTTTAAAATTAGAGATGGCGGCTATGCAGAGCAGTGTGCTATGTGGTGCATTAAGTTAGCGTCTGAAGTCTCGCGAGACTTCTGACATCACACAGAATGAGGAAGTGCAGTGAAAAAACTTCTGCCAGGTAGCAGTCGGTCGCGGTCTACCAGGAAAGTGATGGAGATCGACTAGTAGACCGCAATCGACGTCGTGGGCACCCCTGCATTATAGTATTTACACAATATAATATATTTTTCAGTTGTTTAGTATTTATTACTTTGGTACAGGTTTCTTATATTGAAGTTTAAATTTAAAATGTTTCACCTTCCCATGTCTTCCCAAGAAGCCACATAATACTAGCAAAAAAGGTAGCTCCGGAAGAGTGGTGAGACGGGGTAAATACAGGTATAGGATCTGTTATCCAGGAAACCCATTATCCACAAATCTATGAATTACAGAAAGGCCATCTCCCATAGACTCCATTATAATCACATATTCCAAATTTTTAAAAATTATTTCCTTTTGTAATAATAGAACAGTACCTTGTACTAAGATATACTTAATCCTTATTGGAAGCAAAACCATTTTATTGGGATTATTTAATGTTTACATGATCCCCTATCCTGAAACCTCCAGGTCCCAAGCATTCTGGATAACAGGTCCCATGCCTGTCCAGCAAAAGCTATATTTCGGATGCTATGTGAATGCAGCTGACATCATTCACATCCACCCCTTTAAAGGAAAATTATACACCCAAAATAAATACTTAAGCAACAGAGTTTAAATCAAATTTAGTGACATATTAAAAGACTCTTGCCAAACTGATAAATATATAAGTAAATATTGCCCTTTTACATCTCTTGCCTTGAACCCCCATTTGGTGATGGTCTGTGTGCTGCCTCAGAGATCACCTGACCAGAAATATTTCAACTCTAACTGTTAACAGGAAGAAGTGTGGAAGCAAAAGACACAACTCTGTCTGTTAATTGGCTCATATGACCTAACTTTATAGATTGTTTGGTTTGTCTGTGTGAATTGTAGGGCTGCCCTTATTTTTTAAAATGGCAATATTTAGGATTACCCAATGTCACATACTATATTATTATAAAAATAGTTTATTTACATGAAGCAGAGTTTTGCATGACCTGTTTTGTGCAATATACAGACCTACATTGTTCAGGGTATAGTTTTCCTTTAATGATTTACTGTAATTACACCTCTCTTGCAACTCACTCAGCCTATAGACAGACCCCTAGCCCATAGACAGACCCCTTCCTTTTTCTGCATGATAAGATAACTTTCTTACCCCAGTATGCAACAGTTGTAGTGCTTCCCCACACTTGAGCATTACATGTATAGCTGTCTGTATACGTTGGAGTGATATTGAGGTAGGAAAAGGTTTGGTACTCCCTATTGCTCAAGGCAAAATAACCCGTATAGCTGATTTCCTTTGTCAACAAAATGCCATTCTTCCTCCAGGTGATGTCCAGGTCAGGAGGAATTATATTACTGATAAAACAAACCAGAGTGTTGGGCTTTCTTATGGTAAGTGGATGTAATGTAAAAACTTTTATATCCAATATCCCTAAAAGAAAAAAAATATGATACTTGTAGCATGGTCCCAAGATTCAACATAAACTTAAAAAGTTAGACATGCTAGAATGTTCACATATCAATAACACTGTGTTATAAGCCTTTTACTTGAGGTTACCTTGCCAAATAATACTGTGGGCCAGTTATAGTGGGAAAAGACTTCTTGATGGATATTGCAAGGCCCAAAAGGTAGATTTATTTTTAGTTAGGTATCAAGCATGATACCATGAATGTCCCCTGAACCTGATGCCAGACTAATAATACATTTGTTGGTATCAGTCGGATTTATGCTTTGCACTGGGTAAATAATATTTTCAAGTGGTTCCAGCTCTGCAGTTCTTAATTATGCAGGTTATTGGTGTGTGAGCCGACATATAGTGGGGCTTATTGAGTGCAACACAAAGAAAAGACCCAGCTAATTATGCATATGTTAAATGCCAATAAGAAAATGCATGCTCCTTGCCAATTAGCACAAAGTTTAAATTTTATGTGACCTATTAATGTGAAGTTACTTATGGAAAAGGCAATGACACTTTGCTCCTCTCTTATTAAGACCTGGCTGCATCCGATGTTTTTTAACCAATGTGGGTGTGGTTGGGCAGCAAGCCGCCTCCTAAAATCCTGCCACCCTAGGCCCGGGCCTAGGTGGCCTTTACACCAATCCAGGCCTGCCCATCAGGACTTATGCAAATTAGCTAAATCTGCATGTTTCTCTATGCAAGTATATTCATGTACTAAGAGAAAAAATTGTGATGCTTACCTTTAGTTTCTGGTGTAATGTTCACAACAGCTGTGGTAAAGTTTTGCATGGCCTCTGTGCACAGCTGTATATCAAACTCCAGAAACGAAGAATTGGAGAAAAGGTCCTGGCTGGCCCATTTCTTAAAGGCTGGGACGCGAGGTACAACGGATTTATCTGTAAAATTGTACTGGAACATCTGTTCATCGTCAAACATTTTCAGCAGAACTGGGGATGGAGACTGTGGCTGAACAAACAGGACCTGTGACAGGGAATGGCTGCCTGCAAATAGAAAGTATGACAACCAGTAAAAATAAAGATCTCTGTCAACAGAATGGAGAAAGGGCGAAGAAAGAACATAGAACAGGATGAATTAAATGCTATGCAAAATTCCAACAAGAAGCATTTTTTTTTTTTTTTAAGAAGTGACAAAAAAAGAAATAGGCAGGAAATGAGACAGAGGGCAGAAGGACAGTCAGTAGGAAAGTTGCTTTATTTTAAGGCCAAACATCCTTAACCTAATCTACAGTCTGCATTTGTTATGATATTCTAGCCTAAATGAAATGAACAAACATTTAAGGGATTGTTCACCGTCCAAACACTTTTTTTCAAGCTCAGTTGTTTGCAGATTGTTCACCAGAAATAAAGACTCTTTCAATTGCTTTCTATCTTTCAATTTTATTTCGTCATTTATTATTTTAAAGGTTACTGTTCCTGTCTCTGGTGTTTTAGTCTGGCAGCTCATTAATCCCGGTTCTGAACTATTACAATTAGCTACATTAGTTGATACATTTCTGAGCATCATCTGTGGAATATTAGCAACTATTGTGTCAAATTTTAACAGCCTGTGCACATCCTGAAAATAATTTTTTAAGATAGTTCACCCTGAGTTTTATTAAAGGCAGCTCTTAGAATTTTACAGTTACTTTCTGTTTTCCATTTGTGAAAGTTTTTCTAATTTTTAAGCTGAAACTTAACTTTTTCACCTGATGTCTTTCTGAAGCAACTTGGGGGGGGCACTGACTCTGTAACTGTTCTAAACTGAAACATGTTGATACATGTCTCATCTTTGTCCCTGCTGAGCAGAATCCCTGAGTTTTATTAAAGGCAGCTGTTAGAATTGATATAATAATTGCTAATATTCCACAGATGCTGCTGAATCACCAGAGACAAACTTAAATTTTGCAAAAATTATAAAAAATAAAAAATGGAAAGCAATTGAAAAAGGTTTTTATATCTGGTGGACAAACTGCAAACAACACCTTTAAAAAACAGTCAAAATACAAAATAGAAAGCAACTGAATAAATCTTTATTTCTGATGCACTAACCACAAACAACTGAACATATGGAAAAAAAAATACTTTGTGTTGTTACTGGTCCTTTAAAGGAAAACTAAAGCCTAACTAAAGAAGTTTAGAAATGTTGTACATTATGTTTGGGTGCAGGTCTGGACTGAGAATTAAAATAGGCCCTGGTATTTCAGATACACAGAGGCCCAATCACACCACATAGAGGCCCAAACAGCCCCCACCAGCCCACTAAATACTGACTTTCAATGGCACCTTTTAGCACCCTTCTGGCATTTGTCAGAACCCACAGATTGCCAGTCCAGGCCTGTTTGGGCGTTTTGTACCAACCCAATGGAACCACAGCCTTTTATCAGGGAGGATACACATCTCCAAAAATATCCCAGTATCTCCCCATCTTCTTTTCTGCTGATTCACTGCACATACTCTGTGCTGCTGTCACTTACTGAGCTTAGGGACCGACTCAAAATATACAGTAAACATAGAATATAAATATCACAATATAAGGCTGATTAGTATTAATACAGATAATTACTGCATGAAGGACAGAAAACAGCGCATCAGAATTGAATAATAATCCTTGTAGAATCATCTTATATTACAGGTCATCATAATTTTCTTCTTGGCAATTTGAGATAACACATAAGTTCAATTTATCAACAGCTGCTCAGAGCCCAGTGAGCATGTGAGTGTCACAGACTATTTCCAAGATGGTGACCCCCTTTGACAATTTTTGTCCCGGATCATTGCTGCTATTGAGAAGCTGAAACTATAGGCTGGTATAATAAGATCAGTATAAGATCAGTATATAAAATATGGTATTTTTAGCCACATTTATTTTTAGGGTTTAGTTCTCCTTTAAGTTATGATGATCTACTGTTTAAGGAGTAGCTAAAACAACTGTAGAAGAAATACCTAGGACTTGTTACAAGTGTCAGGCCCAGGGAACAGAAATGGATGAACAAATACTGTTTTCCATTTAAATTACATTTAAAAATAACCTTATTACCATAAAATATATTTATTTAAAGATATTGGAAAGTTTCTTAGAATTATGTTTGCTTTAATTGTGCAAGAGGCAGTTTTTAGGTAGTGGGCCCTCTCGGCTGGATGCAGTCTTCCACAGATTTATTTATTTAATGCCATTTTAAAAAGTTGAAATGTTTTTCATGGTCGCTTGTATTATTGTAACAGCAGACATTCCCAGAGGTGTAAAAATATAAACTGTGTGGTCTTGCTATATTGATGTTCTAGTTTTTTTAATATTACTTTCCAGAAAGCATTAATTCACTATTTAGCAGACTAAAAGCCTCCATCATTATTTATATTTACCCTGCTCATCCCCCCATGCTAACACCAGCATCAGCATCCAAACACTCCATATGATCCAAAATGCCATCTGGGGAAGTCTTGTAATGCACCGGCACTGAAATCACAGAACATACTGTTAGAATGGTATAATCCACGTTTTGCCACCATGATAGGATTCAGCATAGACTTACCTAAAGTCAGCTCCAGGAGTACTGGGTTATTAACGTCTTGATTTATATTTATGTTTGCATTCAGAATATTAATTTGCCTATAATGGGAACTCCAGCAAGTTTATATCCATAGCTTCCAGAATAATGCTTTAAGATCCAGGATCATGCTATAAATATATATTCTGGAACTGTTGGTGCTTGTATGAAGAGATATATGTCCAACAGTCTCTGCATTCATTAGTAGTTAAATGCTCAGGGGCTTTCATAACCTCTTTGATTTGAAGTTCCTATAAGTCAGGTGGTTTGCGGAGTTCTTCTATACAGTCATCTTTCAGTCTATGAAGGAGACAAAAAGCAGCACATATGAGAATGATTACAGACCACGTGAAATCACCTGAATTGTCTGTAAGAGGAATACGTATACAGCAGAATAGCAGCTTAGTTCCTTGTTTACCTCCTATAGCATATCTCCATCTAGATGACATCATTTGTTGCTAAGCAGAGACCTTTTCTTTCAGCTAATAATAAAAAGCTTTTCCCAGAGCTGTAACTGGATTCTTTCTGCAACCAACGTTAACCCTGTTTATATCGATTATAGGGTCCTGAGAAGCACATTTGCTTTTTATGTTGCCAACGTTTGCTAATACAGCAACCAGCCCTGGGAAAACCAGGGGTGTATATAAACAACACATTTTGAGCTATGGTTTAATAACACTAATGCAAGTTGTTTAAAGACAAAGTTTTAATATAGTTTGTGGAAGTGAAAAATACATCTTCCAACCTACTGTTTTATACAAATATTTTAGAGAGATACTATCATGTGAAAACGTTTTTTTTGTTTCAAAACGCATCAGTTAATAGTGCTGCTCCAGCTGACTTCTGCACTGAAATCCATTGCTCAAGAGTAAACAGATTTTTTTTATTCATTTTAAAATCTGACACGGGGCTAGACACAGGGGCAAATTCACTAAAGAGTGCAACTTCACCAGCGTCGGCTTTGCAACCAGTCAAAAATTCACTCAGACAACACTAATTCACTAAAGAGTGAAGTTGCGTCCAGGGCAAAGAGCGCAAATTTTCTTTGGTGTGAAGATGTGCTAGTGTTCAATTCTGCCTACAGCAACTTCGCTACGGTTCTTGCATTCAGGCTAATTTGCATAAGGCGCAAGGGCACTCCGCCAATTAGGCGAGTTGAGACATTCAACTCAGGTGGCAGCACCCCCCTCGTTGCCAGGGTGGTAAAAATGCAGCTCCTGGTAACTTTAAGAGCAGAATTTCCAGTTTTCACAATTGCACTCTCTGCACTAGCAACGTGGACCCCCCAACCCCCTGTGATGTTTATACAAATGGCCTGCGGGTGTCACTGTGCATACACAGGACATTCTGTACAGTTTGAAAGTGAAAGTAAGAGTTACTGATGTTATGTATGGGTGCATGAACCTGCTAATAAAGCACTGTTATACTCTCCTCATCCTCGGCTACCAAACACAACAAATGGCGACAAGGGTGTCATTTCTACCTCTGCAGCAGCCTGCACCTTTTCTACCAAACCCTGGTGAGCCTACCATAACTTTTACTGCTTGGATCCGTATGTTTGATAATTACATTATTGCTGCTGACCAAAGGGAGGTTTCTGCTGCTAGAAAGTGTGCTTTACTTATTCACTGGGGCAGAGGGACAGCGTATATTCATACATTACCACCATTACCTGATGAGACTTATGAAACTGCTCTTACTGCTATAAAGAACTTTTTTGTGCCAAAAGTAAATGTGGTTGCTGAAAGATATAAATTCCACCAACATGGACAGCGTAATGGTGAATCCACAGAACATTTTGTAGCAGCTTTGAGAGAGCTGGTTGTTACCTGTGAGTTTGGGAATCTAAAAGAAGAAATGTGAATTCAAAACTGTGACTTAATAATGCGCAGTCACAGGAGAAATACAGTGCTAAGGAAAGGGATTCACTGCAAAACCATGCAGCAAATACAAATAAAAAATACTGCTTTCGCTATGTTTCAACACAACACCTACAAATGTTACAGTATTCAGTGTGGATAAAGCTGGTACATTTATTCCAGACACGTTTATATGCACTGTCAATTTCAATACTGCTTCTACTGACAAGGGACACTCCATTAACCTGATGCTTGATATTGAGTCCTGCAGCGGGTCGGGTACCCGCAAAATCCAACGGTACCCTGCGGGTTGCATGTAGACGTTCCGGCTGCAGGTATAGAAGCGGGTAGGTGGTTCTGCGGGTTTGCAGGTTGCGGGTCGGGTCACAGATCTTCACCATAGCTATTTTTACTCCTTTTTTTCTGAGCATTTCTACTACCAATGTCGTCACTTCCGGTTTCCAATGAGAGCACTTCCTGTTTTACACCTTTTTTTCTGATCACGGCTACTTCTGATGATGTCACTTCCAGTTTACAATGACAGCACTTCCTGATTCTAGATGGTCAGCGGGTCACGGGTCCGGGTTGCAGATCGCAGGTACAGGTCGGGTCGCGGGTCCAAGCGGGTAAGGTTGCGGGTTGCAGGTCCAGGTTGCGGATTGCAGGTTGCGGGTACGGGTCAGGAATGGGTCCCAAAAAATTGACCCGTGCAGGACTCTAGCTTGATACAGGTTCAGCTGTTTCTATACTACCAAAGGATATTTTCTTGAAATACTTTGCAAAAGATACACTTGGTGCACCTGCCCTGAAACTGGTCAGTTACTTAAAGGATCCAATCCCTGTGCTTGGTTACTTGCCAGTGACTGTACAATTTGAATCATATACTGCACAATGTGACTTTTACAATGTGAATAAAGGTACTGCTGTACTTGGAAGGGATCTCTTTGCTGCATTAAACCTACAATT
>CM044446.1:51285183-51300807 GCA_024363595.1 Xenopus borealis | reverse complement strand
ATGAATGACATCTGTCCCATTTATCTTGCCTATAGCACTAAAGCCTATATATTCTCTATAGTTTTTTGGCTGCCAAATGTAAACCCTGTGCAAAGCTGTTATATGTGTAGGCATGTGAGCTTACACTGTAAGCTCACATGCCTACACATATAACAGCTTTGCACAAATCTTTTGGCATGCTTGAAAATCTTGTCAGGCAAGAACCACACTGGGCTATGAATGCATTCTCTTCTAAAGGTTTTCTACATAGGCCTGACTGTGACTAGGGTTGCCACCTTTTCTTGAAAAAAATACCGGCCTTCCTATATATTTAGATTTTTTCCCTATTAATAACATTGGAATCAACCACTAAAAATACCGGCCAGGCCGGTAAAATACCGGCCAGGTGGCAACCCTAACTGTGACCTGAATGTTGGCCCTGGAATTGGATCCAAGCATTTGAATCAGCTGAATCTAACACATCAGCTATATACCCAGTCAGGAAAAGTGACCGGGGATGTTAGTCACCATCTCTAGTACATATAACTAACCTTGGACCTAGGCCAGTGCTTCTCTTTGGTGAAAAAAACCCTCTGGCCTGGGATTCAAAACAGGCTCTGGCATCTCCAGTACACAGAAGCCCAAATAGCCCACTAAATAGTGACTGTCAATGGCATCCAACTGCAACCCTTTTAGTCTTTACCAGAACACAAAAGATTGACAGTCTGTGCCTGCCAGGCGGTATGCTATGTGAGTGTCATCAATCCTCCAGGGGTCCCTTGTAATGATTCGGTATGCCCAATAAAATGAGAAAGGACATCATATCATTCTGCACATATTCTAGTATGGCACAACCAAAACCGATACACTGGAACAAGGAAAAGCTGGTGCACAGCCCATGGAGCCACTGGGAATTTCAACTATAAATAAGACAGCTTCCTTTGTTATAACCGACTGAACCCAGGCACAGTGTGTGTCTCTGTGAAAAATAAGCAAGGGCATAACAATACTCACTGCAGCATGCATAACAATTTACTCCCCCAGAGAAAATGCGAGTTTCCTTGCCCTTTACATACTGTAAACCCCCACGACCCCCTCCCTTTTAGCACTGGTGTGTGTGGGGCAGAGGGTAAAACGAACCCCTAAGCTCGATTCTCTTATTTGTTATCAAACATTGAGCTTTCAGCCCTTTGGAATTCATAGCAGGGCGAGGGGATACTGGGTAGACCAGCTTCCCAGTAGCCAGGGTTTGTGCTGGGGAGTTGCCGTTCTCCAGGTGCCTCCCTCATTATCGAAACAGAAGAGTTTCAAGTCTTGTTTTTGTCGCAGAATTTATTTCCGTAATTTTAATGCACGGCAGATATACTTATCCAGAAGCATTTCTGGTTAGGCTAGTCGATACAAGAAGGGAGGGGTGGGACGCGCCCTACAAAAACCACAATAAAATGGCGAGACTCCCGCCCATATCTTCTACACCCGCTAAACATCGTATCAAGGAAGTATGCGCTTCAAGGTTAATAGTTTAACATCATGGATGGTGTCAAAGCTATGATTGCGACTGCTGAATAGCAATACAACGTGTGTGTGGTGTCCTCCGGAACAGAGAACGCCACAAAGAAATCGCTTCCCATCAGACGCCATAACGGAAACTATAGGTTGCGCACAATTAATAGAGGAAGGAGAGGCATCAAGAAAGTCACCGCCAGTAGGGGGCGAAAACGAATTGTGCATCCGGGGGCAGGGGCGTCCTAGGAGCTGTGGGAAAGAGGTCGTTGGGGGGAAAAGAGAACGAGAGGAAGAGGACGGAGAAGCATGACACTGCTCTGCGCTCCTCGCGACAAAATGGCGGCGGTTCTATCCAGGCGGGGGCGGCGTCCAGTCTCACGGACTTCGGTGGTACTTTCCTGCCAGGAAACGCATGGATTTATACTCTTCTCGGCGAAACAACCATATTCTGTGGAGCGGAATGTATTTTTAAACAGAAAATGGAAAACAAAGGTCAATGCGCATAGGAGCGCCAAAGACCGCGAGCATGGCGGTTTTGCAAGTTTAATGTGTTTGCTGCTAATGGAAGTCTGTTCTGAAACAGAGTTGTTCCCTGGATACAAGATTTATTTTTTACAGAAGCGCCTATTAAGTTAGCAACCGTCTGTGAGTATTATTTGTGTCTTTCAATTGATTTGAACCCCGATACAGTAGTGTTCATTGTTCGAATGTAATAAGTGCTTTTTGCAGAAAGCAGTCATTTTATTTTTTCGACTGTTCGAGATGTTGTCAAATGCGCAACAAAATGGCGCTTTCTCTTAGAACGTTGCTGAAGGAGAAGCTACGTTTTCATCGTGTGACCGGCCAAATATGCCCAGTTTAAGCTCGCTCCCTGGTAACAGCCAATAGAAGTCCGATTCAACACTCCGCCTTGCAGACAGTCAACCAATCAGGGCGTACCCTTCATGTGATGACGTGGAACCAGCGCTGAGTCATTTGTCCTGGAGTCCCGAGAAAGGAAGGGCGCTTTCTCCTCGTCTTCTACAGGTGTTATTCTTTGCACGACCACTGGAGGCATAAAATACTGCTGCTGAGTTTTCAACCAATAGGATGAATGTTTTACACGAAGAGGCGGCTAGAACGAAGATGAATATGCACGTCGACCAATCATACGTTAGCATTCGCTATAGAGGAGGGACTTTTCCAGCCAATCCGCTTCGGGTGTTCTATATAAATTACCGGCCGCCTGGTTTGCGGCGCCATTTCGTTGAAGCAGACAGCTGGAGAGGAGAGTGGTAGTTTTGAGGTTTGTAACGTAGGAGCTAGCAACGCCCCCACTCGGAGTGCGGACGTCCGTTCAATCCGTGTCCATCCGCATGGAGGCTGCCGTTAACCCGGCTGTTAAGAGGTACGTCCCCAGTGGCGACCTTGTACACTTGTTTCCATACACTATTTGTGGCATCGGAATATATTTAACAAATGGATTGAATTGTGTAGTTTACTCTTTCGACTTTATCTATATGACATATTCGGACTATAACATTAAACGTAAAATTCAAGTCGATTACACCACTCGCAATAACCGAACACACATTTCTTTGGCATATTGTAGTGTGTTGAATTCCATCTACATCCGATCCCTAGCAGATATGTCTTTGGCGGGTGTTAGCTGCTCCCTCCCTACGCTGCGGCGCCGCCATTTTCTTCCGGCTGCTTTGACTTGTTTCCCTGGAGGCGGGGCGCTGCGTATCCTAGCAACAGGGGTCTGAGTAAATTCCGTTTTCTGCCGAATGTCATGTTGTCTAGGGCGAATGTTCAACGATGCACAGTCTTTACTTCGTCTCTTCGCGTTGTGTTGCGTCAGGTGTTTTTATCGCAAGGCCCATTGGTTTTTACACCGTTATCGGCCTAAAGGCCTGTGTATTTGCAAGTGTTGGCAATACTGTATAGATTTTCCTGCTTTCACTCTTATGCGATGCGCACATTTTTATTAATCTATACGTATTATGTTGAAAGGTGAGAGTGTTGAATAGCCATGACATACATAGAAGACCTCCGATGTGCCACGTTCAGTTTGGCGCTTGGTTTTGCTGTTGGGTGCGGAAGTAAGGGAGTGTTGACTGTTTAATGTACCTTTTATCAGCATTGTTAACTTCCCGCTGCTTATTCTCTCACGGTGTGGCAGGCCTTTACTGCTTTGTATGGGAGAGGTCAGCTTCATGTAATATTACCCAGGCTGTATTGTCCTCCGTGCATAAGGCTGTTTAACTGTGCATTTTGAAGATGGTTCATTTATAAAATATTGCTTCTGGTAAGTTGTGTTGGTTCTCTGCTGCACATATTTTGCGATATTTGTATAAAATGGAGTCTATGGTATATGTTCTTTCCATAATTCATAGCTTTCTGAATAACGGGTCCTATGCTTGTGGTGTTAGTACATTTTAACTGCTGGCTCTATTTACACACACTCCATAGAATTATATTGATTACTTTACAACATTTGAGATTAGGTTTTTCATTTTTATCATACATCCCCTTACACATAAGACTTTGCTATCCATGTTCATTCAAATTATTAATTTGTATTATTTATATTCAGATCCTCTTTAATTGTAGCTCTCATTCCAGGCTAGGCTGACCTATACCTCTAGTGACCAGATTGCTAGAAAATCATTCACACTGGAGAGCTGCTGTTCAAAAAGCTAAAAAACTACAAAAATAACTACAATAGCGAAGTCTAGAATCTTATCGGTTGAAGGGGGTCTAGCGATGCATATTTTTTCTATTGTATAGAATGTAAAGACAATGGAACTGTTGTATGACGTTTGTTGTTCTGACATGCACAGTACTAGGAACACTTCTGTATTTGTCATGACTTCTATTTAAAGTTCTTCAATGAGTGAAGTTGGGAGAGGACTCCCTTTTACATACATTGAAGTACATTTTAATACCTGTACAATGTTTGCCAGATATGACCATAAACAGTGGGGCAGGGAAGGTTGCATAACTGCTCAGTTTTTATTCTTGTGTCTAAACCAACCTGTACAAGTTTTTTTGCTTCGGAAAGGGTACTTGTATCTTCCATTTTGCAATACTTGTAAAGGAAGCAGCTGCAATCAGCTGTTGTTTTTAGAGAGGAGCACGTATATATTGAAAACATGGAGTATAGTCCCTCCCTTCACCAGTTTAATAATTATCAGTCTGCAGAGGCATCCTTCAGACTGAAGGTTCTCCTTGCAGTTGTTTCCCAAACTGTCCATTCCCTCCCTACTGTGGGGTTGCTTTGGTGTTTTGCAACAGTCCCTGTATCCCCCTGTTGACCTCTTGTTCTGCAGTTTGTCATTGAGGTTTGTTCTGCAGTTACATTCAGTTACTTGGTTTTTCTTTGTGGTTACAAACTGGCACCTTTAGAGGATAACGAGAGTAGGAGGGGCTTCAGCTCGGATGTCATTGGTGTCCATCCTGATGGGAGTGACCCTTTACCCCATGGTAAAAAATCGGGCTCGGGCTCTTACTTTTGATAAATTGCTAAGACGTGGAGCCTATTTAAAGTGTATCAATTGTTTTTGGAAACTGCAAGTAACTGGGAAAATGTATTCCATGAACCATGCAAGAGGTTTTTCTGTGCAAGTAAATATAATGAAGTTTTGCAGCGGATTGGAAGAAATCAACTGCTGTGTAGCCATCTAAGCAACCATTTGGGTATAAAGTTGCTCTTAACTTCGGGATGTGGGGGCAATGTGACTGTGTTTCAGCACAAAGACCCAGATTCCCTGAACACACAACCACTTTACAGGCACTCTGCGGTTACGTGACCCATTACAGGACTTTACTTCACAGTTTTTACTGTTAGGGCTGTATTGCTCCATACAGTAACCATGCCAAACCTTTGCAAGAACAGCATCTATATTTCTATATTAAAATGCTATGAATCCGACCTAATGTAGTGTAGTGTATCTAATTTGTTTTGCTGAATTTTATATATTTCCAAAAGGACCCGCACTCCAGTTTCTTGCAAATTAAATAATTTTATGTCTATCTGTACTTCCAACGTTTTGGCCCTTAATGTGGGCAAAACGTTGATGCGCGTAAGAATGAAAACAAATTAATTGCAATAGCCTGGAGTGGGCGTCCTTAATTTCGATATTTTGTGTAGCATTACGAAAGTGTTAATTTAAAGGACGCTTCAATTTTCTGCAGACAACCTTTGGATCTGAATCATGGCATGATGGGACAGTCTGTAGAAGGCACACCAGGGAAAAGAATCCGTAAGCCATCCCTCCTTTATGAGGACTTTGAAGGCCCCAACATGACATCAAGTGTTTTTCATCAGCTTCCTCATACAAACCCACCTCTTCCAGAATGTAATAATCCTAAAAAGCCAGGACGCTCTACTAACCAACTGCAGTATCTACACAAAGCAGTTGTGAAGTCACTGTGGAAGCACCAGTTTTCTTGGCCTTTCAGACAGCCTGTAGATGCAGTTAAACTGGGTTTACCGGTATGTATTAAACTGTTGCTATTAGTGCTGTAAAGGTTTTTAATCCTTGGTAGAGGTTTGTTCCAACTTGCAGAATCATATTTATAACCTTGAATTTTGCATTCTGGCTCAGTTTCATTGTCTCTCGAGCATTGTGATTCTTTATGCCCAGCCTGATGACAGCTCTGGGACAGTTTTGAGGCATTTCGTGCTGAGTACTTTTGGGCAGCATAACCTGATCTTGTGGCCCTTTTTTTCCTGACATTGTGTTAAGGAACTTTATTTCACAGCATTTCTAAGAAGTGGACAAACATTTAAGCTGAATTCTCATCTTGTGTAATAAGCCCTATAAGTGTCAAATAATGGATATTTCTGCATTAACCTAAACCAATAATTTAACGTTTCAGTCGGCTACATTCCTCCCATTCATCCATACAAATGTATGGATGTACTTAAGCATTATAGTTAATGCATTTCTACATGCAAACTTTGTAGCTAAGACCCTCTATATTGTTGCCTCTTAATTATTTTGTGAAATGCAAATTTCCAATTGATGCGTTTCAGATCTACACATCCATGAATTTGTACAGGACCCCAAGTGTGAAAGTATTAAAGCAACACATACTGATGTCTTGGATTAGAAGTATGAACATACTTTAAACTGGTAGGTGTCCTATTGTCTAGTCATTAGAATATAGTCCTAATTTGCCCCATCAATTGCCTTGTCATTCTTCTGTTTTGGCAAGGTTTACCCTTTGTGAAGCAGAGAGGAGGTAGTAATGTGGCATTATTTCAGTCCACATGCTGCAGTGCAGGCAGGAACAGACTTGGCAACAGAGAAAATCATCATATCTTTGGGTGGGGTGGAGTTCATGCCCTTTTGTCTGCTTGTCATTGTTTAGTATTTCCCTGTTGAATAGCATTTAGAAGGTAAGATGGTTTATTGAATTCTGTATTGCAATTACAAGGCAAAACCTACAGCCAACTGAGAATTGTATTTTAAAACGAGCATTTGATCAGTATACAATATGGCTGTTGTGTGACCAAAATGTTTTTATGCTAAAAACCTAGTGTTACCCAGAGCTGTCATCAGGTTCCAAGGTCACAGAAAGCCACCTGAGCTTTTAATGGGTAAGCTGCAACAAAAAAGCTTTGTATGTTTTAGGTGACATGCAGCCATTGTGAATTGTTCGCAAAATATATAGGCAATTGTATGCATACACTTTTCATGCTTTTAGTTTTTGGGTTTCTACTGCATCACCTTTTAGCTAGTGGTACATGCTTACAATAAGTTGCATGTTCAACTTCATTTTATTCCCTCTGTTTTGAAAAAGTGTCAAGTTAAAACTAATTTGTCTTCTGGATTTCTTGTGTACAAACAAACAGGACTATCACAAGATTATTAAGCAGCCAATGGACATGGGAACTATAAAGAAAAGGCTAGAAAATAACTATTACTGGAGTGCATTAGAGTGTATGCAGGACTTCAACACCATGTTTACCAACTGTTACATCTACAACAAAGTACGTTTATGTAAAACCCGAATTGGTATTAACTTTGTATACATGCATGGTAAGATTTGAATATGTTGCTTATTTGAACTTTCTTTCCCTGCTTTAAGCCAACTGATGATATTGTGCTGATGGCCCAAAGTCTGGAGAAGATGTTTCTGCAGAAAGTTGCTCAAATGCCTCAGGAGGAGCAAGAAATTCCTAATACTGCTTCCAAAATCAAGACTGTAAAAAACAGTAAGACTTCTGGTAAGTATGCATGAGACTATTGCGTGCGCTGAAGTAAAGGAAAGCCTAACTTAAGGGTAGTGAGTTCATGGGACTGTTTATGTACGCTTAAGTGCAGTGAACCATTTACTTTACCTTGGTGACATAGTCTTGATTGTTTTTTTCCCCGTCCTCCCTTGACTATCTGTCAACCAAATGTTCTATGACTAATCTCTGTGATTATAAGGTTTGTGGACAAAAAACAGGCTCCAAACCGCAGAATCTTTGCTGCAAGGTTTATCCAACACAACATGTTTAGAGCATTATGGCTCTTTTTAAAGAGCCGTAACGCTCGAAACATGTTGTATTCCTATGACTAATCTCATTTTGATAGTGGGATGGAATAGGCCATAGTGTCAAGTAGTAAATTGGACAAGCTGTTTTTACAAAATTTGGGAATGTCAAAAATGACAGATTGATCCCACCACACTGAAAACATTCCTTTTTATATGAAGTTTTCTTATTTTTTCAGGGCTTACTGGTGGAGTCACCACAGCACACCAAGTACCAGCTGTCTCATCTCAATCCTCTCTGTATCCAAGCTCTCCTGAAGTGCCTACTACTATGCTCAGTCTGGCACATCCTTCTGTTCTTTCTAACCCTGTTATTAAATCCTTGCCATCTTCACAGACTGTTTTGTCTGTATTGCCGGGGGCTACACAACCTGTTGCAAAGGTATTTATTTGGCCATATGACCTGAATTTTTGTGTTTGGATTTTTTCTCATGCTAACCTAAATGTATTTTCTAATAGAAAAAGGGGGTCAAGCGAAAAGCTGACACCACTACGCCAACCACCACAGCTATCATTGCAACTAGTGGAGACTTCTCACCTATACAAGCTTCTGAGACAAAGCCTGCTAAAATACTTGCCCGACGGGAGAGTGGTCGCCCCATAAAGCCGCCAAAAAAGGATCTCCCAGACTCTCAGCAGCATCAAACATCAAAGAAGGGCAAATTGTCTGAGCAACTAAAGTACTGTAATGGAATCCTAAAAGAGCTTCTCTCAAAGAAGCATGCTGCTTATGCGTGGCCTTTTTACAAGCCTGTAGATGTATCTGCACTGGGGTTGCATGACTATTATGATATTATAAAGCATCCAATGGACCTGAGCACCATCAAGGTTTGTGTGGTTTCAGACTAAAGTATTCACAAAGTTCTTTGATACTATATATTTGATGTGTATGATAGGCAAACCAGCTTTGTTCTCTTTACATAAATTCATGTCCGGAGCTTTTCAAATGGCGGTTTAGTGGTCTGTCAAACTCTGCAGTTCTTTACCTGCAGCCTATTCGAGTTTTGTGGATTTATTTCAATTGCTAAATTAAAGAAATTAACTTTCATCTCGTTTCTCTGCAGAAAAAAATGGACAACAGAGAATTCAAGGATGCACAAGAATTTGCAGCTGCTGTTCGCCTTATGTTTTCAAATTGTTACAAATACAATCCTCCAGATCATGATGTTGTGGCTATGGCGCGGAAGTTGCAAGTAAGTCTTCACAAATCTGTTTTACTTTTGATAATCTTCCCTCTGGCAGGCTGTTAACATATGATTTCTTGTGTTTTAGGATGTGTTTGAGTTCAGTTATGCCAAGATGCCAGATGAACCCCTGATGGTAAATCCACCGTCTACATCGTCCCAGCTGGCACCTTCTGATTCAAAGTCTTCTTCGGAGTCCTCTAGTGAAAGCAGCAGTGAGAGTTCAGATGACAGCGAGAGCTCTGATGACTCTGAGGAAGAGAGAGCTAACAGACTGGCAGAGCTTCAGGAGCAGGTATAGTAGTGTAATCCATATTAATATCTAAACTGATGCCATGAAACTAAGCGAACTATAGTTTCGCTTCTCTGAGGTATCAATGGCTGTCTTTGACTTGTAAGCTTTAGTATCTCTGGCCTGCTTGGAAGATCGCTGTAAGAAAGCTGGTCTTGACTGGCAAACTGCATCTAATTGAACCCAATAGTTCACCAGTCTCTAGAATTTGGAAGAATTTTTTAGTTGTTTGGCTAGACTAGGACTGGTGAACATGCTTGTAAACTCCCAATATAAGATATACAGGACATAAAAAAAAAAAACCTTGTAACCACCATCAGTATATTCTTGTATATCCATATATATATTCTCTGGTACTTCTTTTTTGTTTGGTAATTGATTTAAGATGTGCCATATATATGTTTCACTTTAGCTTCGTGCAGTACATGAGCAGCTGGCAGCTCTTTCTCAAGGCCCCATTTCTAAACCAAAGAAGAAACGAGAAAAAAAAGAGAAAAAGAAAAAGAAGTCAGATAAAAAAAAGAGGAAAGAGGATGATGAGTGGCGATCTAGCAAATCCAAACCCTCCCAAGCCAAAAAATCTAAGAAATCTGGTGGAGGAATTGCTACTAGCAGTACACTCAGTCCTGCAGTATCTAAGTAAGTTAACTGTATATTTGTATACTGATTTGATGTAAGTTGGAGAATTGTATTCCAAATGGTATGTCTTAACTGCTCAGACACCGATTGAGCTAAGATGCTTTGCATATAATTTGCATTACTGTACTAACATGGTCACAGATCAGTGTAGCTCATCATGATGTCCATTAAATCTAAAGCTAGCCACAGATGTAAAGAATCTGCCTGCTTGTACTGCATTGTGGGCATGTTGACCTTGCTAAATGACTATCCGGTCTAGAAATACAGCAACAAGGCCCTCAAAGTTTTTAATACTAAATATTGCTGACATGCTAGCAGACTTTTTATGAAGATAAGAATTGAGATTTTTTTATACATAGTGTAAAATGCTAAAAAGTAATTAACTACCATTTAGAAGGGAATTGCTTACCAGTTTCTTTCCTGTGTGTTCCCCATCTTTATTAGGAGCAACAAAAAAACACAGAAGTCTTTACCTCCTGCTCCCTCTGTGTTGTATGATTCAGAAGAAGAGGAGGAAAGCAAACCAATGACTTATGATGAGAAGCGGCAGTTGAGCCTGGACATTAACAAACTACCAGGGGAGAAGCTTGGCCGTGTGGTTCATATCATACAGTGTCGTGAGCCCTCTTTGCGTGACTCTAACCCTGAAGAGATTGAAATAGACTTTGAGACCCTTAAACCTTCTACTCTGCGAGAACTGGAGAGATATGTGATGTCTTGCCTAAGGAAAAAACCTCGTAAGCCCTATAGTAAGTGTCCTGAATGCTCATGTTACACACTTGTAACTCGTAGCATTGTTTAAAGGCTATTTAGGAATGCAAAATCGGATTTCTTGTGTAGAAGCAAACCGTGATCTGCCAGCACAATAAGGTCACTTAACTTTTTAAAAATAAAAGCCAGTTATAATACTATCATATCATTTGAAATATCTGATTCATTTAAACCAATGCACCCTAAATTAATGGGGATGAGTTTTTGTATACAAACTTTCCCAGAAAAATATTACCATAGGTTTTTTTTTTTTTGTGGTGTATTTGTTCACATGAACATTCTTTTGACTGACATTGTCTTAATTATGGATGCTTGCTAGCTAGGCTCTACATCATAGCAGAAGTTCTTGTGCTGTAGAGCAGCAATTTCCTCCTACCATGTGTAAGCAGGTTGACTTTGTTTTAATCTTTGGACCCTTAGCCACAGATGTAGGGGAGAGGCGTTGTAAACATAGATTTATGAAGGTAATTCAATATTTTAAGGGTGTAAAATCAGAATGTTTTAAGCTTTGATTGAAAGCTTTGTCCCCTTTCTGATTTGATGTGGTTTGGTATCTAAACTAGTTGCTAGGCGACTGAGGAAAGCTGTCACATGTTGGAAGATTGATGGGAAAGGGGGAGCGATGTTCCAAGTCATTAATGTTTTGTGTCTCTGTATATCCATAAAAGATGACCGTAGCCTTCTAAATCGCCCCATACATAGCATTTGAGAACTATGTAAAGACTCCAAACCTGCAGTCAACCCACTGCTATGGATGTAAGTAAAGGTGGCCATACACGGGCAGATAAAAGCTGCCGACAGACTGTGTCGGCAGCTTATCTGCCCGTGCGGGGGGCCCTCCGACGGGCTTTCCCGATCGATATCTGGCCGAAAGTCGGCCAGATGTCGATCGGGCAGGATTAAAAATCCCGTCGGATCGCGGCCGCATCTGTTCGTTGATGCGGTCCCGCGATCCGACCGCCCGTTCTGATCCGAACGTTGGGCCCTAGGGCCCACGATCGGATCAGCCCGATATCGCCCACCTCAAGGTGGGCATATCGGGGAGAGATCCGCTCGTTTGGCAACATCGCCAAAAGAGCGGATCTCTTCGTGTATGGCCACCTTAACAAGTGCCATCCATCCGTAATGGTCCTTGCAATGCTGAGGCCTGTCTCCGGGCCCAGCTGCAGTGGATTTGCCCCCACAGCCTACTTTTGGGGGCAGTTGGTCAGCCCAACCCCATATGTTTTGTGATGACCCACACATCTCTACTGACCTTGCATTGAGTGAATGCAAGATCACGTGCATGGGAGGGTTGGCTCTTGGGTTCTTCACTGCGTAGGTGCATGACAGTTGAGCAGAAAATCTGAAACTATAATAGTCTGTATTCTCTCAAGACAAATGTTGCATGCGGTTTGTTTTATGCTCCTGTTGTCCTTTCATGTGATCGTTATTTAAAAAATGAAAACGTTTCTTCTATTTATAGATCCTGCCTTTTTATTTAAGTTCAAACCCTCCAAATTAACCTCATTGCACATATATACACACTTGTACAGAAGTATTGATTCACTTGTGTGTATGTATATATATATAAATATACCAGCATCTATATTAACTTTAGATCACAATTTGATATTATGCTTGTTTTTTATCTGTATGGTGTTCAGTGCAGATGTATAATTTATTTCTTAATTTGTGCTCTCCTCAGCTCCCCCTAACTCTGTGCTCTCTCCAGCACTTAAGCCAGTGGGGAAAACTAAAGAGGAGATTGCTCTTGAGAAGAAGAGGGAGCTGGAAAAGAGATTGCAGGATGTGAGTGGGCAACTAAACTCTGCAAAGAAACCTCCCAAGAAACGTAAGCATGGCTTTAAAAACATCACTTTGGAAAATTGCAACCCCACCTTTGACATTTTCACCTTGTTGTTATGTGTGTAATAACCCACTCCTTTTCTTACAGCCCATGACAAGGCAGAGTCAGCCCATCAAGTATCTGTGACCCGCCTCAGTGCTTCCAGTTCCAGTTCAGATTCTGACAGTAGTAGCAGCTCTACATCTAGCTCCTCTGACACTAGTGACTCTGATTCTGGTTGAAAGAAATTCCCCCTCCTGTGGGAGGAAGGGTTTGCTGATTTACCGTCAGAAGTGGTTCTGTTTTGGATCTGCAGGAACGGAGCCCACCTGAACCAGACTGCTTTCTTCGGGGTGCTAGGGAGCCTGAGGCCTTAGACAATAGCAGGGGGTAATGATTCCTTACTATGAATCATATATTGGAAAATGTGGTTTAGTGCAGTAGGCATATACAGGAGAAAGATCATAAGGGGTACTTTTTTTTTTTTTTTCACCCCACTTCTTATGGAATTCATAGGTGCTGGAGTGGATACATTTCTCTTGGCATTAACGATCTATTGTATCCACAATCGCTTTTATGGTATAGCTTAAAGCCCCATGTTATCCAATAGCTCTAGTTTTTTTTTTTCCTCCCTGCTCTTCCCCCTTTTTCACTTACCAGCTTTTCAAAAGCTATGCTCTAGGTGTGTACTAGTGCATCCTTAATTATTTAGTGAGATTGTTCAAGTCAGAGATGAAGGCTGTTCCAGAGGAGTGATTTATAACTAAGGTACTCTGAAAAACCTCTATTTGGCAAAGTATTACCGTCTCTTCTTCCTTCAGCCCTCTCCTGCATGTAGCGTTTATTGTAAATAGGGCACTTCCTTTATGGACATTTCTTAAAGCAGTCCCAGCCGCAACTTCAACTGACCTTTGTTTAGAGCCCCTCCCACACAATTTTTTTATTGTATTTATTTTAGACCTCAGCGGGAAAGCTTTTCCTTTTTGTTTTATATTGTAAAATAATTGCAAATTGATCCCTGTTGATGCAGGGGCCAGTGTAGATGTAAGATTTTATAAAGATGTATGTAAATATATTATAAGCTGCACAGGCATGTTTCTTGATGTAAAGGGTGACTTTTTTTTTTTTTTTTTTTTTTTTTTTTTTTTACTTTATGGGGAAAAAAGCTTTTCTTTCCTAATTGTCTTCTATATAGCCTAATCTTGCTTTGTCTGTCTTGTATTTTTTTTTTCCGTGTATTTGTTCAAACCCTTTAGTTTTGAGACATGTAAATAAAGAAAAAAAGTCCATGTTATGTGTAATGATTTAATAATATCCTGAGGGCTTATATAATGTGTTGTTTCACAATGCATTTATTTGTTGATTCATGTGATCAAATACTATACTAGAATATACATCATACTAAATCTGTCATGCTGTTAGTTGGCTAAAGAACACTCAACATCTTTGTATGGAGCTCTATGCAGTAAAAATGTTACTGAAAAGCTGGTTCTACAGCATTAGTAATATTAGAAAGCACCATTGCACTGCCTGTAGGATGCACAAAGTTTCTCCCTGCAATGAAGGTGCCAACCTTTCAGTAAGCATTGTTGCTATAAAGTAAATTGTATTTGTGATACAGGAAAGGAGCATAAAAAAACTCCATGCTTTAGAAAGCTGCTGATTCTTTACCTCTGGCAGCATGCATTATACAAAGTGAGAAATTGAAAATAGAATTAACCATGAAGAAATTGTATACATGGGGCTTAAAATATAAAAAGATCAACAATACAAATGTGCCCCCTCCCTTTGAAAGAGTCAGAAGGCAAAAAAATCAAGAAATAGACCAATTGAAGTTCATGAAACTGTTCAGTGTAAAAACAAAGATGAATTGAAGTTGGCTGTGCGAAAGATCAACGTTGTAAGGGCCAAACATGGGGTAGCCTCCTTCCTGTTCGGTGCAAGAATTAAAAACTTTGTTAAAACAATTGCCCAAAATGTTCAGCACAAGCCTTTTTTGTTGTACTCTTATTGAAAGGAAGGATGCTGTCCTTTAAGCATTGTAAATTTTCTCTGGGTACATTCAAAATTGAAGATCCGAGTCAGAATTGTCTTGTTTTGACACCCCAAACTGTATAATAGGCTGGAGTACCAAGCTTCTGGTTGGTTGATGATGGACCAATTTAGAGGTCATTTTCCTGGCTGCTCCCCTATCTTCACATTCCCTATTTTTTTTTACATTCTTCTAACACAGTGATCCCCAACCAGTAGCTCGTGAGCAACATGTTGCTCCCAGTGGCCTCAAAGCAGGTGCTTATTTTTTTAATTCCATGCTTAGAGACAAGTTTTGGTTGCATAAAAACCAGGTGCACTACCAAACAGAGCCTCAGTGTAGGTTGACAATCCACATAGGGGCTACCAAATGGCCAATCACAGCACTTTTTTGGCACCCCAAGAACATTTTTCATCTTTGCGTTGCTCCCCATCTCCTTTTACTTCTGAATGTTACTCACGGGTTCAAAAGGTTGGGGATCCCTGTTCTAACCGGTGCACCTTTCTAGTGCTTAGGCATGCTTCGATTTTGCTTTTCAAGTCTGGCAGGAGTTTTGGGATGCTAACAAGGCACTCTCCAGTAAAGCTGGCCAATGGTGTTCAGATTTTAGCCTCATCATACAAGGGGGATCGTATGATTTTCTCCTGATCTGCAACTAACCATAAACATTACATTAGTAAATGAACAGATCGGATGATCTGGCCGTGACGGCTATCGTACGAAAGTTCTTGTCGGTGCACTGGATATTGTGTACTATACAGCCAATATGAAACACACTATTGCATCTTCTTTTCAATGTTACCACTTGCTACTGAATTCCAAACTGTGAAAATAGGTTTTCTCCGAGTCTGCTTGGGGGACA
>CM044446.1:51234039-51272925 GCA_024363595.1 Xenopus borealis | reverse complement strand
TGTATGTGTGCCCATGGTTTGTTTGTGTGCACAGTGAATCATATTAAGTGTTAGACTGTTATTATTTAAATTGGCAATTTTCTATTTAGGATTACCCAATGGCAGGCACCACTGAAAAAAGGATATTTTCATGAAAATGGGTTATTTAGATGAAGCATATAAGCTTTTATGTGATATAGCTTGAAATAGACCTACACTGTTTGGGTGTTATAGCTTTCCTTTAACTAAAAAATATTATCCCTTATGTGTTTCATGTCTTCAATTTTCAAATTAGAAAATATATGAATGCAATTGGTGTTACTATCTACTGGCAACTAAACTAAACACGAGCTGGCAGGAACTAGGGGGGCCAAATAAGGAAATCCAGGTCTGGGCATGCAACTACACAGGTATCACAGTTGGGGTTGTTTTCTATGGATTAAAGGTTCTTGTTGGAGGACATAATTACACTTAATACATACATTATATATGGGAGATATAAAAAAGATCAAAGAACCAGAAGCTATTAAAACTGTAAACAATGAAGACCCAATTCTTGTAACCTCGTTTTGAAATTTGGCCAAACTTGGCAGGTTAGGTTTGGGTGCAGGTCAGACTGGAGAAGCACACTTTCACACTGCTACCAAAGATCCCCTGTCTTGGAATCAGAAGTGTGCATAGGTGTAATGTGCAGACACAGGTTGGGCATGGGCAACATTCTGCAGGCTAGGGTTGGGTATGGGTTACGGTTTGTGTGTCAGGGTCAGATGCAGGTTGAGTTTTTCCTGGCCCACACATCACTAATGTGATCCCCTTTAAGCACAATACAATCATACTACCATATCAAACACAGCTCCCCACATCTCACTGAAGGAATTTTATGAACTAATGGAATGATCTGGAACAGAATTGTCTAAAATAAATTCTTTGCAATGTGAATTACTGTAAACATTCTTTTTCCTTACACACTAAAAACTTCACACTACACCTTAAAATTATTTCAATAATTGTATGTTTTTCAACGCTATATAATATAGAAAATAGTTTTCCAATGATTGTGGTTAATACAAACCTTAGCAAATGGACTGTAGTGTAGCCTAAAACTGGTCAAACCGAAAGATTAATTTGGTTACTGATAACAGGTTGTTTGGGCCACACCAATTAGATCAAAGTAGGAGCCTGTTGAGACACTTTGGATTTGTAAACTTGCCCAACAGCAGTCAGACATTTGGCCCTATACAATGAGCTAATATCTATCAACGTGTTCTGGCATTATGTCATGGCAGTTATGGTTATATTCCCACTTCCTTGGATGGATTGTGGATTCACAATGCTGAACTTTTTGGAACAGTGGCAAGTGTATATGTGTATATAATAAACACTTCTTAATAAGTAGAGGCACCCTGATATCTTATTCCTCTGTGGGTTTTACCTGTTGTGCATCATTTATTTAAATAAAAAGGAAAATTACAGACAGGCAGCAAGCTCAAAGTAAAGAAACAGAGGGGAGAGATCCTGAGCTGAAAACAGGAATCAAGTTGGACAGGAAGTTGTCAGGCTAGACAGGAAGTAAGGCATAAACATGCACCAAAATAAGAACAGAAAACAAGAGTAAAAATAAAAAAGCAGCAAAGTTATAGATTATATATTACAATACAAAAAATACTTACAAACATTACACAGTAATACTTTGAGCACATTTGAGGTTTTTATCATGTCACTGGTTCAATAATAAGATTTATCTCTAAGCACCAATGTGAAATCTTTTCACAGACTTTTTTTCCCATCAGCTTCTGAACATATTTTCATAACATTTTTAGCCAGTTTTGTTTGTGTGTGCAAGGCAGAAGGGGAATTCATTACAAACTTTATTTTTAAATAATATTTAAAACTTTCATTTATCCACAGAAGAAAAAAATAAAGTTCAGTTTTAGGCATTTGATTTTTTTTTGTTTAAATAAAAGTGAGAGGCAAATTTTGGGTACATTTCTACAGAAGAATCTCCATTTTAAAAAGTGGCACAAAATGTCCTGAACGTGACTGTTTAAAAGTCATTGTTTGCAGACGCCTATATGTTAACTCTGGGTTTTATTTTAATAAGGCCTCAAATTATTCTAGCTAAGAGTCTATGATGAAATCTTTCTTTGGTCATCAGAGGGTCCCCCTGGTCTGTAGCTTTTCTGCACTGACCAGTGCTTTTGGTCTCTTGTTACAAGTCACCTGGAGGCATTCTTATTTTGCTTCTTTCCAACTGAGACTTTGAAAATAATTGTACAGGAATAGAGAGAAGGGTTGGATCTCCATTTTATTTGCAGAAGGGATTGGAATTGGTTGAAGTTCATTTGTCGATTGCCTCAGCCAAGAAAACATACAGGTCCCACCTCAAAGCCAAATTTCTGATTGGGCTCTCCAAAGTCCATGAACATGGCATCTGTCAAGGGAAGCTGCTCAGCACGGGGTGTGTAGATTTCTAGCACAGTCTTCTCTGTTCCCTTCCTCATCTACAGAAACAAATACAAAAGCTTGTTTTGTTGCTTTCATGACAGTAAACTTTTAAATTGTGAATTTCTCTAACTGTAGCTTCAATCAGTGCTTGATGTGATAGATGTGATAGCAATGTAAGCATAACTTGATCTTAATCTGTTAAAGGGGTTGTTCACCTTCAAATACTTTTCTTCAGTTCAGTTGGTTTCAGATGGTTCACCAGAAACAAAGATAATTTTGATACATTTAAAGCTCAGGAGCTAAAAATTCTAAACTTATTTGGTTTACTGTACTGAAGGACCATTTCTAAAAAGCCTACAATTCTTTCTTATAAATCATGTGACTACTCACCGCACAGCCATCTCTCAAGGCCTTGATGTAAGGCGTGGTATGGAAGGAAAGGTCCTCTTCATTGGACCCCCGGAAATGGAGAGCCTTTTGGTAACTATCTGAAGAGGTAAGGTGCCAGGCAGCAGAACGATGGCAGTGATATGTAAAGTTCTGGTGTACATAAGTACTTAGAAGGCGCAGGAAGGTAAGCTGTACTACACCAATAGCATTGCCTTCAGAATCGATGTAAGAAAACTGCAAAAGAGAAGCAGGCAGAATATGAAGATGAGATGATGATCTGATGATCTGACATTTTGCAATTATTTCCCTTTAAGGTATAATCTCGCAGTAAGGGGAGGTTATGACATTATAGGAGTGGTTGTAGCCAGTCAACTTGAGCAATAACAGCAGCTTAGCCAAGGCTTTGTATGCAAAGCCTATGCCAGACCTCGAGATATATTTGATGCTGGTTTCAAATACATTTCACTGTTTACTATGAGGCATTGGAAGCCTGTTTATCAAAGGTCGAATTTTAGCGGTAAATTTTAGAGCTTTTTGAAACCACAATTAAACTCTATGGGGGAAGCAGTTTTTTTGGTGTCAAAGTGGTATTAAAACTGGTGTAAATACCAACTCAACTGGTATCCTTTTGGTCAAAGAAAGATCAGTTTTCAGACATTTTGTGAATGTAATTAAAACAGCAAAAACTGAAAATAAAAATAACACTTTAAATTAAATTTTTTGAAATTTTTTAAAATGGAGTAAAGCTCAGTATAACTCTTCCCTTAGGGGCAAATTTACTATTATTTCCCAAAAAAAATTTGTTTCTATTTGATATTCGATTATCATTTGATTTTTGAATGTTAATCGAATAGTTCTAGGCTACCTTTTATTCGATATTCGATCATTCGACGATCGAATACAAATTAGATCATTCGAATGATTCGTATGATTCGAACGATCGAAGACTTCGATCGTACAAATCCTATTCGATCAGGACTTAGTCTCAGAAGCCTATGGGAGTGCTCCCATAGGCTTCTATTGCAATTCGGTAGGTCCAATCTGCCGAAGTAGGCAATCGAATAAACGTAAAAAATAAAATCCTTCGCTGATCGAATGATTGAATATTCGTCCATTCGAATCTATTCAAATGTATTCGATCGTTCGATCATACCCTGCCTATTCGATGATCGAATATGCCAAAATTCACATATTCGACCAAAAGAAGAAATCCTTTCGAACTTCATTCGAACTTCGAATCCTTCACGTAAATATAGTAGATCGTGCTAGAGTGCTAGCCGAAACGTTAATGATGTGTTTTATGTCTATAATATTGATAAGCCATATGGTTTTTAATATAAGAGTCATTGGTGTGTATGGCAATTTGATGAATCTTTGTCAGTTTTTGAGACACTATGGACGCTATGTTGTTTTAATTTACGTGGAAGCTTTTTTATTGTTTTGTATAAAGGGGTTATGGCATTTTAAAAATTTAGGTATGCTTACCTTGCGACCACTCTTAAACTGGCTGTACCACGTCTCTCTCTTTTCTGAGCTCCACGAAGACATCTTTACCTGAGACAGAAGAATTATAGTAGTATAAATGGCTATATATTCTGACAATTACAACATGTTTTACCAAACTGGCTGGCCAGTTTTAAACACTGTACTATTTTTTATTAATGGAGTTGCTCTAGTAATTCCTTCCATTTGAGAAAATATGATAACAGTGGATGCTCTGTGTGTCACAGAAGTTGAACATCAGTCCTATTTCTTGTGGACTGAATGTTCTGCTCACACCAAAATGATCCATCTGTCTATGATTTTTTGGTCTAGTTTTTATTCCTAAATTACATTGCTTACATTGCAAGTAAATCACTCAACCATAAAAATTTTATTCCTGAACTAACAAGTAGGTTACTTATAACATTGGTTTGAAGGTAGAAATCTCAGGTCATTTTGCCTGACTCTGAGCTTTAAGAAAGAGCCAGGACTTAGAGATAGAACTCCTTTCAGGCAGGCTATTGCTCAAACTCAATGTAACTGGAGGAGTTGCAGTAGGGCTTGTATTTTTACTACTGAATGCTATTCTCATATGTACAAAGGAGCTTTTATTTTGTGACAATGATCTATTTGGTTAAATTTTCATTGTTATATTCTTAGGCTGCTGGGGAGGAAGGGAGGGGTGATATAACTCCAACTTGTAGTGCAGTAGTAAATATTGCCCTAAGTTTATCAGAGCACATTACTGGGGTAAATATGTCTAGCCCCATATCAGATTTCAAAATGAAACATAAAAAAATATGTTTTCTCTTTCTCTCTGCAGCAGCACTATCAAATTATGCATTTTGAAAAAAACATGTTTTCCTGCAACAGAATCTCTTTAAGGTGTTGTCCTTTATAATTTTATTACAGCACCATTCCTCTTACCTTCTCAGTGTCTTTGCTGGGGAAGATACAAGACTCCCCTCCTGCTGTAAAATTACAGAAGACTTTGAAAGCGTCCCTTGCGCAACCTTGGTTGGGATCAATCCAATATTCACCTGAAAGAGAGCATTTTTATGAAAAATGCATGGCAGTAAAAATACAGCTTGCTCTTTAAAAAAATAACTTGATCCTGTATATACTACCAGAGTTCTATCCAATTTGAAAGATACTTTGCACCACCTTTCAAAGAATAAATTAACCATACTCATAATTATCAGCTCTGTGGCAATATATAGAAATATGCATGTTATCTCTCTGAGTAAAGGTGACTTTGTCTACTTCTATGAGTAAAGGTGACTTTGTCTACTTCTATGAGTAAATGTCTGTATCTCCTGTAATGTCACTAAATGTGATGGGCTATGCGTGCCCACTGGTCAGTGAAAATGTTTCCTATTTGCATGCAGAGTAAGGTATATAAGGTATATGCCAACTCATCCTCAAAAACAGAAAAAAAATGTGTCCTTTCCATAACCACTGCTAGAAAGCTTATGCAGACCCTCAACTGAAGAAGTGCATTGTTTTTGCTCACTACAATTCATCCTCTTACAACGCTATGAGCTCTGACCTTCTATACATATCTGCAATAACATCCCAAGTAAACCCCCTCTTGCTCCTTATATTGAGTTCAGGACAATTTATTGTCCATACACACACATAAAATATATTCACAACAGAAAATAAATATCTTGTCTTAGAATTTATACAATAAAAAGAGTAGTTTGTGTTTACATTTCACTATGAGTATGCATCTGCATGTGTGCAGATTGTAATATGATAAGACTACCAACTTATTATATTATCAGTAGTAAATGCTGAAACTCACCATCAGGAAGTTCTGGGTGGCAGAGCTTCAAGTCTTGGCATGTCCGTGCTGGGTTTTCCTTTTCGCCCGTTGGTGTCCTCATCAGCTCAACATCTTTTTTGATAGCATTAAGTGATCCAAAGATTTCCTCCATGCCATCAGTGTAGTCAGCAGCAGGCTCATCTGCCATGATCTGACTGGCATCTATTGAACGTTTACTTTTTTTAGGCATTTGGAAGGGTAGAGGCTGGATCACTTCACCAGGGGGTCCCTAAGAAAAGTAGTATTAAGAGTTTTCCATTCTCTGAATAAATATAATGTGGCTCTGACTTTGGGAATTTTTTATTCACTTACTGGGGGTCCAGGAGGTCCTTGCACTCCTTTCTGTCCCTTGGGTCCAGCTTGTCCCTAAGTGGAAATAAATAACCTGTTAAGAGCATGTGCTTTAAAGAGCTATAATTCCCCTTGGCATAATTCCCCTGACATACACAAATTTAGTCAAGCTGACTGACACACATCCAAAGTGTTAAATTAATATAATTGTTGGGTAAGGCAAGTTGAACCAAGTGCTAATCAAATATTGACAACACACATAATACTCTTGAATGACACCCCTGATGCTGGTGCCATATGCATGTCTGAATGTGGCTAATTTTTAACACAATGCATTCTGGGAAACAAAACAAAGATTTATTTTCAAAGGCCATGCACAATAATACATTTTACACGTTAAAGGAATTTCTAAACAAGACAGCCAAAATTAACTAAAACCAACAATTTGTAATGATCAGTATTGCAAAGGGGGTTAAAAATGGTATATCTCTATAGGCCCCAAGGGCAGAAAATGAAGTTTCTAATGACAGTTCAACATAACAGTATTAGATTAGTAAATGATAAGAATCAGTTGATTTGTGTTACTAGCCTGAGGGTAGCATGTTTCTTTATATAATGTTCATGGATCCCTTGCAAAATGGAAATGGCACTGAAGTCATAATTTATTTATGTAGCATCAATAAGTTAGATGTATATATGTATAACCTTAGTTTATAATGAACTGGGACAAATGGGGTGAATAACAAAAACGGATATACAGAATACAATAGGATTAGAGGGCACGTGTTTACAACTAAAGGTTAGGGTACAATAGTGAAGGTTTGGAAAGAAGGATACAGTCTGACAGCTTGAAGCTGATCGTTCAAGAGAAAAGCAGAAGTCAGAGAGAAGTCTTGTAGATGAGAAAGTGGTGAAGGGATAACAGGAGCAGAAAGGTGAAGGTCAGAACCAGAGTGAAGGTTGTGGGAAGGACTGTATTATGAGATCAGAGATGAAATATAGGGAGGGGCTTCATTGCTAAGATATTTGAATTCAAGTTTGAGTAGTCTGAATTTGATTTTAGAGGAGATTGGCAGAGAATGAAGGGATATGCATAGGGGAGCAGCTGATGTTGAGCGGTAGATAGATGAATAAGTCTAGCAGCCACATTTAGAACAGATTGGAGTTATGAAGGTGTCTTGTTGGAATACCTGTGAGGAGTAGTTTGCAGTTATCAAGCCTGGAGATAATAAGAGACTGGATAAGTGTTTTGGTTGTGTGTGAATTGAGATGCAGTTGTATTTGAGCAATGTAGCGCAGCTGAATACAACAAGATTTTTCAAGTGTTTGAATGTGTGGTAAAAAAGACAGATGTGAGTCTAAGATAACTCCTAGGCAGCATGCCTGTGTGGTCATATGAAAGGTGATGTTATTAACTGCAAGTCAGATTTGACACAGGGGGAAGATCTTGGAGGAAATAAAATGAGTTCTGTTTTAGAAAGATTCAGTTTCAGATGGTGCTGAGACATCCAGGAGGAGAAAAGGCAGTCTGTAATTTGGGAAAGGACAGAATGAGAGAGGACAAGACCAGACAAGTAGAGTTGGGTGTCATCAGCAAAAAGGTGGTACTGAAGTCCAAACAACTGAATATATTTTCCTAGCGAAGTAGTATAGAGTGAGAACAGCAGAGGGCATAAGACAGAGCCTTGAGCAACTCCAACAGAGGGAATGTCATAGAAGTAGAGCTAGAATTAAACTTTAAAGGGACAATCAGACAGATAAGATGAAAACCATGAAACAGCACTGTCACAAATGCCAACTGATTATAGAATGTCTAGGAGGGTTGATTGGTCAACTGTGTCAATGGCCGCAGAGAAAGAGCTAGAAGGATGAGTATGGAATAGTGAGTTTGTCCACTGAGTGAGACTAAATGAAGTTGTTGCAGAGAGGAGTTTAGCAGGTGTCTCACTGGAGAGAAAGTATGGAATTCAAGCAGTAAAGTGATTCAAGAAAGTAAAGTAGGGACCATGGGAACAACAAATGACTGTGACAAGCAGAGAGATTATAGAAAACTCTTAAGGTAGCTGGAAACAAATTAACAAAGTGCAAGAGGTTAGGGAAACTATCAGTCCAAGCCCTGTTGAAGGTCCACAGTTTAGGAACCACCAGGTTCTTATGGCATATGTGCAAGGCAGTGATTGAGGCAGTCAAAATGAGAACTCCTCTAAAGGTGTTACTGTGCATATCCACTAACAGGTGACATAGATAGCATACTTACTGAGGCTCCTTTAGCACCTTTAGGACCTTGTTGACCCTGAATTAAAAAAATACAGATTGATTAGAATAAGGCACAGTACAACTGTAAGACATAGGGATAATGCAATAAAAGTTGCTAAAGTTGCATGTTTGTACCAGTTCTAATAACATATGATTGAAAGATTTGGGTTACTAGAACTGATGCAAGCTTTGCTATTAGCTTGTCAATTGTTTTAGCTTGTCCAAAGCTAAAGAATACAGGTAAACAACAGTTCTATCATGAAAAACAGTTAGATTATGATTTCCAAGTAGAGGTAGTACAGTAAAGAAACAAAATATAAAGCTATCAATGGTCTGGCTTGAATTCAGAACCCACTGTTAATATCAATAAAATAAACAACACACATAGTTATCCTGTACATTATATCATTAAATCAGTGCTTAGTGATGTCATCAATTATAACTATGCTTAGTGTTGTAATCTCTGTCACATGACTCACTGAAAGTTTTGTATTATAATAAATATTGTACCCCCACTGAAAAAATATGAGCATATTAAGAGTTACCTTGGAGTTCCACAACCTGTATAAAGGAATGTTTATGGAACTCCTTATATTCTTATATTTCACACTAGGAAGTACACTTTACACTATATAATTTTTAACTGTTTGGGTAATTGTAAACTGCATATATACTATTTACAACCCTGTTTAGTTGTCTTTGCCACAAATTAAGACAGACCATGCCTGCTGGGCCAAAACCTTGTGCACAGATTATACAATGGAATAACAATACAGTGTAATCATTTTGCAGAAGTTAGGGAGACAAAACAATAGGAAATGAAATACTTATTATTCATTTAGTGTTCGAATTATGTATGTGATCAGTTTAAAATGAGAAAAGCTCCAATCTATTGACATATTTTACCAGATATGTATAGAATGCATAATATTAATAAAACAAAAAGGATTTATGCTTAAAGAGGACTTACTGGGGAGCCGGGTGGACCAGCTGGGCCAATGGGACCTGTGACACCTGAAATGCCCTACAGAGCAGAAAAAGATATGTTCAGACACTGAGCCACACTTTTACTATAAAATCATCAATCATAAATCTCTTTATACATTTTTCTGTATATATACAAAGAGGTCGGGTAGGGAGAAGAAACTGTTGCTTCATACTGGCTTGTGATATGGATATATAAGAAGATAGGACCATGTGAGCCCACATAATCGGCATACTTTTTTCAATTTGAGTAAAGGTGGCCATACATGGCCAGATACACTTGTTATCAATGTCACCAAACAATTCATTTGGGACTAATTTGGACACCTGCATGTTGGATAGTTGATACAGTCATTGATGGGATTTTAATACCTTCCTGAATGATTTGTTCCTAAATCAATACAAGCTATACCAGAATGGCTTCTTTAACTATTGCATAGTGAAATAATGAAATTGTATGTATCCCTGTATCAATGCAGAGGTTTCCCACAGATTAAAGTATAAGAATTACATCAAAATAGTATTTTGATATGCTCTAAATGTCCAGAAAAGAAAGCAAAAACTTACCGTCTCTCCTTTCTGCCCCCCTGACCCGTGAGGTCCTGGCAAACCCCTATCTCCCTTTTCTCCTTGTTCTCCTGTTGGTCCAATGAGTCCAATAAGTCCAGGATGGCCCTGAACAAAAAAAAAAAAGATTTAATATCATAGCGACAGAAATACTCAGGGCAGGAACAGATAGATAGATAGTCTTTGATTCCTCAATCAGTTTATTAGATTCGCCTTTGCCTCAGACACGCGCAACAAGTTGGCGCTATAGAAATACATGTTAATAATAATACGTGCCTCCACGATAGGAATATTTTTTTGCCTGAAAACGATGTGTAATATTGTATTAAGTAGGGTTGTTTGTGGGGAACACTTTTTAGAATTCTGCAGGTAACACTTCACTTGACTAATGGATTCCATTGGCTGATCATGTCATGTTTTTGCATTTCCCTTACAGCTAGCAACAGAAGACATACAGTATCTTAATTCACAACAGAGATTCTAGATACATTCTTCGATTTGGAGCAAGAATCTCAGGACAAGGCAGCAGTAAATGTAATTCAACTTTATCTGAATATTTATAGTGCAATACTGTTTGGGATACTTTTTAAAACATTAATAGTAAAACAGAAAAGGAGGTTTAGCCAAGGTAAAGTGTGAAGGCATATGGCACGCTGGACAGTTTTAAATTCATGACTGTGGAAAAAAATGGTATTGTAATAAAAAAGGTCATTTATGTATAATATTAATAAGATGTGTATAAAAAGGGGTATATATAGAGAAACTCCTAAACCATTTGACTGGGATGTAAACAATGTAAGGAGGTAACCTTTTCTGGAAAAAAAACACCCTCTTTTAAGCTTTGGGTCAACTGAAAACAGGAAGGATATAGACAGTTGGGATTTTTGACACTCTGGCCTCTGGTGAGCTGAAGCCTACCTAGCAGTACAAAGGTAGACAGCTACACAAATAATCTCAATACAATTTCCTTTGCAATAAGCAATGGACAAAAATGTTAAGCTCTATCTACACTCTGTATGTATTTGTTTCAATTAAAAGAACGAGTATAAAATAAAATGCATATTATTTGTACAGGGCAGGAGCCTAGGCAAACAATAACATTTTGCTTTTAAACCAATAGACTATAGACAGATATATGTAGACAGATGTACATTCCAGAGAATTGTAGTTTGCTCACCTTCTCTCCCTTTGCTCCAGTGTCACCCTTTAGGCCTGGCAGTCCAGTGGGTCCCTATAAATCAAACAAATTTGTTATTTAAATTTAAGTGGTTTAGCTACCCAAATATAATGGTTTTCTCTACCACACACAAAATTGCCCCATACCACAGGTCCAGGTGGTCCTGCTTGTCCTGTTGCTCCAGGTCGACCTTGTTCACCCTACAAAACATAGCAGAAAATGAGGAAAATTACTGTGTATATACATATTATCCACTTTTATCCACTACATATTATATATATTATATTATCCACTACATTTATAAGGTTTTGAAAGTCACCAAATGTTCTATGACCAAATAAAGATAGCTAAACACTGAGGTGGCTTCTTTTAATGTTTAATGGTTTTATATGGGGTATATTATGCTTGATCAACTACCAATTAAACACACCCTGCAGCCGCAGAGGGCTGGGGGTACAGGGGTGTTCAGGGGAAGTAATGGTTGATGTACAATGGAGCATAATCATGGATGGTCCCTATATTATTTTGTGGGGGTTCAGGGCCCCCAAAGTTATGTCCCTGGAAGAATTTATCAGCATTCTTATGGTTGCTCAGAGAAAGCATTATCCATAGCAACACTGACAGGTGCTTTGATAAAAACATAAAGCAGCATAAAAAGTGCATTAGTTCTTGTGTATATATATATATATATATATATATATATATATATCACAGTTTGCACAGTGTATATAGAGTGCTGAACATTTTTCCAGTAAATTAATTGTGCAGGCAGGAAAAACACTGAAATAAATAAATTAAATAAACTCAATTACAAACTGCCTTCTCCATAAAGTCTACAATTAAATAAATGTATATGTATAGGTATGTACGCAGACCCAATCCATGTACTGTCTTAATTTAATAATAATTTAATAACTTATCATTCAGCAGCTCCACATTACTCACCACTGATCCAGGAAGTCCCCTGAGACCTTCAGGTCCTTGTTTTCCTGCAGTCCCTTGTGGTCCCACAGCACCTGTCTTTCCTTGGGGACCCAAAGCACCAGGCTCGCCCTGAGAACAATTCCAAAGCAAATCTGTCAACTGATAATCTCCTAGAAAACTGTAGATTTATAAAATGTGTTTGTAAATTTATCAAGTTGACCTTACTTTTGACCCTTTCTCTCCTTGGCGCCCTTCGGGCCCAGATGGACCAGCAGGACCCTAAAAAACATAAGAACCAATATAGAAAGCAGAGTGAATTAGTAAATAATATGCAAACTAATAATACAGCCATGCTCGGGACTAGCCCTCCTACACATTCTAGTCCCATTGTATGCCCATACTGCCTATAGTAAGTGTTATTATTAATTCTTATTTATTAAATAATTGTTTTTATTGTTTTTGTAAGCATAAAAACAATGCCTGTAAATAAAGATATGCTTTCCTTTATGAAGAAAGAAAACCTGCAATCTAGTGTGTTTTCTCTTTAGTCATGAAAGAGGTAAAACAGACAATTTAAGGATGGTAAAGCAAAGAAGTTATATAAAGAATGGTAGTGAATGGTAAAACAAGATATATAAAAGGAAGGTGCAGGTCTTAGTCAAGTATTTTCTATTCTAAGGTGCATATAAATATATCAATACAGAACAACTAGAAAACAAAGAGAAATTTAGAAAGAACTCATCTCTATTTACATTTTTTTGCAGAGTGAAGGCCTGGCCACAACACTGGTGGGACAATGTATCAGATCTGTGGATTCCATATTTGCTTAAACATTGCTTGTTTGTCAAGTATGATACTTAATTTTTTACTTAATAAAATCCAGTTAAGTTCATTCTAAAAATGTTGATAATATTGGTTTTATCTGCTGTTCATGTGGCAGTAAACTCTGACACATAGGATACTACATAGGAATATACTGATTCCCCATGTAACCAAGGCACTAGGGTATGGGGAGTTCCGATTGCAGTGAGGTAATGCTGGATTGTTCCCCCCCCCCCGAACGTTGGCAAATGTGGGATCCAGGGTCCATTAGTTTTAGTGATTCTGACTTACTTATGACACCTGCGTGGTCCATGTGAATAACACCAAGTTATGGGGAGTTTGGTGGACTGGTGAACTGTGTTGTGGTAGCCACAGGTGGGAGTCTATCCAGGTTTCAGCGCTGGCTGGCTAATCAAAGATGTGTCTTTTAGCCTCATCTACAAACAAGAGCTTGGCTGGAAACAGTATGCTGTAGTTGATGCTGAGGTCCTGCAGGAGCTTCTTGGCATTTTGGAAAGCACTGCGTTGGAGCCATTGTTTAGCAAACAGCTCTGGTTGTTGACCCTTACTTCTCTCTGGGACACCCACCACTTTTATATTGGAGTGTCTCTGCCTGTTTTACATGTCTTCAACTCTCTTTCTTGTTTTAGCAGCTTATGCAGTTGTGCAGTCTCCTTGGGCAGTGGAGCTGTACAGTTTCCCAAGGCACTGGCATGCTCCTCTAGTGCCCCTGTTCTCTCATGAATGGCCTGAACGTCCTATTTTAGCAAAGAAAATTCCACCCTCACCTCCACTATGTTAGTGGCCAGTGTGGCTTAAGTGTGGCTAAGGAGGGCGGGCAGGTAGCGATCACTGTTAGGATATTCTGCATAGTTGGCATGGAGGTGTTCAGAGGTTCTGGATCATGGTTGGACAAGGAGGAGAACTGTGGGCTCCATATTGATTTGAGGAGTACATGTACTGTTCCAAATTCATGGGCGGCCTCAAATTGCACTCGCTATTTGCTTCCCCATTGCTCAGTTCCAAAGGTGCTTGAGGTATAAGGTAACCAACCCAGCACCAAAGGCATTTATTTCAGGGTTGATTATGGATCTATCAGGATGAATTACATCGGTACTACCCAGACACGCTGCTTACCAGCTCAGTATCCGGCTCTGACCCCTCCCCCCCAGGGCCACCAACTTTACAACTTTAAGTGCTAAGCGGCATCAATGCAGAAGCCCAAAGCAACCGATAGCATTTGTTACATTTACTTACACTTAGATGATTACATGTATGGCCTTGTGAGTTGTTATGGGTAACTGCACAATGTTAATGTTAATGTTAACTCACAAGCAATATATCAATGTACTAAAATATATGTTCTGAAGGGACTGTATATGAGTGTCTCGTCTTTCACTATATTTTCTATATTTAGTACTCTGCCAGCTTCTGCCCAACTAATCCATATATGCCAGCAAAACTGCCCAGGGTAATGGGGACATTATAGCAGGATCAAAGACACTTTAATGGTGGATAAACAGAAATGTTAGGATCTGTCAGTAATAAGAATAACATATTTGAAGAATATGTTTATACACTTACCCTTTTTCCTACTGGACCAGGAGGACCATTCTCACCAGTAGGACCAGGAGAACCCTGCCAATGAAAGAATATTGTGTCTATAATATTTCTATCCAGAGCCAGATGATGATACATTCATACAATTAATTTGTGATCATCTATACTTAGCTTGCAGAATGAAAGCTTTACAGACACATGTAAGAAACCATATAAAATGAATATGCCCTTCTTTCTCTTGCTTTGCCCTGGAAAGCAATAACGTGCTTAACTGGTCTGAACGCCAGTCCTGAGAGAACAAACTAAATTCTAGGCAGAGGGTGAGAGGGTAGGTAAAACCCTTACATGATTTAGAAGTCTTATATGACAGTGAAGATTATGTCAGTTGCACAAATAAATAATCAGTGGTACAAAATTTAAAGACATAGGTACAAATATATATATATTTATATATAATTGTTTCTAAAGTGCCTGCACGCTTCCAGATTTGATCCACGTGGGTGCTAGGTCAAAGGTATGTTATATATAGTTCAGAATGGACAAGCACTCCAAAAAAGCTTTTTTCAAAATTCAAACGATTTTATTCATCACTTCTGTCTCCAACATTTTCAGGCCCACACTTTTTCAAGGCCCCAATGATAAAGGCCCCAACGTGGGCTGAAACATTGGACACAGAAGTGATATATATATATAGTGAATAAAGTACCCCCTCTTGTAAAATATAAGGATATTATAAGTTACCGAGGAGTTTCATGACCATATAAAAACACGAGGCCGAAGGCCGAGTGTTTTTATACAGGTCATGGAACTCCGAGGTAACTTCTAATATCCTCATATTTTGCAACTGGGGGTACTTTATTTATTATAATACACAAGTTTGAGTGAGTCATGTGACAGAAATGACATCAGAACTCACCGTTTATAACTGATGACATCAGAACTCACCATTTATAAGGATATAATTTACAAGATATTCACAGCTTTTGTGTATTATATAAATATATATATATATATGCCTTTATTTTGAGTACCATTAGGCCAGGGCATTCATGAGCTTTTTATATATACTAAACATAATACTTTGCGGAAAAATCTGCTAAATATTGCTCTATAAGGCTACTATTTTATTGTTATTGATACTATTTATTACTTATCTTTCTAGTCTGGCTAAACACAGCTTAGTTGTACAGCCCCTGCTTTTCATCATGCCATATTATTTGTCATGTGCTGCTAAGGGTATGGGCATCCAGAAATGCTGACTAAACAGCCCAGCATCCTGGGAGCTTTCCAAAACTCTGCAGGCACGTTTCTGAAAGGACTACTTTGAGCTCTGGATTATTTAATACATTCACATTAATATATTCCCAGTAACACTCACCGCTTCTCCTTGCTCTCCATCCTCTCCTCTATCTCCCTTTGCTCCATCTTGTCCCTAAACATAGAGAATAATAAAGAGTTAAGAAATCTGCAGTTCATTTTAAAGAAAAATCTATTTTTTGCCTCATAAAAAGAATGATGTCATTGTATATACCAATTTTAGAATAATACTAATATTGTGCCTACTATTTGCCTACATATGTATTTTCATTGGATTGGCTGGCTGAGCTTTTTCCCCTACCCAGCATTAGTATCAGTATTTATTAACATGTATTTCTATAGCTCCAACATATTGGGTAGCACTTTAAAGTAAATGTGTATCAGTAAATCAATAAAGGTCCATGGTCTTACACATAAATAATGTCACATTATTATTATCATTTGGAATTCTTATTGATAATGTTTTGTCTGTTGGTTCACTTTGAAAAATATTGGAGATCCAGCAGAAATCCTGAAACATTTCAATTAGCCCAGAGATGCATAAACACCCAATCCCCACAGATCAACTGGATTCCTCCCCCCTAGCCAGCCATATCTATTGTCCACCTACAGTTGAGGCTTAAACTCCCCAATGAAACTTCCTTCAGTATCAACAAGATTAAACATCCCAGTCTCACATTTGCACCAAGTTTACCTCATATTGTTTCTGAATTGTTGAGATAAGAACAGGGGCGTTTCTGAGGCAGCTCTTGCAATATCACCCTCACCTGCTTGTCTTTCCCATGTGGGGGTCTGGGAAGTGCATTAGTAGTGTGGAGGGTGCAATTGTGTTCTCTTGCACTAGAAAAGCTGTATTTCAGATTTATAAACCAGAAATTTGCTTTTCTATTGCTCTTAGGTACCAAGAGCAGCCTTTTCAACTTGCCTCATTGGTGCAGCAGCCCTACATAAGTAGGTAGATTTGAACTCAAGCTCACCATGTCTAGAAACCCATGGCAACCAATCAGAAGCATGCTTTCAAACAGATGACCAGTAAATGCTACCTGCTGATTGGTTTCTAAGGGTAAACAGATTTTGTGCAAAACTGAAGCAGCGTAGGTGGGTTCTTCACAGTGAGGGCATTGAGGCTGTGAAATGTCCTGCCGAGTGATGATGTGATGGCTGATTCTAATTCCTTTAATAGGTCCTTGGATTGTTTCTTGGGCAAGCATTATAACAAAAGCTACTGTGATACTAAATATACAATTAGTATAGATATTGGTATATATAGTTTATAAATGTCCATGTGTAGATAGGTCGGTATTAGTATGTGTATATATTTGTGCACTGGAGTTCATTTGGAGGGATTGAACTTGATGAACTGTTTTCAACCCAACTCAGCTATGTAAGAATGTCTCCATCTGTAATTTATTTTTATTAATTAAGCTATAAATATATAAAAAACAAAGTATTTTATGTAGTACAGTAAAACAAACTAGCTGAGAAAAAATATGAATATCAGGCAGGAATGATAAAGAATGAAAGCGTGTAGTTATATAGTTCCTTGTTACTCTATAATCAATAAATGTTGTGTGCACGTAGGGCCATGGAAGGATCAACTTCATTATGGAACTATGTATAAAATAGATACAAAACTGTAATAATGCCACAGATTTTTTTACATGGCCTATTCAAAGATATTAACTGGTCAAGTAAAACAATAAAAGACCCATTGTTTCCCATTTTCCATGAAGGAATTTGACTAAAGAACTCTTCCTCCAGGATCCAAGGGATTCCATTTATACTGTGAAATACATTCTACACCAACAAGCCACTTACTCTGGGTCCCATCTCTCCTGGGGGTCCGGGGTCTCCAGGGAATCCAACAGGACCCTGCAACACATTTGCAAATGATCAGCTCATTGAACAAGACATACCATAGGCTACTGCTAATTAATTATTTGTGAATCAGAGTTGATACTGGAATCATGCCATCAGAAACAATTAGCAATTACAATATGCAGTAGATATGAATCACACAGAGCTGTGTACATTTGAATAATAATGAATGCAGAGCTATCAATATTTACAGTACATGATTGATCCAGATGTAAAACACAGGTTATACTTCTACCTTTCCAAACCAGCAGCCCCCAAAATACAAAATATTACAGATGTCCTATTCCTGTTCAGTTGAGCTATTCATATTATTATGTACTTACGGGATTTCCCTTAGGCCCATCATCTCCAGGAGGTCCTTTAACTCCTTGAGGTCCTGGATCTCCTGACTGACCAGATTCTCCCTTTTCACCGCGGTCCCCACGTGGCCCCTGAATTAAATAAATCAAGGGAGTTAATGAGTACAGGAGATTAAAAAATAAATCCAGTTCAGTATTTGTAGTGTATAACTTACCTTGGGCCCAACTTCTCCTTTAATACCTGGAACTCCTGACTCACCTGGTTCGCCCTGCAAGCATGAGTTAAAAAATAGAGTATTATGGTTGTGAATTCTGTATATATCTGATTTAAAATTAATTAAAATTTGGAAATATTTGGAAATATGCTTGTACGGTATCCTGTTTATGAGTTACAATATTTTGGTGTTACTGTAAAATGGAACATGATGCATGACAGTTTGAGGTAGCTGAGGTCTTTCTTCCATTTTGTGAAAAAATCATCCTTTGTGACATCCTGCTTCCTGTGTTATTCTGTAATGTCTTTTTTTTCTACAAAATTGTTTATTTTCCTAAATCCAGTAATCACTTACCTTCTCTCCTAAAGGACCCAAGTTTCCTATTCCACCAGGAGGACCTTGCGGGCCCTACAGAAAGTAAAATATTATTATTATTATTATAAGAACAGCAGAAACCAAGAATAAAATAAAAAATGGGAAGTGGATATAGAGAAAGATGATCAGAGGCTGAACAAAGAAGTGGGAAAGAATGGAAAAAGAATAAGAACTATGAAGGATTCTAGGGAGATCTAGTTCACCAAATTAGGCATAGGTCTATTACTCACATCAGCACCAGAAGGTCCTGCTGGTCCACGTGGTCCTGGTGGACCAGGAGGTCCCTATACAGGAAACCAAAAAACTGTATGTTAATACCCCCAATATGATATGAAGTCACATGGGCATAATTATTCATGCTTACCATAGGGCCTACATCTCCAGTCTCTCCCTTCTCACCATATGGTCCTGGCATCCCCTGAAAGAAAAGTTGCAAGGTTAAATAATATGGTAAACATAACCAAAATGTTAAACTGTACATTGAATTTACATGTGTGTTTTGCTTTTTGCTGAATCCAGCAATAAACTTTTACCAGCATGCAACCAAATTTGCAATTTGCTAACTGAATCCTAAATTTAGCCCAATAAGCTAGCGACCATTTTCTTTACAATACTGAATTTTTTAGAAGAATCCAAAAAAGTGGTTTTATTGAGATAAAGGTAAAGTGGATATACATGTTTTAAATTTACAGCCATGTTCACAAACCTACACTTCTGTGAATCTGTCTTTTAACAAAAAAAATTTCAGAATTTTTCTTGAGCTGCTACTCAATCTACCAGCCTGTCATCAGGTGGACCTCAGCTGTACAGGTGCCTTGTAATAATAATTCTGCCTTTCAGAGAAGAGATGTCTCTCTTTTAAAGGATGATATAGGAGAAAATGTGCATTATTGCCTAAAAATGTAAGCTAAATTTTCATCTTTCAATTCGTGAATGCAGTGCCACCTTATTGGAGTAATAATAGTTTTAATCCAGTGCACAACTAATCGTGCTCCCCAAACACATCACTAACATTTTCTCTAACTCACTATGGGCCACAGAGTACTCAGAATGCAGTGCTAAATCACCATCTGGGTATGCAATGTCCATATCTGTAATCAGTGTCGGACTGGCCCACCAGAATACCAGGAAAACTCCCGGTGGGCCAAGGTGTCAGTGGGCCCTCATGCTGCTAAACTTTTGGCCTATTTCATGGTCATTCCCTATTTCTATGAGAACAAAGAGGCTAAATATATGGTATAATTGATTATAGTATGTAAAGAAAACACACTAGGAGAATAGAGGTTGATTGAGGAGATGAAGAATATTAGTACTGAGAGTGGCCCCTGATCTAAGGTTTTATGGTGGGCCCCTGGTCTAAGGTTTTTGGGTGGGCCCCTAGTGTCCCAGTCCGAAACTGTCTGTAATGGATCTCATCAAGGAACATGTATAGTAGCACAATACACAGTTTGGCCTCCAGTGTATATACACTTCTTCCTGATCAGCAAAAGTTAGTGACCACCCAACATCACTGAGCGACTCTGTAGTTCTGTAAATGTTATGGAGGCACAGATAATCCAGGGTAAGTGCCAGTGATACAACAGATGAGGGGGCTGGGGCCCATACATTATAACATGTATATACATGCATTTATAAGATGTATTGCTCATTCAAAAACCACCAAAATAAACTGCTTTTCCTTATTTTGTCTCAATAGCCCCACTTTTGTAAATTCTCCAATTGAGTTTGAGTTTTGGCAGATTTCTGTTTGTGAACAAGGAAAAAGTATATGCCAGTTTTAATGCCACTTTTACTTCAAAAAAACATGCTTTCTCCACTTTTGTAAATGTTCTCTTTGTGTTTAGACTGTAAAGTTACACAGCCACCTGCAGCTAGGGTTGCCACCCGGCCGGTAAAAACACCCGCCAAGGCCGGGGCCGGTACTACAAATTTACTGGCAATGTAGCTGCTGGTAAATTTGTAATACCCTTAAAAAGACCCATCGGCCAGCCACCAATCCCCCGTATACTTACCTTTCCTCCCCTTGTTCAACGCGCTGCTTTGTGACCATGCCCCCAAAACATCATAGGCCCGGCCACTTTGACGTCATGCGCCGCCCCTTTTTGGTCCTGCCCCCGCAGGCCGGTAAAAAAATTTAGAAAAGGTGGCAACCCTACCTGCAGCCCAATGGGTCCTGGAGCTCCTGGGAATCCTCGTGTTCCTTCATCTCCTTTTGCCCCAAAGACTCCTTGCTGTCCACGGGGTCCTGGTTCTCCATCAGCACCCTGTGTATATGTAAAACAAGAATTACATGAATTTGATGAAAAGGCAAATAAAAGATACAACATAATGATATAATACAGGAGTTGTATTTATTTGAGGTGAGGTTTTCTTGCCTTAGGTACATCGAATATTCGATGGTCGAATACTTCCCTTTTAAATTTTAATTCGACCACCTACTTCGCCAGATCAAAGCTACCGAATTGGGCATCATTATCTTTGATCGAATATAAAAAATTCGATCAATCGCTTAAAATCGTTCGAATATTCGATTCGAATTCAATTCGAATATTCGATCGAATTTTTTATATTCAATCGTTCGTTCAATCGATCGAATTTGAAGGATTTCACTTCCCCTCTATTCCCCACTATTCCCCACTATTCCCATGGTCGAATTTCGAATTTTTTTAGCATTTGAAATTCGATCAATAGTAAATCTGCCCCAAGTCTTAAAAATACTGTATGGATATCAAAAATGCAGGTGTTCAGCATAGCCCTTTACTTTCCAGACTAGCACAACAGCACAGGATACAAGTTACTGCAAAGTAACTTAAAAGACACAAATTGGTTGGAGACAGCGTTGTCTAAACATATAAACTACCTTATCTTGCTTACTTGAGAATCACCTCAGATTGGGTTAGCTCTTCACAAGAATACTGTGTACCAACAGAGAGCATTCTAATTATTTAACAGCTTAAAGTGGTAATAACTGAAGTAACAACTTTTCAATTGGTTTTAATTTTTTATTATTTAATATAATGTATTAGTATAAGTTTGTTTTTTGAATTATTTGCCACTTTCTTCTCTTTCCAGCTTGCAAATGGGAGTCAGTGACCCAACTACTGCTCTGTGAGGCTACAATTTTACTGTTATTGCTACATTTTTTTTTATTCAGGCCCTCTCCAAATCATCTTCCTGACTCTCATTCACACCACCGTCATGCTAATTATCTCAGATTCTCTACATCATACTAAAAGTAAATTTTTTTATGATCTCAGCATCATTCTAAAAGTTACTTTAAGGGTGCGCAAACTTCGGGCGATTCCGGAAATCGCCGCGCCGCGTCTGCACAGGCGCTGGCGATTTGTCCCTTTACGATCGGCAGACAGGGAGAAGGAAATTCGGGGAGATTGTCGCCTGCTAAAAAGGCCAGGCGACAAAATCTCCCCGAATCTCCCTGTCTGTCCCTACCCTTAAGCCCTTTTTAAGCCCTTTTTAAGCCCTTTAATTTAATTTATAACTTCTTTAAGGCTAATTAGCAGGCAGATGCCATGCATGTCAGTGCACACAGATAAATGGTGTAGAAGGCAGCAGATTTGCTTTTCTCTACATCATCTACACCAGCGCAGAAAACAACCCATGTACTGTTATCTACAGCTCACATAACAAAGAGTGATTGTAGTTAACTTCACAACAGGAATAAAAAAAAATTTATAGAAAAGAAATTAAATTATACATAGTTGAAACAATAGTTTGAATAGTATATGGAACAAAATGATGTAAATTACTCACCGCGGTACCTGGTTGTCCGACAGGGCCAATAGGACCAGGTGGGCCAGGGGGTCCCTGAGAAAATAAAAATTTTAAATGCATAAAAACAAATACGACACAGATTACTAACATATCGAAACAAACCACTCATTAGTGAAAATGAAATTATATAATTATGCAGTTATGTTTAAGTAGCAAGATGAGCAGAGTTCCTTGTACCTGTACTAATCTTTCATTTATTTTCTGAGTGTAATTTTTTGCAGACAGTGAGCCAATAAATTATCAGGATATAATGTTTTCATACCTGTAAACTGCACTAGTTATTCCTTTTAAATGTTTTCATTTCCACTAGCCTGCTATACATAGCTGCAAAAGGTTACCTTATACATGAATGGGAACTGCTGATGGTCTTTGATATTTCATCAACAATTTTAGTCAATCTACCTTACACAACCAGTTTTTATGATGGCTATTTATTAATATAAAATATTAATTTAGAAGTCAAAGGAAAACTGAGCAAACAAATGTGTGTCACTTTCAGTTAGAAAGACAAATATAAATTACATCCATCCTGATTCTTACTGGATATTTGTTATGTAGGGACCTGTGATTACAGGTCAACAAAAAGCAGACCCACAACCAATACTAACCTGCATTCACTGAACCCAAACTCAACCCAGTAATCCATCATTTTGTATATACCTTTACCAACCCTCCCATCTCTCATATCACCAGACAGGACGGGCTATATAATATAAGTGAGCAGATGGCACAATGACAGAATTGGAGGCATTCTAAACACACCCTGAGGATTTAATCATTTAAAACAGAAATGTTTTTTACCAAATTTAAGTTAAGTAAATATAGTCCTTTTACATCTCTTGACTTGAACAACCAGAAATACTGCAACTCTAACTGTAACAGGAAGAAGTGTAGAAGCAAAAGACATAACTCTGTCTGTTTATTTGGTTTGTTTGTGTGCACCGTGAATCATACGATCCCAGGGGGCAGCCTTTATTTTTTATCGCTTTATGATTTTCCAATGGCACATACTATTAAAAAGTATATTATTATGAAAATGGTTTATTTACATGAAGCAGGGTTTTACATATGACATCTTTAATGTTTAATATCTTTTTATTGAGACCTATATTGTTTGAGGGGTATTGTTTTCCTTTAGGCAGAAGAAAAGAGTGTCAGGGGGTGCAAGGCATGCCAACCTATGTATCCCATGCGTGCCCAGGACTGCCTTAAATAGCTGCATAGAGAAGACACACCTAATGATTTAATTCCCAGTGTGGCAGTGATCTCCAGTTGTCATGCAACAGCTTTTGAATTAAGCATCCCTTTGATATAGTGCCATGTAAAAAGTATAGCGTTTTCTATATGAATAACAGGTCCCTTTCTTGTTCTTGCTCATTATCCTTACCCAAGAGGGCAAAGTACTGAAGTAAGGAGAGGCTGTATTCAATATTATCTTCCTGACTATTAAATAGCTACCAAAATTGCTATTATTTTTTGTTTGTTGAAGTTGCCTGGATGAACAGAAAGAACAAGGTAAACACAAATTGTTTCTATACATGACAGGTGGGAGAGTATCTTAAATAAAACAGGTGCTCACATGTTCTCCTTTGTTCCCTTTTCCTCCTTTCTGTCCATGTTCTCCAACTTCACCCTAAAAAAGGAAACATATTTACACATTGTAGCTAAATACCAGTCCATCCTGCACTATCATGCTACACATTCATTGTTGCTATATTACAACTTACTGAACAGCTACTTATTCAGCCACTAAGTTTAATAAGCAGCACTTTGTATGCTATGCTCAACCAAACTCCATTGCTACTGAGGCAATATACACATTTCTTATTCACACATATTCACACACACAATGTTGATAAATGCTAAAGTTATGCACTTTTTCAAAAATAATATAAATGCAAGTTATACACTAAATGGCAGTGTGCTGAGAACTGAGAAGGATCTTGGGGTTTTTGTAGTTAACAAGCTGTTTGATTCTGTACAGTGCCATTGTGTGCCTACTAAAGCAAATAAATATCTGTCTTGCATAAAAAGGGCATTTACTCAAGGGATGAAAACCTAATTAAACCAGGTCCCTGGTAAGAGTATGCAGTGCAGTTTTAGACTCCAGTTCTTAAGAGGGATATAAATGAGCTGAAGAGAGTGCAGATATAGGCAACTAAACTTGTTAGAGGGATGGAAGACTTAAATTATGAGGGGAGACTGTCCAGGTTGGGGTTGTTTTCTCTGTAAAAAAAGGCGCTTGCCAGGGGACATGATTACACTTTACAAATACATTAGAGGACATTATAGACAAATATCAGGGGACCTTTTTAACCATAAAGAGGATCACCGCACCAGAGGCCACCCCTTCAGACTAGAAGAAAAGGACTTTCATTTGAAGCAGTGTAGGTGGTTCTTCACAGTGAGGACAGTGAGGTTGTGGAATGCACTGCCGGGCGATGTTGTGATGGCTCATTCTGTTAAAGCTTTTAAGAGGGGCTTGGATGATTTCTTGGACAGACATAATATCAAAGGCTATTGTGATACTAGAGCTATAGTTAGTATACATATGGGTATATATAATTTATGTGAAGGTATGTAGGGGTGTGTGTATGGATGTCGGGTTTCATTTGGAGGGGTTGAACTTGATGGACACAGTCTAATGAGAAATGTTGATATTTGCATACACACAAACACATCCAATTACACAACCAATTACTAATATGGGCACAACACACATACTGCATGCAGTAACAAAAAATGTTCACCTTGTCCCCGTCCTCTCCGGAAATTCCTGGAGTTCCTGCAGGACCAGGCAGCCCCACAGGTCCTTGAACACCATCTCTACCCCCAGGGCCAATTGGTCCTTTTTCCCCCTATGAAGATATTAAGATTGAGTTTGAAATGTTGGTGTTAATTTTAGAAATTGCAATGAAAAAATATAAACTCATTCAACACAACAATACATTTAGATGTATGGGATAATTCAGATTCATTACTCCAACTGTGATAGCCAGATTGAGTAGCTATATACTACAACATTCATGTGTTATGACCAGCCTGAACATGACTGCGGTCCAATAAAACAAAACAGAAAACAGTAATATCTGATATTTAAGATTTGAGTCAGTCTGTTTAATATTTAGAGACAAATTGTTACTAAGTAAGTCAGTCTGAACTGGATCTGTGTTGCTAATAAATAGGAAAGGTTTCTTTATAAGGGAATATTGCAGAGTTGCCAAATAAGTTGTGCATTTAAAGGAGAACTAAACCCTAAAAAATAAATATGACTAGAAATGCCATATTTTATATACTGATGACAGATGAACCAGTATAAAGGTTTCAGCATGTTTATAGTAGTAATGATGCAGACCTTCAAAGTTTATATTGTATTCTTTAGGAGTGTCTGAGACACACATGTTCAGTGTGCTTTGAGCTGCTGTTGAGTAGCTAAGCTTTATTATGTTGCTAATTGTGCTGGTTTCAAAACTGGGGTGTACCAATAATTGAAATTTTCATTCAGATAAGCCTTATTTTTCTATTTATAGTTTACTGTATATATTCAGTATCAGCATGTTTGTCGGTACCTAAGCTCAGTAAGTTACAGCAGCACAGAGCATGTGACTCGGCAGAAAAGAAGATGGGGAGCTACTGGGGCATCTTTGGAGACAGAGATCTTCCCTGCTAAGTGGCTGTGGTTGCCTTGGACTGGTACAAACCCCCAAAACCTAAGGGTGTATTTATTAACATTGGAGACAAACACTGCCCATAATGTTGCCCATAACAACCAATCAGCAATTACATTAGAACAGTCACCTAGAAAAACAAAGATCTGATTGGTTGCTATTAGTAACATCACCAGTAATGTTTGTCTCCAGTGTTATTAAATAAACTACATCATGTATAACATTTCTGCCCTATGTCTTTAGTTAAGCTTTAGTTCTCCTTCAAGGCCTTTGTCAACTTGGGGCCACTGTTTTGTGCAATAAAATAGTCTCAATTTGAATTGGCAAAGATCAATGTTAAGACTTTAACAAATTTTTTTAATTGACCAAGACTATTTTTTTTGTGCTGAGATCAATATAGGATGGATCAGATTTAGCAGAATCACCTTCCCTGACCCAATTGTGCTCCCATGAAAACACTGTTTAACAACTTGCATTATCAGCCAACCCTGTGGACCTCTTGGAAACTTCCACTACATTTTATTTTAATTTTGATTCTCGTTACTAGCACGATTTTGCATACGTTATTCATTTGCAGTTGTTGTAAGTGGTAAATCCATTTAATAGACATATACTCACTGGTACTCCTTTCTCGCCTGCAGCTCCAGATGGCCCCTGGGGGCCAGGTCTTCCTGGGGGCCCAATAGGTCCTCCTTGCCCTGGTCCACCTCTCTCTCCTGGAGATCCCTGTTTGAGGCATGCAGAAGGTTAAGGCAGTTTAAGCAAGAACACTTACCATTCTCTTTTTCTCTTTTTCATATATATAGTATTAACCAATGTATTAATATATATGTAATACTCCTAATTAAAGGAACAGCTCAGTGTAAAAATAAAAACTGGGTAAATAGATAGGCTATGCAAAATAAAAATGTTTCTAATATAGTTAGTTAGCCAAAAATGTAATGTATAATGGCTGGAGTGAACAGATATCTAACATACAGAACATTACTTTCTGCTTTTCAGCTCTCTAACTCTGAGTTAAGGCCGATAAAGGCTGCCGACAAACCTTGTCTGCAGCTTATTGGCCCGTGTATGGGGCCCTCCGACGGGCTTCCCGATATCTGACCAAAAGTCGGGCAGATGTTGATAGGACGGGACTAAAAATCCCTGTGCAGATATTAAGCCACAATCATATGGTGGAGCAGGCTTCACTTTAATGCATTATATATGGGAATATAACTTGGATCATATTGGATTAAACTGCATATAAAAAAACAATATCAGAGACAAAGGAATTCTCATAGCAAACTGTATATTTATATGTGTGTATTTGTATGTGTGAAATACCTTAATATAATGGCACCAGTAAGCTTTGTACCTACAGAGATAGATTTCCTATCTGCAAAAAACTGTTTTTGTACAGCAACTCATTGTGACAATATAGTAGCATACTTACTGCGGGTCCTGGGGGGCCTGCAGGGCCTTCATTGCCTTTAAGACCAGATCCGCCCTATGGATGAAAATTATATAAAATTACTTTCAGGCATCAGATTTCAGTTTATATATAGATAATATCCCCTGAGATATTGCATAGAAATATATTAGTACCTACATCTTAGGGTTAAACTATGAGTTATATATATCACTTGGCTGTAAATAGAGTGTTAAAGGAAAGGCCAATCTTGTGGTGTAAATTAGACCTCGGTTGGTCAAAATATTTGAGATTCTGGCTTTGACCTTTTATTTAAGGTAAAATGATGATGATGATGATGATAAGGTAAAAGGCTGTAGATACAGAGGGAAAATTGAGGACAGAACCCACTATTGTGTATCTTGGAATGCAGCGAGTTCAATATCGTCATCATATTATGGCCCTACCGCAACAAACCCTGCATTTCAATTTTCTTGTTACTTATCTTGTAGTACTGTAGCTCAACAGTCTCAAAACAAAAATGACCAGGCGTGACACTTTTTAATACACAAAGATATTCATTTACCTTAGTTTTATACAAATTGCCCCTATTATTAAAACATATTATTCTGTGGGGTTCTCTCTACACCCTATTATGTGACACATTTCCCTGTAGACACAAACTGTGGGAGAACTGCATGTTGAGTAAACAGCACTGAGAGGAGACAGATTAACTGTATGTGGGGCTTGTTTTAACCACACCATCCTCAGTATTATTGATCTCATGGTCACTGTACCAATTGAAAAATTGCAGATTTCAGAACGAAACATGTTGAAATATAACATCATGGTAATGTATGTCTGTACCAACTTATATAAACAATTTATTCATTTATGAGCTACAAACTCCAGGGACTTTGTTCTTCCTTTATTTGACATGCCTATATTGGAATACTCTTTTGAAGTTACCCTTCCTTGTCTCTGTTTAAACACACAAACAGGATATGTAACAAGAAATTGCAATGGTTCTTTTACATTTATTAACAATATATGTATGATTTCTATGGACAATGACATTTTGGTACCTTAACTTTTCCTTTTTAGCACTTTTTCCTTTTAATATTAATCACAATGTAACTCACCGGAGTACCCGGCAGGCCTCTCTCTCCAGGAAATCCTCTCAATCCAGCAGGTCCATCCTTACCACCAACTCCTGTTGGACCTGGATCACCCTGCATAAGTAGAATTGGTGAAGTGGGTAAAGAAGGGGGAAAAGTGCCATTCAAAATAAAAGTAATTATGAGTAGTAGAATAAAAAAATGGAAAATAATATTTAGCCACAAACTATATTTTATACAATTGCACAATTTGAAGTGACAAAATGTAGGAGAAGAAAAAAAAAACAGACTACACATTTCATTGGCAGCTAAACTGAAGATTTATTGTAAGTTATGGGGGAACCCTATGGATATCTGAATTATATTCTGTAGTGGAGGACAAATACACAACTGTAAGGGGGACAATTCTCCCATTGCCAGAAAGTGGTCATCATAAAACAAATATATAAAAACACTGAGTACATTGCAAACAAGGCATAAATGGAGGTATTGCCATTTCTATTTCTGAAGGAAGATATATCCATTTATGGCTAATTGTATGGGATAAAAGGAACACTATATGTGATCAGGTAAAATATTGTGTTGGAACTAAAAAAAAAGAAGTAGAAAGTAGTAGGTGTTTTCACACACTCACCTTAGTACCTTCCTTTCCTGATGGACCTGACAAACCTTGCTCTCCTGGGGGTCCTGGTGGGCCAGGATGTCCTCTCTCTCCCATAGGCCCTGATTCACCTTGTGAACCCTATGCAGAAATCAGGGCCAGAAAACTTAATATACAAGGTATACACTCTGAACAACATTGTGTCCTAAATTCAGAATGACATTGTACCCAAAATTCCTCTTAGCACCTCCAAATTTTGTTCATCAACTGGATAATATATTCATCTCGGGCCCCCACTCGCCTGTGCAGACATTGCTGCTTTTCCTTCAGTGTGATTGCCTCTACTGGGCTCTCGACAAGCGGGAGATTCAAAAGACTGTCAAAATCTCCCACTCAGTGCAAAGCCAAAAGTCCAAAGTCCAATAAAGTGGCATGCCACCCCAGATTATTGCCACCCTGTGTCTTTGTGGCTTGTCCACAAACCTAGGCCTGTCTTATCTTCTGCCTAATGCACTGGAAAATAACTGACACTCTGGACTAATAATTGAAATGAAAAACCTCCTATAACCACACATAAGTATTTTACATCTCTCTACTGACAGTTTGAACAGTTGTTCTTTTTTTTAAACTGCTTCACTTCTCACAAGTTTAGATCTCTTAAAAAATGTTCAATGGAGTTTAGATCTGGACTTATTACTGTCCACTTCATCATTCTGTTTTTAACCATGCTGGGATCTATAGTGTGATGTGGGTTATTATCCTAGTGGAGGACCAATCATCTCCAACAGAGTCCCAGCTCTCTGATACTGTGTTCAGTATTTGTGCTTCAAATTCCTTGATAATCTCCTGATATCATAATGCCATACACAGACTCGAAACCCAGTTCAAAGGGCAGAAAAGTAACCCCAAAACACTAGTGTATAAGAAGGTGAAATATTTTCATTACACTCCTAAGGTGGGCCTTTGGTCATGGCCTTTGCCCTAGGAAACAGGGAATTGCCAGGATTTTGTTGTACCCTGCACCTGCCTAACACGCATCTGAATGTCGCAAAGTTAGAGCGAGAAAGTTCCAGTTAACAATAATTACTATAAATAACTAAAATTGTTGTCTATACATAATACTGCAGTTTATTCCAACTAAATGTTGTAATACATAAATATGTATGGGTTAGGGCTTCCCAAGCTTGCTGGTCTAGTGGTGAGCCAGTTACAAAAACTTGAAAGACAGCTAGTAAATCATAACAGAATTAACAGCCTCTTCTGTATTACTCAGTAACACAGCTTATGTTCAAACAATGAATAAAAATAAACAATATCAAAATATGCCATAATGCTGAACCTCATAGTAACCAAGATTATTTTTCATAAATAATTATTTTTCACTATCAGCATCTGAAAAGCATAACTATGATAATAATGAACATAATTCTATTGTAATGGATAGATTAACTTAACACAATTAGTCATCAAAATATAGTTTTAGAAGTAACATAACTTACCTGAGATCCAACAACACCTGGGGGACCAGTAGTTCCAACCTTTCCTTGGAAACCCTACAAAAACATGTGATATAGAATAAATAAATATATCAGCATTATACACTTCTAACATATTCAATTGCAACAATGGTTAGTTGGGCAAAACTGTCATGTATAAAGGCTGGAGTGACTGGATGTCTAACGTAATAGTGAGAATCCAACCTCCTGCCTTTCAGCTCTCTAACTCTGAGTCAAGGTGGCCATACACGAGCCGATAAAAGCTGCTGACAGACCAAGTTGTCAGCTTATTGGCCCGTGTATGGGGCCCTCTGACTAGCTTTACCAATCGATATCTGGCAAATGTTGATCGGGCGAGACTAAAAATCCCGTCAGATGGAAGTATGGATCCCTCTGTCCATTTATTTTGTATGTAGGTGGTGCCTTGGTAGCAGTGGTTTAACTAGCCACTGTTGAAACCGGTTAAAGGAAGTGCACCTTGGCCCCTGCAGGGCCTCTCAACCATCCCCCGGAATTGGGAACAAATGTCCTCCTGATGTGATGAAAAATTTTCCCCTGTCCTCCCACCCCAGATATGTGGGCTATGTGAGATCCACTGCACTCCCAGTAGTTATACCACTACTTGGTGAGTAAATCAATACAGGAAGCTGAAAAAGTACTGTGGCCCTGTTGCAAAAGGAATCCCTGAGATGGAAAAGCATGAATGGTCAAGAAAGGGGTGGGGATTGTGGTCGAGTGGGTGGGGTTTGGGTGAAACATGATTAGCTCCGGGCGTGACCATGTATGTGAGAAGATTTTTTTCATTGGTGCTCATTTTTCTTGTTGGCAGGGCGCACCACCTATTTTGATGTGAGTAGTGGGCTAATAACAGGGCAACATGAATGTATATATACATTGTGACTTTTGAGTTCTGGTCTTTAGTGTTTAAAAATGACATCTATTAATTTGGTGATAGTCTAATGGCAGATATTGTTTGAAAAATATTTTTTTTCATAAAATGTTTTTAAATATGAGTTTTTTTGTTATGGAGACCTGTAATTTCAGTGTAAATTTACTCTGAAAACTTGAAAAATTATGGGTTATTTTCTACCCAAAAATAAAGCTACTACAATAACCCCTGAAGGTAGGCAGTAGTTTATGCCTACTAACTGCCTTGAAGGCAGAACAACCCTTTTAAGAGACATAACTCGTTTTTCCCATGTTCCCGTGTAAAAGTCTATATGAACCCTGTGTTTTCTTTGTTCAGGGTTCTTCCTCTTTGTAAGTTCAGAATCCATGGCGCTTGTGACAAATAAACATTGTCTTTCACCTCAAGTGATCTCCAGTAACTGAATTTCAGAGGCAAACTAAAAAGAGTTTAAGAGGGTTTCTTTCACCTTCCTGTGGGGCAGCTACCAGTTAGGCTGGTTTGAATATGGTAGAAAAGCTGGGGTTCCCATTGTTGAAAGTAGATAATTGTAGATTGGTAATTGGTAACAGCCTACCTGGATTTAAGCTAGTGACTTGCTGTTTGCTATGCAGTCTGCATTACTGCTGCTCTATCAGAGCTGACATCTAGTCTACTAGTATTATGCTGTGTTCTATTTTAATTTCGAAGCAGGCATAGTGAATTCAGTTGTTGTAAACCTGGTTGCGTATAAAAAACACAGTTCTGTGCACATTCACAGCCTGTTGTAGGTCAAGCTTGCTTGTTCCTATGTGATCTGTTTCTTGTTGTTGCTCATACCTCTTCCTGCTTCCCTGGTCCTGTCTAGGGTTGCCACCTTTTCTTGAAAAAAAATACCGGCCTTCCTATATATTTACCTTTTTTTCCTATTAATAACATTGGGATCAACCATCAAAAATACCAGTCAGGCTGGTAAAATACCAGCCAAGTAGCAACCCTAGTCCTGTCCCTTGTAGCAGGTTCCACTTCTGTTTGTTCCTAACTTTAAGTTTGTCTCACTGTTCTTCAGTAGTTTTTTGGTACTGGCTCAGCTGTCTGACTATGTCTAGTTTTGTTCTTTACGGCTCCCTTCCTGCAGTATATTTTTTGCTTCCTCACTTGCACTTGTGGTAGTCTCTGGATTCTCTTGAGGTAAGACTTGGAGCACATAAGTAGTTGAGGGCTAGGAGTGAGGCCAATGGTGGCTGTTATAGGCACAGTAGCATGTATCCTGGGGTTTGGATTTACCATATGTGACTGGTAAATAGCATGACCACCTAAGCTGTTGATGAGCCTTGCCCCAACTGACTAAGGAAAAGACTGGTCTCGGCAGAAACACTATGCTTTTTAATCCCCTTTAGTCCTTTTTAAAGTATATTTTGTCAAACAACAATTTTTTCTTTTTGTTTATTTCCCTACCATTCTGGCTAAACTAAAACATGCCCCAAGATCACTAAATTGTAGTTAAAATCTAGCATCTGTTATCTCAGTATAAACGGAGATGTTACTTCTGAGAAGATTTTGCAGATTTACTCACCACTTCACCTCTCTGCCCGGGATGTCCTGGGATTCCATCCTTTCCTGGTGGTCCCTGCCAAGGAGGAGAGAGTTATGAGAAAGGATTGAAACAAACTATGATAATGAGTTGGAATGATATGTTTTAAATTAGAAGATTCATTTTAACAATCATAATTGTAGAGTTAACACAAGTGCCAAACACCAATGGATAAAGAGCTTTAACTGTCAAACTACTACGACTTTTATTAAATTCACCCATATGTCTTCTATATTACTCCCTTAAACATGGAGTAAGTTATCTTTTTTCTTAGTCCCCAGCCCAGGGCAGAGGACTCACTAATGGCTTCATATACATTTTGTATGAAATTGCTTTAATATTATTTGAACCTTTAACATTTTGTATACCATATGGGCAGCCTAGTACACAATATGATTGTAAAAATTAAAGAAGTTTGAAGTTACTCACTGGTGGTCCCTTGGGACCTGGGAAGCCATTAGAGCCTTGTGGTCCAGGAAGACCCTGAAATAAAAAGATAATTTTCAGTATCTGAAGAGATAAAAATGTGTAGAAAAAAGAACATGGGACTTAGACACATATATAAGAGAAGAAATAATGAGAAATAAACATAGAATGATATCAAAAAGACAAAGGATATATATATATATATATATATATATATATGCATCACAGCCACATATAGTAATGGTTTACATAATATGAGCATGAGGGGGACAGGAAACATTTGAGTATGGTACAGAATAAATGAGGGTTCTGATGTAATTGAGAAAAACTTGGGAAATATGGCAACTTACCCTTTCTCCTGATGGCCCTGATGGACCATCACCGCCAGAAGTGCCCTGTATTTCACAAAAATAAAATTAAAAGAATATGACGTTTCATACTTTATAGTACATCATTACACTCATACAGACAACAGATCTCTGTTATAGCTACAAATATACACTATAAGGTATACTCACAAATAATTTATTATTACAGTGGTGCCCCCCAACCGCTCACTTTTCCTACATAGGGGTCTGGGGGAGGCCGCAATACTAGTGCGGAGAGAGAAATTGCATTCTCTTGCACTAGTAAAGCTGAATGTCTGATTTAGAAAACTGGAAAAATTGTTTTTAAAGGTACCAGGAGCAGCTTTTGTCCGCCCCTGGTACTCTTTTGGCGCTGCTGCCTGAGGTGAGTTTTTCAACTTGCAGCACCCCTGCTTTATTAAAGGACAAGGAAAGTTAAACTAAAGAAGTAGGTAGAAATATTGTGCATTATGTTTTGTGCTTCTGTACAAGCTCAAGGCAACCACAGCCCTTTAGCAGTAAAGATCTGTGTCTCCAAAGATGCCCCAGAAGCTCCCCATCTTTTCTGCTGATTCACTGATTCACATGCTCTGTGCTGCTGTCACTTACTGAGCTTAGGGACCCACTCACAATATAGAGTACAGAATAGAAATGTCACAATATAAGACTGAATAGTAATTAATACGGATAATTACTACATGGCAGCACAGAAACCAGTGCAACTAGCATCAAAATTTAACAATCAGCCCAATAGCATCAGCTTCTATTGCAGGGGAACCTCATTTTCTGCTGGATAATTAGTGATGACCCCTAAGCTTAGCTTCTCAACAGCTGCTCAGAGCCCACTGAGCATGCGAGTGTCACAGACACTTTCCAAGATTGTGACCTCCTGTGACAAGTTTGAAGTCCTGAATCATTGCTGAAACTTTAGGCTGGTGCAATAAGTTCAGTATCTAAAACATGGCATTTTTAGCCATATTAATTTTTTAAGGTTTAGTTCTCATTTAACACACCTAAAGCTGAAACACATACAGCTTTATTATGTGGAACCCATGGATCAAATCATTTTTTGGTTAAGTTGCATATGGAACATTGTGGACAGCACTCCTAATTCTGCTCAATCTATGCACAGTAAAAAGCTGACTGACCTTTGGTCCCGACTTTCCTGTGGCCCCTCGGGGTCCTCTCTGACCTCTAGGTCCCTGTAGAAAGAAATATGGAAGAAAGTATGAGAAAAATTCAAGGCATACACAGGAATTAGGTGTTGCCCTTCTGCTACACAGGGCGCACACTTGAGAGAAAGGTGTTTGCAGGTGAACAACCCCTTTAACTTCGCATCTAAATGATTCTGTGGAGGGGTCCTGTTATGAACTGAAGTGACAATATAACTTGAGTTGTAAAGGAAAGTGAGAGAGATAATAAGACAGCATTTTAATTAGTAAACTTGTCACTCACCGATGGTCCCCTCTCTCCTCGTGGGCCAGATTTTCCTGAGAGACCCTTGAGAGGAAAATCAAACAAATATGTAATATAAAGTATAAACAATATATATATACGGAAATACATTACCTCTTGAATGCCAAAAAAATTATAAAAACTAGTAATGGAACATGGTTTGGCAAATAAACTAACACCTAATAGGAGTACAACACCTTTTTCTCAATTACAGGGAAGTGACTGTGAGAGAAGAACCTGCACTCACCCACAGTAAGTTTACACCTAAAGTGAAATCTTGATGGAGAAGAATGAGCCACTGCATATAGGAAAACTGCAAAATTAGTAATAACTACAGTTTGGTAGTTACAAAACCACAGCCTGGACTGAAGTTATAACATTATTTATTTGGAATATCCAATGAGGGAATGGGATAAAGTGTTTTCTTTGTATAAGGAAATAAAATGTAATTTTAAGGAATTTTCCCATGTAAATGTTTTATATATAAAGTGATGTTATAGTTATTTGTAAATGTAAGTCTATTGAAAGCAGTACATTTCTATCTACTAATACAGGGTCAGGAATTTCCTGCCCTGCATCCAATGCTAACCTGCCCCTTCCTAACCCTCAAACAACTTAAGTTCAGAATAGCAATGCCCCCTTTTGTGATATCAGAGAAGGATGTACCACATGAGGGGTGTGTACAGAGCCATTGATGATATCACAGATGGGAAGAGCTTTGCAGGAAGTATGGACCACAATACTCTCACAATCCATTCCTGGTAGTTGTATAGCAGCCTAAACCCATGGTGCTGTGAATTTTGATGTGGCCTAGTGCATCAGTAATCACTTGCCATTCCCAACCACTGCTTTCCTTGACTACTCTTACCATTTTAACACTACATTGTCAATCAGGTACCCCCAATACGGTTGATACTTTTGACCCCGGTTAAAACCAAGCAAAGGGGGTGGGTCAATGACATCAAAGGGGTGTAATGCGATTGTGGGGCAGGACTATGACATTGTGGGTGGCGTTATTGTGTAACAAGGGTCTGATTGGGTTGACTTTCTGTCCGGTTTTCAAAATGTTAAAGAAGTTTTGAACCAGGCAGAGCCTTCAGAAACAGGGCTGTAGCTTCAAAACAGGATTTTTAACAAAACCAGTCCCAAACCAATCCCTACAATAAACCTTAAACCCTTTTCTCTCCTTTATTAAAATGTTATTTCATTGTCACTGTTCCTCACACATCCTTCTTTTAGGGGCTAATACTTATTACTTTTACACACATATTACAATAATTATATAGTTGATAATATTCATTAACTAGTGTCAATGGTTATTTACAAACCAAATTCAACCGTAGTTGTTGCACAAAAAAAATCTACCTATTACTTGCATCATAAGGCACTCCTTGCATTCTGCACCATTTTGTTTGTCCTGCCTCAACTGAGTATAGTGCTCGTATTGATACGCAGGAACTTTAGAGCTGCATCAATCAGTGCAGTACACTTGCACCTCGAGAATTGCTCACAGATATCCTTTAGATGCTGAGCCCCATAAGTTATGTAACCCCAGCAACTAAGATTTTAAGTGTAACAAAGTACAAAAGCTGTCCCTGTTTTAACACATCACCAGCAACTGCACCAAGAGCATCTGCTCCTCATGACTTTATTATATTTGTTACAATTATAGGTAAATCCCACTGCTTTGTGTGAAATTGCACACTTTGCACATTGAATTTGTGGTAGTAAATTCCCCTTTTTATGTCTGTGTATTTGGCTGCAGTTTACCTCGGGCACATTAACCATATCTGCCACCAGAACATAAGTTATAAAAGAAATGTAAGGATAAAATATATCAATCACACCATATGGAAAGGGTTTTCTATTAAAAATAAACACTGTAACATTTCACATACCCGTGCTCCCTTCTCTCCGTTAGCCCCAGGGAATCCAGGGAAGCCAAGTGAACCCTATAAGAAGATAAAACAAATGTTGAGCACATGCTGTGCCTTGTGATATTATCTAAAAGTAATACTTTACTGCCTGTTTCTCTTACCTTTGTACCCTGACGTCCAGGATACCCGGGCAGTCCTGGTACACCTAGTTTGCCCTAAAAAAAAACTACAAAAGTTAGTCAAAAGCCTCCTGCTATCATGTATAAATGAACAGACAGAAAGAACTACCACATCTCACCTTCTCACCCAACAATCCAATGGGCCCAGGATCACCAGAAGGTCCAGATCTTCCTTTTGGACCCTCAGGTCCATCTTCTCCACGGGAGCCAGGCACCCCACCTTCACCCTGAGGGATATATAAGCATAAGTAAAGTATATCTGGCCCTAAACTGTGCTGAGCAGTATAAAAAGTGCAATTCCTAGTACATATGCAAACCGATACCTGCACTGTAGGGTATGGAAATATGTACCCTCCTTGCAACTAGCACATGGAAAGTAACTAATAATTTGTGAAAGCACAAACAATATATGCGTGTGTCCCTCAGAATATGTAGCATTTGTAATGTAATACCCTTGGAAATAATATAAAGATGATTTAAATCATTTGAAGATTTGCTATTTATTTATTTTTTCAGCAAAAATATTAGTAAAAAAATGAATATACTTGCAGACAAGATATTGGAACATGGCTCCTAAGTGGGTAGGACTTAGAGAGTTTCAAACAAGAGAAACCAACCTGGTTAGGGTGAGCCAAAAAGCCCTTCACAATGTAAGACATGCAGTATAAAGCCTTCTGAAAACAGAAGGTATCTACTTGCCTCATGCTACACACATAACTGCCTAAATACCAATAATGAGGTTGGTTGTTTTCTCTGCTTCACTGCTCTCCAAGGCTTACCCATTCTGATGCCATGTTACAATATCTTGCACTTTACTCCTCTGCTCCTCACTACATATCCTCACATGTGTATTTTACTTTTCTGCTCCTCCATTCCTCTCAGACTGCTGTCTTTTTGTATACACATCCAATACCGTGCCTCATCCTAAACCTTTCTATATTGTTTCTCCTTACCTCTTTAATTCAATTCTTGATTTTCTCCATAAGGAACTCTACCTCTTTAAAAGTAGACTTAAATTGTACAATATGAAGCACTAGAAATGTATCTAGCCTAGTCTTGATTCTTAAAGGAACAGTAACACAACAGCTTATTTATATAAACAATAGTAGTGTTTCTGAAGCAAACACAGCAGTTTTACCAGTGCAGGGCAACACTACATAATATTTTTATTACTTTAAAACAATTAAATTTTTTTATGTTACTGGTCCTTTAAAGGGGTGGTTCACCTTCAGGTTAACTTTTAGTATGTTATAGAATGAGCAATTCTA
>CM044446.1:51151702-51230303 GCA_024363595.1 Xenopus borealis | reverse complement strand
AATAAAATTCACACCGGTAAATGCTTCATGATCCCCTTTTCTGATTTGCTATCAAGCTGGAAGTCATCATTTGAAGGTAGTGGGGAGAGCAGGAGAAGAGCTCAATCCACACCCACCTGCTATCCACGAAGAGGAGTACAAGGGCAGCCCAAACCGCAGATTTAAAACAGTTATTTTGAGTTGATGAAAGGTATAGCTAAGCTATAAAAATCATAATTATTTCCCACTATACAATACAATTCATGCATATTTAAGTGCATCTCATGCTTGCCTGCTAGTTATTTGATGGTAAAAGAAGTATTATTTATAAGAGTGCTGTCCAACTGGTGGTCTTCTTTGGCCACGAACATGAAAATCTGGCTGCTGTGACTGCTTTCCTTGTGTAAAATTTGGTATCAGTACTGAGATTGTTCACAATTTTTCACACCTGTAATCACCCCTGCATTGTTCATACCTGTAATCCCCATTGTATTGCTCACCCCTGTAATACCCAGGTAGTGTTAACACCTGTAATCCCCCTGTATTGTTCACCCCTGTAATCTCCCCTGCATTTTTCACACCTGTAATCCCCCCCATACTATTCACACCTGTAAAGCCATATACTGTTCACACCTCAGGCCCAGAGTGGTCCTGATAGGTTTCTCCTGTCTCCTTTCCTATTCTGCCTGTGTGCATCATACTCAGCCAGATGTGATCCCTGTGTGTGCCATACACTGCCTGCCCTATGCTCCTTGTGTGCCATACTCTGCCTGCCCTATGCTACCTTTGCATGCAATACTCTGCCTGTCCTTTGCTCCCTGTGTGTGCCATAGTTAGCCTGCCCTATGCTCCCTGTGTGTGCCATACTCTGCTTGCCCTATGCTTTCTGTGTGCAATACCAGGGAGTTGCAGTGCTATCCACGGGGGAGGAGGAGACATATGGATTTAAGGGTATGTGTTAATATGACTTAAATTCTTCACATGAGTGATGACCTATATACCTGCAGAGAGCACCAACCATTTGTTTTTATGGTGTGTTATCACCATTAATGTGGAGATTGTTTTAAAAGTTGGTGTGGTTTAAAATGAGTGTGATTTAAAAAAGAGAATGGTTAACACTGGCTTCTATTATCGGCTCTCCACCACACAGACCATAAAAAGCCCGGCCCTTAGTACCACAGAAGTTGGACAGCACTAATCTAGAATGTGTAGGCAGAAAAGTTAGAGGTTATATTTAAAATAGAAAGGGGAATTGAGGGGTTTGGGACAGTACTGGATTTTTTTGGGTACCTTTTCACCTTTATGCCCTTTCAAGCCACGGATGCCATCGATTCCCTGTAAAAGAAGTGAAACACACAAAAATATAGAGAGCAGGACAGGTTTAAACACATTTTCAAGGACGCATGTGAGAAAAGAGAAGAAACGGATTGGAAGGTGTTAAAACACCTTGAAGTTTTGGAGAGACAGAAAGAGGGGGGAAAATTATACAGATCTGCTAAACAACTGCCAGAGAGACAAAACAGAACGAAAAGAAAGTAAAGCAAACACTAAGAAGAACAGAAGGAAAACAGAAGGATTTCTTTACTTTACCTTTCCGCCACGTGGCCCAGGATAACCAATAGGACCCTGTGGACCAGTAGGACCCTTTAAAGGAAATAAATGATATATTAAGACTGATACAATAACTGATGTAAATAAAAAACATATAGTTCTAAAACCACTTTTTAGTAATTTGAGGTGTCGTGCGTCAGTATTAATAATACAGAAGGTGACTCATAAAGGTTAGATAACATGGGATAAGGAGGGTGGGACCATAAGGTGTTAAGTCGTGGTAAATCATTTGTTACTCTAGAGGTGTTGATAGGGTAGTCCAGTTACTTGGACGTCCAGGGTAATGATACTCCTGACAGAAACTGATCTCATCTGATTCTTATGGAGGATAGGTCTTCAAGAATATATCATTCTGAATGGTGATTGGACTTCCCAGTGTGGGGCAGAATGGACTAATCACAGTGCATTTAGGTCAGACAGAAGAATTGCATGTGTTTGCCAGGAGCCACTTACAAGGTTGCCTTTAGTCCCTGCTAGGCCTTCTTTTCCTGGATGTCCCTAAATGAAAATGCATAAACATTATGTGATATTCCACATATTATCACCATCATAGCATAATTAATTTCATATTCTCTCTTGTAGTAGTGCAAAATAACCACTCAAAAATCCAGTCCCACAAGGGTCACTTCTACTGTTATCTTTTATGCAAAAACACACCACACAAGGCATTTAGATTTAACAACATCAAAAAAATCAGGTGGATGCAGGAACAGGGTGTAAACAAACAGTGGGTCCTGTCTAAATTTTCTTCACATTGTTACAGAAATAGCGCGAAAAACAGAACATATGGTCAGGGAAAAAGGTTATCGGTGCTTGTGCGAGTTATGGATTTGAATAAATACTTTTTTTCCTCACCTCTGACTAATCTGTGTTCATGTTTTAAGTTATACTAGCAGCCCACATGCTCCTGAAATATGTGATGATGTGCTATCCCCAGTTTAAGAACAGGAATACAAGAAACAGCAATGGCTTTTTCGGTAGAAGAGATTTATGTAAAAGGCATAATTGCTTAGACTCTCACTTGTAATACAACAGCTTGCATCTTGTAACTAGGAATTGCACATTATAGAGAAAATATTCCTCCATATAGAAATGAAAGAGTTCTTGTTCTCATAAATAGTTTATTTGTGTTAACAGTCTATTCCGTTTACATGTAAATATACCTGGTTAGTCTTGACAATTCATAGGAAAAACACTATAAAAATAAAAAGCTAAACGAGTCCATAAAAAGAAAAATAAATATGATCAGATGAGTAACCATCCAAGTCTGCCTGCTTTTAGATAGGTGATACAAGAAAACATGACATCAAAAAGTTCAAGTTACTTGCTGGTTTTACCCTGGGTGGTGTATATCTATATAACATAGAAATTATATTGCAATACTTACAGGAGGTCCATCAGACCCAGGAATACCAGGCAGTCCAGGTTTGCCCTGTGTCCCCTGTAAATAATTAAATAGTAGTCAGACACTACATATATCTAATGCAGCATAGTATCTCCAAATTAATACATACAATTCAATTAACCCCTTCTATCTTACCTTATCTCCTGGTGGTCCCATAGCTCCCTGTGGCCCTGAAAGCCCCAGAGTTCCAGGAGTTCCTTGCTGTCCGGGGGGACCAGGCTCACCTTGTGGACCCTGAAAGTAAAAAAGTAAATATGTGCAAAATATCCTACTTACAAGAAGTAAACACATTTCTTGTGTATCTCACATTTTAGGCTTAAAGGAGAAGGAAAGGTGTTTTTACTTGGGGTGCCAAAAGTTAGGCACCCACCAAGTGATTGTATCTACTTACCTGACACCTCTGGCTTGTACACCTGTCAGGAGAAAACTGCATGGCCTAGGGTTATTCTAGTGAGCACTAGGCTTTCTGCTTCTTCTTTCTTCAAATTTCTGGGGGCAGGCACATTCACAGTAGCACAAAATAGCCAGCTTTTTGTTAAAGTTTGGCTTTTTGCTCTACTATGCAAGTACAGCCACGAGAAGAAAGAGGAAGCCAGAAGATGATTGCTCCATGGTGCTCCCTGCAATAATCCCGGGCTGGTGCAGTTTTTTGCTGATAGGAGCACTGGCCCAGAGCGTCACATAAATAAATAGAATCACTTGGGGGTGCCTAACTTTTGGTTCCCCCAAGTAGAAAATGCCTTTCCTTCTCCATTAGAGGTTGTTTCAGTTTATATAAAGACATACTAAAGCTGAACCTATGTTGCCAGCTAATTTGCATATGCCTTATAACTGCATAGTCTCATGATATGAGGGTAAGATTTGAAAAGTTTAAAGTGTAAATCTTCTTACCAGGTTTCCCTTTGGTCCAACAGGTCCGTCCATACCTCTCACTCCCTGTTGAAATACAGAGAGGAATGTTATGTGGATAAGGTCTTCTGAAACTGAAATAATATCATGGAGCACATGGATGGATACTCACTGGGGGCCCAGGAATGCCAGGGGGTCCTTTAGGTCCAAGTAATCCTCTGACTCCCTAAATAAACGGTACAGGTTAAAAAGAAATAGATCGAGGTATATAATCTCTAATTACATACACTATGCATTCATCCTCAGTAGTACCTTCATAAGGAAGGTTGAATCATTTGAGGGCAAGATACTGATCAAAGACTACCGAACTTTTGGATAAAGCTGACTGCTTGGTTTGCCACAAGAGTATGGTACAGAGGGTTCATTGATCTGGACATAAATCAGTTAAGGTATCCATATTCCAAAAAAGTGAGAACATTGACATCTTCCAAAGACAAGAAATCTGTGGCTGTGCTTCTTACAGTGCTTAGTTTTAACCTAAGACTTGCAGGTTCCCTGTATACCACTATGCCATTTGATACTAAGGGTGTGGATGGTGCTGCACCAGGGCCCTCACCGACTTGGGGCCCTCCTAGGGTTGTCACTTTTTCTTGATATTTATCTTTTTTCCTATTAATAACATTGGCATCAACCATCAAAAATACCGTGTGGCAACCCTAGGCCCGCCGGAGGTTTACACAATTGCAAATCCACCATGATCTCCACTTCTGGAGAAGGGTGGGAGGACCTGGCTGCATAGTCTGCATCCGGGGCCCCTGCACCAGGTAGTTGCTTTACCGCATATTATTAAATTTTCCACTACATTTGCAGAGGAAAAATTTAATAAAGTCATAAAGGTAAAAAATATTTTGCGATATAATATTGTTAAGTTACAATGCAAATTTTTTATGTAAATAGCGCATAGGCAATGTAGTTTTGTGGACCAAAAATGGCAACTTTTGTAGTAATTTTTGCATACTTGTGCAAACTATAATATTCACAATCTTTCATTCAATTGGAAGAGTGTGTAAAATAATTTCTGGGTTCATAAAGTTATATTACATTTGCAAAAGGTAAAATTGTAAAAGCAATCATTGTTTGCATTGCATTTTTTCCCATTATCAACATTTATTAAATTCCACCATTATTCCATTCCATGGCTTGCCTTATTATGCACTTTATACATCCAAAGGGTATATGCAGAACTTCAAGTTTACATGCAGTTTCTAAAATTATAAAATTCAAGCTACCCTTGAGAAAGCTGCTTGAATAAAAAAGGAAAAAGTAAGAATGTAGGGTAACCCAAACTATACATGTATCATATATTGAACAACTGAATGATCAGTCAAATCAGAATATCTCCGATAGCCTGGACTAAAACGCAAATTTAGCAGCATAGCCCTGGGTAGAGAACAAATTACTGGAAGGGTCATGCAACCATAAGTATCTCTCCATTTGGCAGTTGAAAACAGATAGCAAGATGCATTGTAGATGAAAGACATGGGCTCCCATTGAACAAGGATATAAATTGCACCTTACGTCTTATTTCTGTTTCATGGAGCTGTATGTTGTTTTTTGTTTGTCCAAAATAAAAGGCTACTTTATAATTGCCATAAGTATAGAAACATACATGTAAAATTGGAAAGCAATATGTCCACAAGAAATAATCAGTGGAGTTTGAAATAAGGTATGCAGGTTTAGACATATATATGACCTCTATCAACATGGCTACTACTGACCTCTATCAACATGGGTACTACTGAGATTTTAATGTTTGTACTTACTGGTTCTCCTGGTAGACCACGAGCTCCAACCTCTCCATCTCCTCCCTTGAAAGAAAAAATAAACGTAAAGGTGGCATAAAGCATCAATCACATTTGGTTCATATATATTTAGGATCCATTCTTGTAAAGTGACTACTTACCCTCTCTCCATCTTCTCCTGGTCCTCCCATAGGGCCTTGGACACCACCGTCACCCTACAAAAATAATCATATATTTGACAAACATTTCTATACTCATGGAACAAGTACCCTTCTAGCAAGCACACTCAGTTTTGTGTCTAAATATGTGTTTTGTAGTCCAGATAGATACACAGCACCCTTATCCCAGGGCCAGAAATAGGTGCAGACAGAAGGGACATGTGCATAGGGCTCAACAATGTGGGATAGGGGGCACTGGGAACATACCTTTTCAGTTTGCAGGTCTAGTTCAGGTCCTTCTTTAACTCTGGCTGAAGCAGCTAATTGAGGGAACTGGGGATTTATCACACTCCATGGTGAAATGCACTGGGGGAGTGGAGGGGGCACAATCGAGGGTAGGGAGTTTTCATTGGAAACCATTGTGATATGGCCGGGCACTGGTGTTTATTTTAACAAGTCCAATATTATATTTTAAAATAAAGATAAATTATAGACATATAGTTCTTCTTTAAATCATTCACCAGTGCAAGTTAAGTATATATATATCTGTGACAACTTCCCACAGTTTCTACATAATTCAAAGCTAATTCCTTGGAAGTGCAGTTATAAGTGCTCCTGCATCTAAAATGCATTTTGGGGTGGAAAAGTGCACACATCTGTACTTGCACATAGCTCCAATTGAATAAATATCAATTCCTACAGGAGATGCACAGAAGCATTCCCCAGTAAGCCTGCATATGGTTGGTTGCATGAGAAAGACTTCTGCATAAATTTTGTTTAAACACGCAACGTAACTGTAGTGTTATTCATTTTACACACTAATCTCACATGTGTGCACACTTGCCCTCTCAAATGTACAAACCTGCACCATTCTTCACATATATGGTGAAATATTTTAAACATACAAAACTATATGTAAAAATTATTCTTGGTAACACATTTCTTTCCCTCATCCAATATAAGAAGTATGAGTTGGCTCAAAAAATCCCTAATAATAGAATTCTGGGAAACTATAAATTTGGCTATAGTTTATGATAGTATTTACAATATCGTACTTACCAAACCCTGATGATATGTTAAAAAATAAGTACAAAAATGCTTTTTTTATTACAAAAAAGTTTATTGCAATATCAAATTTCCCCTTATTAATGCAATTTCACACTCTGCATTAGCAATGTGCACTCTGCATTCGCACTCTGCATTTTGTGGCCATACAAAATCCTTAACTTCTCACCTAGGTATGACCTGAAACCAGATACTGACTTGCAGGTTTTAAAATCTTCTCAGGATGAGGACCATGTTGGCTCATTTATGCAGTCCTTGCATTGAAGGCCAGCATTTACTGACATTGTGATCTGGTTGGATCAGCCTGATATTGATCACCTTAAGGTATGGTTGGTTTTAGTTTGCTTTAAGCAAAAGTTAGAGCGTGTCATTTGGTCTGCTGCCTCAGATGGCAGCATCTCCAGAACACATTTTCTCCTATGCATAATTTACGAAAGTGTGCAAATATCAAATTAGTTAAATAGCTCAGCGTTTAAAATGAACAAATAAATAACTCACCCTGTTTCCTTTCTCTCCAGGCAGTCCAGGAAGGCCATCAAAGCCACGATCTCCCTGTAGCAGAAACAGAGTTTAATTGTGTAGACACATGTGCACAGTTTTATCTAGAGTCAAAATTAAGGTTTTTACCTTCATTCCAAATTCTCCAGGAAGACCACGTGCACCATCAGCACCAGAACGACCCTGAAAACATTAATAAAGAAAGATTAGGAAGAATATAAAAATGGGGAGGGGAAAATAAAACAGTGTCAGAGATTTTTAAAGGAAGAAAAGTGCACCCTGATGAATGATCTGAGGACATAGGTCTGGGGCAATGTCTATTAGAATAAATTATATATTTAAAATTTAGATTTCTTGTTTAGTTTTGGTCCTTCCAGATCAAGACCCTCAGGCCAGATACTTAAAAATGCAGTCAGGGTGAGGACCATGTGAGCTCTTTGACATTGTCCTCACTATTTATAACTTTTGTGGCAAATTCTGCTTTTCGCTAAAATCCATTTTCTCCTTATCTTATTCCAACACCTTGTTGTGAGCAGATTCGCACCAAAATCTGTTTCATGTGCCTGCAGCTGGGCCTATGCACCAAGATGCACCCAGATTTCTAGACTGTAGGACTGGATTTTCAGCCTGTGTTTGAACATAGTTCATGAATATGACCTGTGTGACAGTGCTCTAAAGCAGGAGTTCCCATACTTAAGTAATGCAAGGTCTACTTTTAGTGATGTTGTCCAATTATGATCTACAGCTACAAAATATTGTTAGCATTTTGATGCATGGAAAATATTACTTAAATATTGATTTATGAGAAAATGTTTATTGCTATATGTAACAAAAACTATTTCTTAGGTTACTTTAATATAATAAATAATAATCTGAATGAAGAGCATGAAACAGGAGGTTGATTTACACAAGCTGTTTGTTGACAGTGTCTTGAGATCTACTGATCACCAGCTAAAGGTCTACTGGTAGATACTGATCTATCTTTTGGTCATCCCTGCTCTAAAGCAATCAGTCATAGCAAAGCAGAAACAGGAATAAGACCAAGCTACATCTAGCATAGGTAATAAAGAAAGAAGATGTTAAGATTCAGTGTGTGTTTACAAAAAGATTCTTACTCTTCTCCCTGGTTTCCCTGGGGGACCTGACAATCCCTGAGGTCCTCTTTGTCCCTAAAAGATAAGGGAAAGAAATGTCATCATTCAAGTTAATAAATGAATGCAACATGGCAGCTTGCCTAATTATAAGCATGTACAATATTTGCAGATTTATAAGAATTAAAATTTGAAATGTCCAGTGTGATCTTACATAAAATGATAAGCAAAAATGTGAAACTAAAAAAATTCAATTCAATTGCTTGAAAATGGGAAGAATTTAAATGCAGTTATATCATTTTAAGCTCAATTTTCAATGAGCTCCAAATTTTAAAATAATATCGAAAGCTGAAATTGAAAAATAGATTGAGATTTTAAAAACTCTCTTCAGCATCACCAAAATTAGAGTTTCTTAAACTCAAACTTGGATTCGTGAATTTTTGTCACAAAAAAATCAATCACTAAAAACTCAAATGTTGAAGGTCAAATGTTAGTAAATCTTCTGCTATAAAGCATAGCTTCATCAGTTTAGTCAAGATACGTGCCTTTCACCAAGGTTAGGTGTCCACTGTGTGCTTCTTGTATGATTACCATCTGACCCTGTGTTAGAGTCCCCATGTGCATTCCCAAAATTTTTATGTGTTTCTGGGTAACTGTACAATAAAGCTGCTGGGGATCCAGAGGCTTACAACAGGTATCAGAACCAAACAGGCTGGTTTTAAAATAATTACAAGGCCTGGGGTAAAAGGTTAACTACCTGGGCAGTCGTGGGCACCATTATTTAGTCTCCTCCAACATGAGCACATACATGTTGCATCTCAACACTGATAAAAAGGGCAGAAGTTTGAGTTTGTTTCACTGGTAGAAAAGGGAGATTTGCTTCAAAGTAGTCATATCATTGTCATATAAGGAGGGGGCTGACTAAATGGACAGCATACATGTTTTAAATAAAAGGTGCCACAACAACACCATTGGCCAGCATGGGGCCCTTTAATCCAGGCCATTATATAGTAAGAATAAGAAGGAATCTCAGATCTGGCTCATAACTGGGCCTAAAGATGATGAACCCCAACTTGCATTTCCCCAATATGACCCTGATTTAGGGAGTAGGGGCCAGACATTCTCTATGAGAACTCCAGCTAAAGAGGAGAGCATGAGTGGTGGATGACACAAAGAAACTGGGATGTGTTCTAGGGACAACAACTAAATATGAAGTTGAAGCTAAATTTCTGTATAATGTGCTGTGTATTGGGGCATTTAGAATGAATCTTGTGTAACAAGCTTTTGCCTCTCCCTTCTGCCAAAAAACATTTGGAAAGGCCGGGTGTACACAACATCAATGCCCCCTCTGCTTGTGCACACCTACCTGCTTCATCATGCACAAAAAAAAATCCTCACTAATTGCTTCAAGTGAGCAGGGATTTCTCCATTGTAATGCACCTGCTAAGGGCACTATTTGACACTGCACTTATATTGCTGTGTGTTCGCATTATAGTCCATATGTTATTAAACATAAATTATACTGCTGTGTGTTCTGGGGCAGTAAAGATGAAGCTAGCCCTGCATTAACACACTATGAGGCAGATAAATTTGAAGTTCAAGATTGGGTGAACCACCAGAATCTGAAATAATAATAATAATAATAATAATAAAAAATCTGCCCCTGTGTATATATGGGGCACTATGCGTTAAATTGGCACTGCATATATACTTTAGAAACTAAAAATGAATTTGGCATTGCATTTATTCTTAGGGTTGCCACCTTTTGCTGCCTCAAGGCCCAGACAGAAGGCAGGCCAGTGATGTCATGGGGCGGGCTTGGTGATGTCACAGTCAGTCTAAGAGAATCCTGCCTGGCTTTCCTAAGTTGGAAAACTGGTCAAGCAGTTTCGACCTGGACAGGCCTTTCTGAATAACTAGACTGACTGGATCAGAACCTGGACAGGTGTAAACCCTATTTATACATTTAGGTGTTCTTGGGGACTAAAATTATGTTAGTACTGCATCAATACTCCCATATGTTCAGGGGGGTTTAATGATGATAAATGCAGTTCACTCTACATATGCAGTCAATTCAGTCCAACAGTACATATATAATATATTTATAAATGGTTGCCATGAAACAAACCATTGCAAGAGTAAATAATTACTGTTTTATAGGATTACTTCCATACATAGCATTATATTCAATCCCCTCTGGGTACATATGAATGAAAGAAATTACATTTTAAAGATCTGAAAGAGAGTCTGTTGGTATGACCCATTAAATTTTTTCCTTATCAGTCCCTAGATTTTACTTTGAAAACCTGTTAACCAGTGGTATAACTATAAAGGGGGTGGTTGGGACTGACTAGGGCTTTTGCACATGTGATTTACTGCAGGTGGCCTGAAAATAAAAATTTAGTCCAAGTTCCTGCACTGCTACTACTGGAAACCATATCAGTCTTGGATACAAACTAGGACATGGAATTGCAATTCATAGAGGTCCTCGACCAGCCCAATAAATATTGACTCTCTGTGGCATCTTACTGCAGCTCTTAGCCCTTCATTTGCCAGTCCAGGCCTGCAGGCAATCTTATCTAATTTGGGCATTAATGGGCCACTTTACATCCATTTGACTTGTGTATTTGTCTAATGCATATAATATATCTGTACCATGATCTTCTTCTTGATTTGTGGAACAGTGAGCTCCAATAGCACTTTCAGCACTTTTTCAGTTGGCTCTCAGCTTAGCTCTCCAACTATGTTAAACAGGGGCAGGTCCTGACATCACTGAAGTTTGGGAAGCAGAACAACACTAGAATGCCCATCTCTAAGCAAAATTAATTAAAAATTGATTCTGAATGCAACTGCAACTTGGATGGCACAAGCCACCTAGTTACTCTATATAAAACAGTTTCCACTAAGACTACTTTACTTATGTTGTAAATTAATCTTATTACCTGAGGACCAAAATCTCCAGACTCTCCCTTTAACCCTGGACTTCCAGGAGGACCCTGAAATAGAAAAAGAGAATAATCACAGTGCACTGACATTCTCTACTTCCTTTGCATGGTAAATACTATCCTACTAAATTCTGACAGTATATTTAAAGAATTTTGCGAAGCACACATACTGAGCATAGTGTACATTTTAGCAATGTGCAGAGTGATGTTTAGAACAGTTTTACACAGAGGACCTCATTATGAAGCCTCCCCTTAAAGAGTGTAATATATACCATAGCACATAGAGACAGCTCAATATAACTGCTGTATAGGGAGACAGGGCAAATAAAAGCTGTACAGAAATGATTTTCACTGTTTTTACTTTAAGTTTATAATGTTAGATTAATGATGCTATTTCCAGTAACAAAAGCTAATTAATATATTACATGTGGTAGAGAATCTGTAAAACAATGCAAGGATTTTGCTAACTGCCAATCATCACATACCAGTGGTCCAGATCGGCCAGTATATCCCATGGGTCCAGAAGGTCCACGCAGAGCGAGCTATAAGGAGATAAGGGAGAGGTAAGTAGGAGTTGACTATTAATAGGAAGGAGTATAGAAATTGAAATATCAATGGAACTCACCCTGGCCTGCTGCAGAATGGCTTGAGCCTGTGCCTCTTGTGCTGCCACTATAGGACCCTTAGCACCTGCACTATTCCCAAAGCGAAACTGTAATAGTGGAACAGACAGTTGGTTAGAACTATGAGTTGTACAAGCTATGTGCAGAAAACACATATCACAAGCACAAGTCATTTATCCATCTGAATGCATGTGATAACATCATTGCACAAGCCCCTAAATACAGCTATTAGGATTAATCCTATAGGTCAATTCTCCTTTATAATATTATAGGATCTCCTTTGACTACAAATCTCATAATCTCATAGTCCTTTTACATATACCAGTCTAAGAGACACTAGGAAACAATATAATGGCTCGGTATAATAGGAGGCAATTCTCCCTTTATAATCTAAAAGTTCTAATTATGATTACAAACAAAGAAATAATACCTAGTGAAGGTCTGAAAATCCTGTTCTAGGGCCAGAGTGCAATGCCAGCAGGAGCAAGGCATAGGGCTGGTAGTAAGTACATGGCTTTGTTGAAGCCTGTCCCAGCAGGAGCTCTCTATCTAGTTATGGTCTGCGTAGCCGGAAAGAATGGTGGCACCCATACCTCATGAATACAGAACTGCTGAACGCAGCTCCACTTTGGGTAAAGAAAAGCTGTAAAAATTCAGAAAAGTGCAAGACTGCGGGTTTTTTTTGTACTTTGCACCTTACCCTGCCGATAGTAAGTTACCCCTCATTAGTCTCTTACATAGGTATTGGGGGAAACAATCTTTGTGACAGAAGGGAGGGAAGCTAGGAGAAAGGCAGAATAGTGTGCAACCTGTCAAAACTCATTAAAAAAATTAAGACCAGCTGCAACATTGCTTACATTCTAAAATACTAAAGGTAATACAAAAGTTAACTCTCCCTGTTAGATACATCAGTATTCTTCTACTACAATGTTCATATCATAAATGCTTTAGGTGCTCACGACTCCATTGTGGAATACCAGGTAGATATAGATATATACTATTCAGAGAAACTTACAGGAAGCATGACAGAGCTGCCGGGTTGTCCTGGTAATCCATTGGCTCCAGAAAGTCCTGCTCTCCCCGGGGGACCCTGTTAAATAAGTAAATGAGAACATTACAGAAATCAGGTAAAAAACAGAACTTTTTACAAAGGTAGCTGTTGCAATAGCTATACTAGAATCCTCACTCTCTCCCCAGGATCTCCAACTGGTCCAGGATGTCCATGTCTCCCAGGAGGTCCAGGCAGACCCTTTGAAAGAAAAAAATCCTGTTATCATTGTTTACCTGCATTACTATATTCCTTATATTGGCGCCAGAGGTATAGCAGCATTCCATATTCACCTGTTCCCCAAAGTTGAGTCATTCTTTTAGTGATGTAGATAAGCTAGGTTTAGGAACAAACTGCTTAACCATGCAACACATTTTATGGTACAAGTGAAATTGAAGGTCAGTTTGAAAGTTGTAAAATCCATATGCTGCACAGAAGACTAAATCTACTAAATCTTTTAGTACAGTACAACCCCATTTTACATTTTTCTGGGGAGGAAAAAAATTGTGTAAAATCTGTGAAAATTTTAAGTGGACCAGCTCTCAGCCGACCTGCCCACCAAGCACACACAAGTGAGAATGCACAACTCAGTGGTGTGCACCAACAAAAAATTCACATTCTGCTGAATACCAGTTATATCTCTTTTTTAGGCCACCATATGCCAAAACAACCTCCTTGTATTAAGGATTTTGAAATTAAGTTTTCTTTTAACTCCAAAAATATTTCTTACTCCAAATTTTATTTGGTCCTCCTCGTGGTATTCCTGAAAAGCAGTATAGCTTTTGTATGCCTGGCATCGTTTTGACAACAATCTAACAATCCATACTCCATTTTCAATTTAAGCTACCACTGTCAACACCATAGCCATGCAACACCTGCAACGTGTAGACAAGCACTTGATCACTTTATTAGACTAAGTAATTCCACATCATTATTTGGGGGGGACAGTCTGTAATACAGCAAATAGACGGCGTGGCCTGCCCCAATTGACCTATGCAGTGCTTTCTTAGGAAAAAAATAGGCCCCTTAACACCCTCCCCAACAAAGGAGTTTGTTGGCAATAGAAATGTGACATTGTTTTATTAGCAATTGGTTTTAAAGGGACAATATCCCTTACAAGATGTGTATAAGTTTCCCCATTTAAAGGTTTGATTAGGTAACCTTCTTACAATACCCACATGTATTGGATTCTCTGGATAAATAATAATTACTAGAAGGTCATGCAGCTTGAGTACTTCTCAGTTGATTGGCAGCATCCAGAGAAGACTGAGCATATGGTGCCACTGCACATTAAATAATGTATAAGGGAGATTTTGTGGTTATCCTTGTTTGTATGGGGTTTTACTGGTATGAGATGCACTACTGCTGGGATAGTACAGAAAGCTGAAGTCATTCAATAAAGGTACAACATTTCTAAATACCTAACATTTACTCTTAAACAGCATAGAGTTAAAGTTAAAATAAATTATTTCAAGGGTGATTTATCAAGGTCTGAATTAGAATTTCTGCCATGATCCTAAATTTTTTTTCCACAAAAACATACAAATTCGAGGTATTTAAGTCAAGTTTTTTTTTCGATCCAAATTTAGTTTTGAGTTTAATTATTAGTAAATTAGCCAAATTCGTGGATGGGAGTTAGGTCAAGTTTGTTTCTGGAAAATAGGAGAAAAAAATTAGTTTTATTGAATATCCCCCTTGCAAAATCATATTAACTACGTAAAAATAGCCAAACGCGTTTCAGGCTTACCCAAAATTCAAAGGAGCATAGGACTTTATGTTAAATATTTATATGACCTATTTTAGCCACTAGAGGACCTTGTTGCACAACTTTTTACTGCTATAAGACATTGGAATATCCTGTATTTGGTGTTTGATTATTTATACATTTCTTGTTGGGCATAGGGCTTATATATTAAGCTGCCTTGTATTGTCAGTAATAAAAGTTGCAGCTTTTTTTCAGAAAATATGCCACAACAATGTATGTGTGCCAAGTTACTGTAGTCTTTAGTCTCATGTAGCTTTTACTACATCAATCGCAACAATTACTTAACAGTAACATGATTATTGTGCAAAGCCAGATACCATAGGCCCAAAGGGACCCTATACTTAATGTCTAAGTTTTTCAAAATATTTCCTTTGTATTTTGTCTTTTGTCAGGACATGAGGTTAAAAGACAAAAACGGTTTCATTCAATCTATGGGAGCATGGGTAAAGATGACGTATTATACATACCGCAGGACCTTCTGATCCAGGGGGTCCTTCAACTAACATTCCCTGGAAGAGATTAAAAGAAGTAGTGTCAGAAGTATATAAACCACTGTATGGGCTTTTTCTATACTGCAGAGTCAGTGAAAAGCACCTGAATGAGCACTCTAAGCTTGTATTTATTGTAAAACATAAATTCAGAAATCCATTACCAATGTGATTTTCTTTAAACAATTATGCTTCAGCAGCTTATAAAAAGTACATGATTAATGTTTTATAGTGCATATAACAATAAATGCATTCTTACAAAGTATAAATCCATACGTTACTGCTAGATAATGCACCAATCATGTGAGTACAGTCTACTAATAAAGTGAGCTATCCATTCCTTGCTTATAAAAGTATATCAACTTTGCACATAAGGCAGGCGGTACAATAATAAAATCAGTTTACCAAATATAAAGTCAATAAGCAGGAACGGTAGCAATAAATATATATGTAATGGTTGTCATACTTTTGTGGTTCAAGCCTGTGTGTAGGTTCAACATTTGCCCCTCTTTAGCTTATAACAAGGTTACAGATATATTAAAACACTGGTGTATCAATGGCGTGTCATGGTGCCATTCCGCCATTGTTTCAAGAATTTCTAGGCCAGAAAATAACTGGTATCTATGAGAACATGTCAGAACTCTTCAAAAATCTTACTGTAATGGGCGTCAGGCTGAGCCCCTTTGCCTCTACTCCAGGCCCCACAGGGCAACCAATAACATACACTGATGGTATGTACTCTACACTACACTAAGCAAGTTTTACATTTTTTTAAAGGGATACTGTCATGGGAAAACATGTTTTTTTTCAAAACACATCAGTTAATAGTGCTGCTCCAGCAGACTTCTGCACTGAAATCCATTTCTCAAACGAGCAAACAGATTTTTTTATATTCAGTTTTGAAATCTGACATGGGGCTAGACATTTTGTCAATTTCCCAGCTGCCCCGGTCATGTGACTTGTGCCAGCACTTTAGGAGGGAACTGCTTTCTGGCAGGCTGTTGTTTTTCCTTCTCAATATAACTGAATAGTACGCAGTGGGACATGGGTTTTTACTATTGAGTGCTGTTCTTAGATCTACCAGGCAGCTGTTATCTTGTGTTAGGGAGCTGTTATCTGGTTACTTTACCATTGTTCTGTTGTTAGGCTGCTGGTTGGGGGGAGGGGTTGATATCACTCCAACTTGCATTACAGCAGTAAAGAGTGATTGAAGTTTATCAGAGCACAAGTCACATGACTTGGGGCAGCTGGGAAATTGACAATATGTCTAGCCCCATGTCAGATTTCAAAATGAAATGCGATACGCCTGTAGCACAACAAAAACTCATATTACATATTAATTCATCTACTGACATCAGTTTCAGACATCATATCAGTTGTACAAAGGTATAAAACCAACAGCATCCCCTGTAGGTTATGCATCTTTCCTTTGGAGAGCCACAACCATTTTCTTAGGTTTGTTTCTTTATGGGTAAAATGGGCACACATACCACTCCTTGGTAGCCTGGGCCATTGTGCTATACCACGTAGATGCTAATAAACTATTACAAACTTAAGTATCTGGACACCAGCTGGTCCAACATCTCATTCTAAAATTGAACTTCAAATAGAAGTTGGTCGTGTTTGCTCTTCTTGGAAAGCTTTGCACTGTATGTTAGAACATCGGTGTTGGGATTTGTAGAATTTGCTTCTTTTGAGCCACAAAGTAATTAGTACAGTTGGGAATTAATGTTGGGGATAGCTCATTTTATTCCAGATACTGTTTGTTCTGTAGGGCTGAAGTGAGAACTCTGTGCAAGCCAGTCAAGTTGTTCCATTCCTGTCTCAGTAAACCAATTCTAAATGCACCTCCTTTTGTGAATGGCAGCATTATCAAGTTGAAATAAAACATTGCCACAAAGTAAGAAGCTGTCAAGAATGCCATTATTATGTACTATTAACATTTTTATTGGTGGCATCAGATGCCCTAGTTTAAACTATAAAAAACAGCTCTACAGCATTATTATTATTAATTATTATTAATATATTAATGTAAATCTGAATGAATTATTAGGGATGCAAGGATTCTGCCAAATCCTTCGGCTAAATCTGAAACTAAATCTGAATTCTAATTTGCATTTGCAGATTATTGTACAGAGGGGTTTAAAAGAACAGCATGCACAGTGTGCGAGAAATATATAACAATTTCCCTTTTTGTGGGACCAAAAGTCACGTGATCTCAAGAGTTCAGATTCGAATCAGTCAGGCACTTGAGTTTAGCCAATTCCTGCTCATATGTGCAGGTCCATCCCTATTAATTATGTCTTAAGAAAGCAATGTTATCCTTGAGAAAGCTCACTAGTTTGTGACTGAAACATTGAATCATTGATGGGGAGCTAATGGGGCATCTTTAAAGTCACAAGTTTTTACTACTAAATAGTGGTGGTCATCTTAGGCTAGTAAAGAAATCCAACACATATGCTTGACCTTTCTATCCTACTTATTTGTTGAGCTTTAGTTCTCCATTAAAGACACACTCATATCCAGCATTGCTGACATATGTCTTAAAGGCTCCAGCAAATAAAATGTGCAAGGTTTCTACATGGATTCATCAAAGATTGCTATTTGAAACAGAAAACAATAACATTTGATACTATGCTAATAAGAGAATTACAAATGTCTCCTTTGTTTGACATTTTAAAATTTTCATTCAGAATTGCAACAAATGCACAAAAATGCATATGTGATAAAGAACACAACCAAATGTTTTTATATGAATAGACCCAATCACCTTTTTTGAAAATGAATAAATCAGCCCCCAAGACTTATTATACAGGTACTGCAAAGTCAAAACTGTGGTTTAATTCAAAGGGTACAGTCAGCCTATTTATTGACAGCAATTACTTACTGACTCAAAGACAGCTGACTCTCCTTTGTCTCCTTTGATCCCACGGGGTCCACTGAAAGCCTGAGGGTAGCACACATATAACCACAAATAGGCAGTTATTTAGTATCACTAAGTTCTGATGATGGTTGTTAACTGACTTTTATCATACAACAAATTATAAAGTCATCACTGCACTGTCAGCACATTCTTTAAGTTTCCTTCAGTACCTTTCTGCATTTATATTTGTGTATTATATTCACCTTTTTGCTTAACACATAAGTTAAGTCATACGTCATATACTTTAGTATGTAAACATTGTCTCTTTATGGGACAAGAGGTGCTGTAGATGAGTGTCTAAATACACTATTATAATACATAAAAGCCATGATAACCTGCAAAATATATCCTTATAAATGGTACTCAGTAACTGATCAGTTGTAATCAGTGCATTGTGATATCATTTGTGTCCCATGATTTACTGGAACCTGTGTACCCCTGTTGTAAAATACCATGATATTCAATCACTGCTGAGTTATGAGACTGGTAAAAAAAACTTTTGGTCTGCAGCCTTGTGTCTTCAAATGGTCATGGAACTCTTTGGTGATTCCTAATATGATCACTACATGCAATTTATTCTCTCCATATTAGAGGGAAACTAAATGAGAGAAAAAGTAACTTTATAATAATGTGTTTTTAGCGGCAGCAGGGATATGCACAAGCAACAATATTACTGGATTACAGTCACATCATAAAATTCCCTATAGGGATTTCTATGATCACATATGCTGAATTCAGAATGGATCATATAATAATCAGAGGAAATAGCTTCCTTGGCCTTGCAAGGTTCAGTTTGGATTGAACTTTTGACATCACACATTAGAACATGATATCAAGGTGAAATCAACCCAATTTGTGGATTTAAGGCAGCAAGTAAGGAAATAAGGCATGGAAGCAGTACATAAAAGGTCACGAGAAAACAAAGGATTAGATTTAGACATTAACAAAAGAAAATGACATTAAAGAAGACAGAGAACAAAAGAATAGCAGATAGTAAGCAACACAAATGACGACATAAAGAAATAATGTGCAAAAAGAGATCACATAAGTAAATAAAATATGATGAGAAGGTGGCATTAGTGGAACAGGGAATGACACTGTCACAAAGGAAATGGCATCACACAGGAACACACTGAACAATAGGGATGGTTGAATTTTAGGAAACGTGCAGGTTGTATAAAGGAGCTTCTTATTCTTGGTTAATTTACAGGGACTCTGAACCAATGAACTTACACCTCCACTTTCAGGAGTCTCTGCTGAGAGAACAGGACCCAGGTGTGTGGTTTCCGAGCCCTCCGTGTAATCCTTGTATACATATTCATAGTCCAGTCCTCCTGGCGGATTGTCCTCCTCCCCAGTCATATACTCCTCTGTGAAGGAATCACTGCCCTTGGCAGCCACAGAAGGCTCCTGTTCTTTTGTCTTTCATGATGGGAGGAGATGAGGAAAGAATAAAGATGGGTGCAGAGGGGAAGGATGAAGTGTGAAATACAACAAAACTCCAAAAGTAGAGGTGTAAACAGGAGGTGGAGTTAAAAAAAAACAATGTAATACCTATAAGCCAATTGTGGGTCATTATGTATAGCAAAGAAGAGAAAGAGTTCAGAACAGGTTAAGTCACTGAACTCAAAACTGCATTTTGCTGGAGAAGTTTTATTACTGGGTAATGCAACACTTATCTGCCACTGATTTACTAGGCAGGAAAAATAATATACCGATAGGCTTATATTCCTTTGGTATTAACACAGTAGCCAATATTTCATGTGCTATCCAGGATAATAATATGTTTTCTGGTCACGACTCACTCATATATATTATTTTATTATTAAAAAGGTAAATAATCCTTTTTCAAAAAACAAAATGGAAGAATCACCAGGAGAATTTTTGTATCATTGTATTATGCAACCTTGATTGGGGGAATAGTGAATACCTGGGGGGTAGGTGAGACATCCTGTGTGGCCTTTTCCTCCAAGCCCCCATATACTTCCTCCTCTTCCAAAGGAGGGGCAGTGTAATCAAGTTCCTTTTCTGACATGGTGGGCTCAGGGGTTTCAGTGAAATCAGGGGTAAGAGATGGGTCCTTGGGGATAGGGCAGGGCATATTGTATAGGAGAAAATATGAAGAGATAGGGTGGATGTATTAACAGGAAAGGAGAGAAGTAAAATTGAAAATAGGGTAAAGCATAAAATATAGAGAAGCATAAAAATAAAAGAGATGGAGAAAAAAAACATTTCAAGCATTAGTGTGTTATAATATCATTTCTCTCCTCATGCTGAAGGAGAAATTATTTGCTCCATCATAAATTCACACAGAATGGTCATTATCACAGAAGAGAGGAGAGGGCTGATAATGAATCCTGACTGAATTGTCCCTATGATGATGGGATAGGCTTTTTCATTCACTCACTGTAAAACCTTTACACAGCAAAACAAGGGAAACATCTGAAGCAAGAAGACAAATATGTGACACCGAACCACAATGGATTGGGATGATTTATTTATGTCCATCTATATAATTCTCATCTGAATTAACGTTCACCTAAAAATAACTTTTAGTATGCTGTAACAGTAATTTGTGTGGGGGGGACATGGTAAAATAATTTGCATTTTTACTGCTTTTATCAAACCATGGATTTATAGTTATCAAACAGAAAATGTTTGGTTGCAGCTTTGTTTCTACATTTTATGTCAAAATGAAACTTATTAAGACCAATTATTTAGACAACTAGCAATAACAACATAGTAAAAGTCAATGTGAATGTTCTCTCATGTTTAGCTAAACTTAATGATCTTAAAAAGGGTTGAGCCACTATATAAGAGGGTGACACATATAGCTCAGTTTGCCTTCAGTGTTCTCTTGTTTTTAAGGGGCACAAGTGAATGAGCTCCAAGCAAGGAGCAGTAAAGCAGAATACCGCTAAGTATACACATTACATTCATACAAATAATAGATCCCTTTTGTTTGCTGTCTCCCCTCTCATAAAGGGAAGCCAAAAAATATCCTGAACAGTATGGGATTGGGGCAAGTCAGGTATGTCAGATCTCATTTATGGGATCTGCATACTTTTTTTCTCTACCTGCTGGTAACCATTGCCCAAGTTCCTCCTCTTGGCGCCAGCGAAGTTTTTCTTGGGTTGGGCCTTGCCCACATTATTTTTCACTGGGGTGTTGCGTTTGGCAGGGGCCTTGCCCGCTGCTCCGTTTTTCACCTTGCTGACACTCTTGGCAGGAGGAGGCACCTTTGGCTTCGGCTTGGTTGGCTGCTTGTGGTTTTTGGCCTTGTTTTTCTGTCAGTGGCCAGAACAGTTTGGCAGAATGGGGAATATGGGGATTTTGGGGTAGTGAATATGAAGTACACGTACGAGGTGGCACACAGACAAACAATGAATTGGAGAGAGAAAGAAAGAAACAAGCATGAATAAGACATGTGATGGACTTAGTAACCTTCGTAGATGCAGGAACATAGTGATGCCCAACAAGGAAAGGGTGGGAATCTCTCATCAGCTCTTATATTCATCTCTAAAGAGATGGGAGCGTCCAAATGTCTTTTCTGAAATCTAAACTATGGAATACATATATGTGAATATAAGCTCTTTGTGGAAATATGAATCTTAAGAAACTGTTTGGTAACAAACTTCGGTAAATAGATAAAAAGCGGATGTAGACTCTTGTAATGCCCTAAATGGGCCGTGCTATGTGGTTATTTCATCTAGACAAGTAACGGTTCCTTTGTTATATACAGTTCTTTAAAACTTTGGTTCTGTGGATTGGTAGTGAAGCTTCAGCATATTCAAAAGGAGAAGGGAAAAAATAAAGCTAGAAGAGAGAACTATGCTATGACATCAGAAGGAAAATAAGAAGATTAGCCTGTGTTTGAGTAAAATTTACAAAAATAGTAGACAGCATTCACAAATATGGAGAGAGATTGAAATAAATAATGTTCTTTTTAACAATCTTCATCAATTTAACAGTTCAATTCTTGAGCCTCACCTCAACAATTTCACTGCAAGCTTGATCATTACTTCTTTCGCAGGAACTTTTTATATCTTTGCAGTTATCTCTAATTTTTTTTAATGGTTTAAATTCTAAGGGACAGATTTCGCAAATAGGGAGAGAATAACCAATTAAATCAGAAAATGACTATGATTATTTTAGGAATGTCTATTTATGTTACCTAATGTACCTAAAAAATAGAAGATATTTCATGCACAAGGAGTAGTGAGTACCCAGATAAGCAAAGGGATAAAAATGGCACATGAGGAGATTAGTAAGTCACAGACCAATGCCAGAGACACATGATGCATCACTTTTGTTGTTCCCAGACTGGAAAGTTTAGTGTGTAGCTATAAAGAGGTGCTGTGATTTTCTCATAACCCTCTTTCCTTGTTGGACAACACAATAGTTTACATTTACAGGCGCTGGATGGAATGAGATGGAGTGAGACACAACACCCAGGATGGATACAATGACACATCCACTGGTTACCTGCTCCTCTACACCCTCTTCAAGGGCTCTCACAGTGGGTGGGGCAGGCGTCCCTTCCTCTTTATTGTCATAATAGTATGGATATTCGTAATACTCCACCTCTTCCTCTGCATACTATAAGCGGCAGGAGGGCAGAGCAAAATAGGTACAGGGAGAGGAGAAATATGTTATTGAGAATTTGTAAGAGATTGTGGATTGCTAACAGGCTATAAAAAGACAGAATGGGATGCTCATGTTCTCTGATACATTTTAGTTTTAAATATATACCATGAAGGACCTCAGCTGGAAGAATTTTTTCCCCATCAGATAAAACAGATCCGATATAAGCACAAACAGGGATGCCCAACTTGTCAACTATAAGTCCCTTCCTGAGGACCCCACCAGAACCTTCCACTTTCATCTGCAGGGCCTCAAGTTGATCACATGATTTGTGTTGTAATTTATCGATCCAATGACATTCTTCAATAGATGTTAACTAACCTCATATCATAGGAGTGATAATGATCCAGTTTGAGCATTTTTGAAACTTTAAGCAACATTTACAACGTGCAGATCAGGATGCAAACAAGCACATGTATTCCATATTTACATCCTTCTCTGAAAAATAGCTACAGATCTTTGTACTCCAAAATGGAGTGCAAAAACCTGCATCTGTCCCACAAATGCAGAACTGCCTGCATATAGCAAAACCGTATTTATAAGGTGCAGGTTAGGAGAGGCACTTTAGCGTTGTCCCCCCTGCCATGCTTTAAACTGTGTATCATTCATGCAACATTGTGGAGTAATTTAAATGGATACTGCAGATGTTGTTGAATATTATTGGAGCACAGGAGCAAGTAGTCTGTAGAAGAATTATGTTTTTTAAAAAATCAAGGACTGGATCAGTGTTCCTTATGACTTGGGGTTAGCTGAATCTGTGAATTTTCTTACAATTTTGCAGGATCTCATAGGGCAAGGAAGCAAGCAACATTTTGCCGCCCACCCCAAAATACATTTCCATTTCAGGCACATTACGTCAGTGTAATCGCCACCAACAAATTTTAGTGCAAATGCTCGATGACACTAACAGTGTTTTGCCATCTGCAATTAAATGTGGGTGGCAAAACTCCCTATGTGTCATTGCTCAAGTGATTGACTAGAGATGAGGGGTGTTTTTAGCTTCAATCTCAGTTCCATTTCAATTGAGTTTTTTTGCATTGAAGCCTCACTTTGAAGAGAACAAATTGTTTATACACAAAATATTGTCAGAACTATTGCCACAAATCCAAATTATTCTTCTGTTGCACAGGCAATATGTTCTTAGGGGCAAATTTAATTTAAAAAAGTGCAAGGGTTGCTATAGTTTAATAGGGATGCACCGAATCCACTATTTTGGATTCGGCCGAACCCCTGAATCCTTCTAGAAAGATTCGGACGAATACCGAACCGATTAGGGGTGGGAAGGGGAAAACATGATTTACTCCCTTGTTTTGTGACAAAAAGTGATGCAATTTCCCTCCCTGCCCCTAATTTGCATATGCTGAGCAGAAGGATTCAGCCGAATCAGAATCCTGCAGAAAAAGGCCGAATCCCGAACCGAATCCTGGATTCGGTGCATCCCTTTAGTTTAAGCCACCTATAGCAACCAATCAGCAGGCAGCATTTAAAACAAACAGCTGATTGTTAAGCTGGTTGTTAAGGTTACTTTACCAGAGCAAACTTTGGACCATTTATTAAAATCCTTTATTAGACACCACATGAGTAGTATGTGTCCATCTCTTTTCTATGTGCTATGCTTGGAGTTAGTATTAATAGTCAACTACAATTTCTGGACTTTGGTGGGACTTTCTGCCTTTCTACCTTCCTCCACTTGATGTTTTACATACTACAAATTTCAATTTGTAACAACAAGTTTTTCAAAGACCAGAGAAACTCTATTACAATTAAGACTGAAGAAGCCTGTGCCTTCTAGTAACAAATAATATAGTATTGTCCAAATAGTCAGAAACTCAGGCTATTACAAGTTATTGTAACTGAAATCCCCCAACTTTTGTCATTGTGTTTTGGTAACTGAAACCTGTAACCCCTACCAGGGGCGTAACTACAGAGGAAGCAGACCCTGCAGCTGCAGGAGGAATAGGGGGCCCATTAGGCCTTACTTAATGAGCAATTTCAATATATAGTGGTAAAACAGGACAACTTCTGGAAATTTTGGTGTGGGGCCCAGTAACATCTAGTTACGCCACTGACCCCTACATCCAACAACACGCTACCACTCGCATCCCTCAAGATCATCATAAATATGAGTACACCAAAGGGGAAGTAATAAGCCTATTGGCTTATCTTTTTTCTGTTGTTCTATAGTATAAAGATCCAGCAGAATATTTCAAGATAACATGATACACCATCAGAAAACAAGAGTTCCCATTCTTTCACAATGCTTTTGAAAGATGATTGCTGAGCAAATCTTTCTCAATCTCTCAGTGGTAGTATTGTAACAAGTTGTAATGTAAAGATGAAACTGGGAAGCAATGGAAGGGTTAAAAATTAGCAGCAGCTGGGTGGCAAACATTACCAGGTTGGGTAATGTTAGTTGCCTTTTCTACAGTATATTCATCAAAATCATACAATAAGTAGCTGAGAGGAAATGTGGACATTTGGGACACTATACTTCTGTGTTCTCCAACCTTTATACAAATATAAATACAATTTATACAAAATAAAGTGCGGGTGGGGGGCAGTACACCCCTCTAATAATACAAAATACTCAAATCCATGAGTGTTTTAGGAAAAGGAAAGCTGAATTTTCATTTAGGTTCCCCCTTAATCACCACATTTTAATCAGCTTTGATAAACAAATATTATGCAATAAATAAAGTGTAATTGATACAGGTACAGTATCCGTTATCCAGAAAGTGCTTACTGAAAGGCCATGTCTCATAGACTCCATTTTATCCAAATAATCCAATTTACCTGATCCAGACTAAGATATAAGTAATAATTACTAAAAGCAAAATCAGCATATTGGGTTTATTTAATATCTTCATGATTTTCTAGCAGACTTAAAGGAGAAGGAACGGCTAAAATTAAGTAAGCTTTATAAGAAAGCTCTATATAAATCTACCAGTAAACCCTCAAAGTAATACTGCTCTGAGTCCTCTGTCAAAAGAAACACAGTATTTCTTTCCTTTTATTGTGTACACATGGGCTTCTGTATCAGACTTCCTGTTTTCAGCATAAACCTCCAGGGCTAGGGCTTGAGCATGCTCAGTTTGCTCCTCTTTCCCTCTCCCCCCTTTTCCCTAATCTGAGCCTAGAGCTATGAGTGTGCAGGAAGAGACTCAGGTTGGAAGTGATGTCACATCAAGCTAATATAGCAGGTGCAATCCTAAACAAACAGAGAGAGTGTCTAGAGCTGTTTACTCAGATAAACTGCATAATAAATATAGTGTTATAGCTTGCACTATTGTAGCTAATCTATTGTCAATAAACTGCTTTGGTAGCTTTCCTTCTCCTTTAAGGTAAATAGATCCAAATTATGGAAAGATCCATTATCCAGAAAGCCCCAGGTCCCAAGCATTCTAGATAACAGGTCCCATACCTTTAATATGAAAGATCTCAAATCTAAAAGAAGTTATGGTGCAGTTTTACAGTTCTCATTGTTGCCTTTCTATTTTCTTGTATGGCCTTTATCATACAGATGCCCATCACTATGCATTAAACAGTTTGGGTTTTTAAGTAATAATTGTATGTGTTTAAACTGGAAAATAGAAAATGCAGTCAGCATGGGCAGTAGATTCCCAGGTAGAAACCGAAGCTGGGCCTCAGTGTTCCTATTACAAATATTTGTGCCTGCTGGGTAAATATGGGCTATAAAGCTCAAACAAATTTCTGTTGACTTCTCTATTTCCAATACTTACATCCACTTTTGCATTGGGATCTTGAGCTTGTGGTGCATTTGGGAGGGAAGAGTCACAGTCTGGGCTGTAATGTTCACAGTAATCGTAGGCAGCCTGGGCATTTGATGCTATAAGAAGTTGTTGAATATCACCCTGAAAAAGACATTCAAAATGTTACTTATAACACTGCACTACAATAATTCTGTAATTTGATATTATCATTATGAATTAAAAAAATTCACAGATATGATATATCATATATATACTGTACATGTACAACGCTGACAGTTCTATAATGGAGAAACTGTTATTTATACTTGGAGAGCCTAGTTCAGGTTCAGACAGGTCATTATTTCATCATAATCTCTAATGTTCTTAGATAACCTATTTTCTGGTGCTGTAATAAGATAAATAGGAATTATTTACAACTGGGGGGAGGGGTTTGCAGGGACACAAGAGCCCCACAAGGTGCCCCACAATTTTCATTTATTTATGGAGTGCTGACAATTAGGCAAGAAATCATTAAATGGTAGAAAGGAGTCCTTAAAGGGGTAGTTAATTTTTAGGAGCATATTTATCATACTGTGTAAAATGAAATTCTGAGAAAAAAACGGTGTAAAGATACTGATACTGCATGGGATGTGTCATTTTACACTATGTGAATGCCAGATTTGCTGCTATTATTTAACATTGCTTCAGGCGGAAGTCACTCTAAGAAAAAACTTGTATGTGTGATGTATAATCCCGCCATTTTTTACACATCATAATAAATATTGCCCTTAGTATCAGGCCCTGATTTGTGGGCAGTCCACAAAGGCCTGGGCCTAGGGAAGCACATTTCAGAGGGTGGCACTATTGCTCAGTGAGGCTACAATTTTATTGTTTCTGTTATTTGTTTTTACTTATTTTTCTATTCAGGTTGTCTCCTATTTATACATTTAAAGGTAAGCAATGCCTTTGATATGGAGTGTTATTTACTTGTCCACTTTCTACAAAAACAGAGAATATAACCATTGCAGGTGCATGTTTTTAAAGGAGTTACCAGTGGCATATTCTAAATCCCATACAGACGTATCAGCGGGAGAATGCTGTTCACATAAAGTCCCCAAGCAATTTGATTGCATATTTTACTTACATTACAAAGTATAAAGAGGGAGATGCTGACAACATGTTCAAGAGGCACCAGCAATAATCCAAATTATTTGGCTATATTCACAAAAATAGTGGTGAATAAACTACTTAATTATTTACTTTGATAGTTAATTAGCCTGAGCTGTCAGTTGTCCTTGTGAAAAGGATTTGTGAATGAGAGAGGTCTAGCTGCAATCTCAGTACTACCGAGTATCATATCATAATTTTATTTAAGACCAGATAATTTACCCACTACATAAAACAATAGGGAAGCTACTGCTGCAAGTAAATCTGTAGTGATGTGCCCCTCCAAAAAAAGGAGGGGATTAAAGGGGATTTCTCTTCTACAACAGGAGATAAAAACTGACTAAGTGAATCACTTTCTGGGGTAACATTGAAAGATAAATATGTATTTATAGTTTTTGGTGAACAAAAGATGAAAAATACTGAGAGAGAGGAGAGAAAAAAAGTTATTGCTCTCGTTATTGACCACTGAAATCTCTCACCACCACTTCAGAGACCTATCATACCTCTGCTATTTAACTGACCTCTAGTGGTGATAAGTAGTAAGTGCTGCAGGCTTCTTACCTCAAAGGATTCCTCATCAAGGATGCGTGTTCCAAATACAGTGATCCCTTTAGTGTCAACTATGGGCTTGTTTCCACGTGGAAGCTTCTGGGTAATTTTCTTTTTGCAGTCCAATATTAAAGTCACTGATTTCTTTTGTACACTTAGAGCAATGCGATGCCACCTGGGAAAAAAGGGATAAAAATACAGGGTTAGAGGGATATATCATAAGAAAAGCATGAGGGAAATTAAAGAAGGTTTGATTAGGATTTGCAAACACATGAATGGAATACATGGAACACAAAGGAGAAGAAATACATACATACACACAAACAAAGAGCAGCAAAAGAATAGTAGGACAGTGTATACTGACTTTCCATCCGCCAAATTGATGCCCCTGAATATGGGGTAATCCTCAGGGGCTGGCTTTCCACTTTGGTCCTCGTAGAGGAATACTGGGGAGCTCCCCAGTTCTATCCCTAGCTGCTGGACTCCTTGTTCATTGTATATGGAAAGGAGGAATGATTGCAATCCATTCTTAGCCCGAACCAGTGCCATGATTGAAAAGTCCTCAGGGAATTTACCTACAAGATGAAAATGTTCAGTCCTGTGTGCAAGTGCCCCTGCCCTCTTCCTTTATCATCAAAAGTGTTTGATACAAACCTGGGAAGAGCTGCCTAGTGGGAGCACTGATCTGAGCCTGTTTGGATATCCTGAAGGCTACATCTGCACCGGTACTGGACCGACGGACTGGGCACAGGCCAGTGGTCTTCTTCACACCTTCAGGCTGCAGGTGGAGCTGTAGTCCTTTCAGTACATCTATGGGATCAGCTGAGGAAGAGAAAAAAATAAAAAATATTAAGAGAAAAAGAACAGTGATGCTAGTGGATTTTCTGGGTAATGTAACAAAATATGTGCACCAGGAGTAGTCAGAACTTTGATTTCTGACAGGTGAGCAAATGCTACCTGCTGGTTGCTATAGATTACTAGATGATGATCTATGTGACTGCTATTACATTACCCCCATCCTTTGTTATGGGACTGCTCATAAATGATGTGGTAGAGACCTTACCCTTGGTTTTCAGTTTTTGTTTGGCACCATTCATGCAGAACTGTAATTCCTGTGTTTTGCTTACAGTACACCACACCTGAGACATGCCTCCCAATATTTTAGAAATAAAAAGAGGGACAAAAAAGTTGCCGCGCTTAGCATGGTGAAATTTTTTTTTTCCAAGCATGTTTTTGACCACGTCCTCTAATTACCATGTTCATTTTACAAAATTTGGCAGGTGATGAAAGATTGAACATATTTCTGTTTTTTTCCCCCAGTTATTACAGTTTTGCTAATGAAGGTGAATTGCCATTTAAAGCTGTGAGTCTTTTCCAGTTCAACTGAGGGACTGCAGGTTGAGCTGTCAAAAGAGGGACTGTCTCCCTAAAAATGGGACAGTTTGGAGGTATGCTTACATAATCATAATGGCTGTTCCTCTGTCCGGGGCAGGGTACAAAGTAAGTCCCAGAGCACAGCTAGTACTGTACTAAGGATTGGTATGAATACTTAATACTATAAGGTTCTCTAAGGGCCAGAACTGGTGGCAAGTAGGAACCAATAAACATTGAGCAGGGGGCCTATTTTGAATGAGGGGTTTTAAACTAATTAGGGATTTGGGGGTTTAGGGAAGGTACCCAAAAAATTATTCCACTTCCATTTAGTTTATTAAATTATTGTGTATTACTTATCAAATAATTTTGTCTCAAGCCTAAATAATAAATTTAGTAGAATCACAAATAACATTTTAGTGGAAACCTTAACCAAACAAAACTGAAGAGCATTTCGATGGGGCCTATGCATCATGCTGTGTAAAATAGTGGAGACAAACATCACCGGTGATGTTGCCCATAGCAACCAATCAGAGCCCTAATCAGATAAGAAGCACAGTGAGAAGCAACACAGGCAATTTCAGAGCTGATCAGGGCTGTGCAGGTGTCTGAAAGCCAAAGTTCTGAGAGAATGGAAACTGGCAGCTTTAAATATTTCCCAGTATAAATGCCAGCAACTTCTGCTATATTCATCTAGCAGCATTTAGCATACACCCCTCTGCCTACACAAATCTGCATAGTTTTAAAATTATATGTCCTCAGAACTCTGACAATACCAAATATGACTTAAGAAGAAAGTCTAGATCTGCCCTGACCAGGCAGTAATACAACTGTGATATGTATGCAGTATATTGCATGTCACTCTATGGCTTATTGTTGCTTTACTGCAGTGAGCCTTCCTCCTTCACCTAGATATTATAAACATGGCTCATGGAACTTCAGTTAATTTACAAGATTTCAGTGTCTAGCCTGTACAGAAAAACTGTAAAACTGTAGAAATCAAGCAGAAGCACCGTGCTAGTTTCTGTCTCTTTTCATGGAGTGAACACCAAGACCCAGTTTATTATAAAAACAAAGCAATGCAAAGGTTAAAGTTAAAAAATACACAATTCTTAGCAGTCTCTCAAATGCAATGTCAGATATATATCTAGTATATGTAGTAAATCTATTAAGTTAGGCCTTCTCCTAATATTAGCCAGCCATCCAAAAGCTGGGTCAGAAATAACCACCTGTGGGCTCGAAAACATTATTAGGCTCCACTGAAATGTGTATCTACTGTATGCAGATAAACTGGGGAGGAGTAGAGATTATGATGAGTGCAAAAGCAGTGATTTTTCTGCAGATTAACATCCACAAGCTAAATTCAGAAAAGGAAAGCAAATGGGGAGCAGAGATTATGCATGATAAGTGGTAATTAGAGATATCCACTTGACAGACCCTTGTCTAGGGGAGCAATGTGGACACACCCCATGAAGCACAGCATGTACCTGAGGCAGTTTTGGTTACATTTTAAGGCTTTTTTAATTTGCAAGGGTTAACAATTATTCAGGTACAAATTATGGCGAGCTGGAGACTTGGTGTTACTGCAGGTAACTGGGGGCCACAACAAGGTGACTCTGGTGACATGTCTGGAAAGTGGGAGTAGATAGAGTGAATTGGAGGCCAAAAAAGAGGAGTTGAGGGGGTAATGTAGCACCCAAGTACTACATCCAAACACAACACATTTGGTGTACATTGAGGTGAGCATCTATGTTGTACATTTAAGAGCTATATTCTTCCTTACATTTCTAGGAATGCTGTTAACTCTAAGCTGTGCACTTATGCAGACACATATATTTTGAGACCATCGCATACATTAAATTGAGGTGCACAAAAGCAGTGTTATACTTTACTTATTCTGTAAACACCAGTTTTTGTGCACAAAATAATTTTTCTGCGCTTAGCTAAAACAAAGTAGAGGAAACATTGTGGGACCAATGTACAGACACAATGTTTTGTCTGAGAGCAAGATAACTGGCATCTGGCCAGACCTATACATCCAATACAGACAGGCAGGTACCTGTACTATCCAAATATAGGGGTTTTGCTGCAATATAGATATTGGAGAAGCACAAAAATGACCCAGTACATAGTTTATTACATTCAGAATATCTTTCTTATGTATACTTATTGGGGAGCTACTTGGGGTTATCTTCACGTACTTAGAAAAGAATACAGAGTTCATTTCTCTACTGTGCACACAGAAAATAGAGCATAAAATAAGACATTCTCTTCCCTGATCATACTCCTGAATTATATCCAATTTGTATAAAATGAGGTATAATTGCTAGCAGAGGGGAAGTTAAAAAAAAGTCAGAAAATGGCACAAACAGAGGGGAGAACATTATTGAGAGAGAGGAGAGTAAAGAATCAGAAGGGGGGAAAACTAATGAAAGGAGTTGATGTGAATTACAGACTTTTAGTAACTCGATTCTTAACAGTCTGCAGGACTTCCAACCAGGAGCCAAAGAGGAAAAACTCATTACCCTCCACATACCTCAATCCAGTAGGGATTAAGAGACAGAAAGAAAGAGGGAAATAAAAAGACAGACTGAGGAAGGAAGACAGACACAACTCAGTCATATAGGGAGAGTAATAGAAATAAAATGAAGAATGCATATTTACAGAAAAGTGTAAAAAAAATACTGAAGGTTAAAATTGAGAGGAAACTGTAAAAGTAGTAAATAGTAATGAGCAAAACTGGGTGATTTCACGTCACTGCAAAATCCCAAGGAATAATTGTGAAATGGCAAAATATTGATTATTTGTAAAATGCACTGGAGTCAATGGGAAGGAAAAATGACATTGTGGTGAAGGCTTTGTATGCTTTGAAATAGCAAACACTATGCATTGCCCTATATTGTTACAGCAAGCTTCATTCCACTCTGGTACAGCTATGTATATGTTGCCAATTTTATCCAAACACATCATCCGGGCAGCTCCTTAGGCAGAAGGTAGAAGGGCAGTGGAAGGCTCTAATCCAGATGGTTGTAAGGCAAGGGGCACATAATAATAATAATAATAATAATAATAATAATAATAATAATAATAATAAAATCAGGCTCTCTCTCTAAGTTCCCACTTTTACTGGGCCCCACATGCAAGCACACACATTTTGTTTCTCCATGATCACTGGAAAGCTGACGGCAACACCTTTAGGAGGCTACAGATGACACCACACAGACTGCCAGGCCTCCAGGGGTGGGAAGTGCCACATGGGACTGTTTGGGGATCCTTAAGCCTCTTGTTACATGTACTGTTTATGTTGCACCTATGCTTTAAATATTTCATAATTGATTCTTATGCTATTGCTCTAAATGGGCAGGTAACACCAAACCAATAAAAAGGTTTTGTATGCAAATAAATATCATGTACTGATCCTCTATACTTGTAGAAGATAAGCTCTATAGAATACCATCATTTTAATATTTAGGTGGCAATAGATGGTTAAAGTGTCATTTACAGGATTAAATCCTTTCTTATACCAAATAAAATGGACTTTTAGGCTATAAATGCATATTTTTATATATTGATATATGGGGATGTTAAAGTTTATTAAATTACTGGGTGTGGCAACAATACCTAGATACCTTCTTCTACATGTCCCTGCTGCTTGGGTCTTTCCTTGTTACAGCTCTAGTGTAACACGTTCTCTTGAAGATTATTAACTAAATAGTCAAAAATGACATGTACAGACAATTCAACCTCACAATGCCAATTAACACAGGCTGTTATTGCCACCTTCAGAGGAGGAGGTAGCTCCAGGGTTCACCTGTGTCAATAGGTGATTGTGGCTATATGGAGGTGCAGGGAGCCACTTGCGACAAAAGAAACTTTTTAAAATGTTCTTTTTTTTTTTGCAAAAAAAAGCTTGGCTATATCAGATAACGTTATGCTTACAAACAATAACACAGTAACAACACTTGATGGTCTCTGGAGGTTGTCAACCATCTAGATCTCATTACTTGTACAGAATCTCTACTGATACTGTACTGTGTTCTAGCACCCACTCTTGGCAGTACTCTCAATGCATTTTTCCCATTCTCTCTTTCCCTAATGTCTCTCTCTCTGTCATGGCATGCCAGTGTGATGTTATGATAGCCCAGTGGAGATCAGGACTCTGTCTGGGTTTGTAGGAGAGCTTGGAACATTAGGGACGTGTTGTCGGCAGTGAAAATACTTGCATTTGGTTCTCATTTTAAATGCGGGCAGGAGACCTGCAATATAATTCTGAATCCAGAATTTATAGCATAATAAACATAGAAAAGATAGCGTAGAAGAGTTGGAGAAAAGTAAAAATGACACAGATCTGCGCAAAATGAGAGGCTAGGCAAAAAACAATAACAGCAATGTGAAGCCACTGCATAGGCACGCAGTTCTATCCGCTGCTAACAATACCCTATTTACACTAAAATGCCAGCTCTGCATGTTTACACTATAATATTGCCAACCTAGTACAACAAATACACATAAACTGTTATAATTTAGAAAGAGGCTTTGTTATGATGGGGGATTACTGATTGTTCTGGGTAGAACATTTTATATAAATGAATCATTAAAAAAAAAAATTTAAATCTAGATTCGAGGTTAGGAATATAATAAAAGTTGTTTATGTTAAAAATGTATGCACAAAAATGTTTTCTTTATGCAAATGTCATAGCTTTTGGGAACCTGGAAAATAGAAAGATTACAAATTTTATAGCTGGACCCAGAGTGTAGTGTAATAAAACTTCTTGATGAAAATGTTTTAATTTTTGTATCAAAAAGATACGCCACCTAAGTAGGTCTAAAATGCGCTATGGTCGATTTATATTCACAGTGTAATAACGGTCTAATGAAGAATAATACACTGTTTGTTCTTATTCATTTAACATGTATATGTCTTTTATGATATTTCTCTACAAATGAAGCTGTGCACCCATCTTGGTTCAAAAGTGACAGGAGACAGAAGCCAGTTCTCATTACTGGTACTGTAATACTGTAATTTGAGGCCAATTTTTGCAATGCCATAATAATTACACAGGCAGCGGAACACCAACATACAAATAAAATACATGTTTGTGCTGATTTGCATCAGAAATTATTTTACCTTAGAAATGCTGTAAACCTGGGGTGTCCAACCTTTTGGCTTCCCTGGGCCACATTGCAAAAACAAAAATTGTCTGGGGCCACAGATGAAATACACAAACACTTTTGATTTGTAAAAGTAAAGAAAATACACAGAAAAGAACTACAAAACCAGTTGGATAACCAGATAGAGCTATACACTGGAATATGGGACACCTGGATATTAAATCGATGTATTAATATATTATTACTACTACTAATGGGGCAATGGGCAGAGCATAATGTTTCCTCTGGAACCAAGTGTTTCAAGCTGGGCCGCATTCATATCCATCCTGGGCCACAGGTTGGACATCCTTGCCTTAAACACTTCAAATATATGGACTTACTTTATAAAATAAATGAATTTACTTATTAAAATAATATGTCTTTCAACAGGACACAAATACATTATTTATTTAGCAAGTTGAATGTATGGAATACAAACCTTAAAGAGGAAGATCCTTTGAACCCTTTATTTGACATTGCAATATTTTTTGCTCAGTGACAGAAAATGTTAACATATGTTCATAATCAGAGCAATGTACACTCAAGTTTAACATTACTGTAACACATATCTATGTGTAGAAAAGAGGAAACAAATGCTAAAACTATAAATGGGAATAATATAAGATAAATGAAACAGTTTTAGTAGGTACAAAATGGGTGCACATTTAAAACCACAAATATGCCATACCTAAATACTTGTGCCTTGACTCTGCAGCATCTGGTATAACCATATTGTGCCTGGTGTACATATGATGTTTTTGTACATAGAATGCAGTTTGATGCTGTTTGATGCTAATGGGGCAGTCATTCTCTTGGGCAAACCAGACCATGAACATGCAAATAAAAACCCCTTGGTTCTGTGTTAGCCAGAAAATTAGACAATTAGAAAAGGAGAATAGGTAGATACCCTACAAGTACCAACATAAATTCCCCCATAACAGGGGGTAGTAAAATACATTATAGTTTATGCTGGGCTTACAATCAACTTAGTAGTTATTTCAGTGGCGTAACTAGATATTATTGGCCCAACAAGAAAAATATTTTTTTTAATAAGCCCTCAAAATGTCTAGAGGTTGACATGTGTTGCCAATATTTATTGAAATTGTATATGAATAGAGCCTCATGGGGTATACTTCTGGGCCCCCCTGCAGCCACAGGGCCCTCTTTCTCTGTAGTTACGCCCCTGAGTTGTTTAGTTCTGTAGTAAGACTAAAGAAAATTTCACTAAGCTCTGCTCTCCAAAGAGTATAACTGTTGTAAAGTGCTGTGGAATATTGGCACTATATTAATAATAATATTTCTATAGCTTTTTATTAGTGTATTGATTAGTGGCTAAAAATGATTCAATGTTAAAGTGGGTGAAACTATATACAACACTAAGATCCAAAACAAACGAACTACATGTGAAATTTTCCTTTTCGGAAAACTGTGGCAAGCTCAATTTTACCTTTTGGTAAATACACCCAATTATGTAAAAAGCATTTTTATAGACAAGTTATTAAAGATTGTAGGACAAGGGAAATTTCCCAAAAAAACCTGGGGGGGGGGGGATGTCCTGTAAGGGTATTCCAACAGGTGACCCAATAACATCAGTACACCTGTGCTCAAGTTGGCTTTATCTCACAAACACCACACTGTGATGTGAACTCTAATATTCAGAATAAAAGGACACCAGGTTTGATGCATGATTATAGATAGTGCTGGTACCATTTGATATCTTCATTAAAGGCTGGCGCAGGTCTGTGATGGGGAGCCACCCTTGATGTAACAGGTGGAGTAATTAAGCAAAAAGGGGAGGGCTATGACCGCTATGGCTATCGGAGGAGAATGGGGCAGGTGGGGAGAAGGGGCAGGTCCCAGACTGGCAATCTGTGGTTACTGGCATATGCCAGAGGGACTGCTTTAAGATGCCAAAGCTTACTTTAACTCCCAGTCCAGCCCTGGCTTAGATAGGGGATTTGGGGGCAGATTGGAGGCTTGCTGGTGATGGAGGACTAGTTATTACAAATTTACCGGCAAGTACTTTGCTGGTAAGTTTTTAACTGTCCCTTTGCTGGTATTGTATTAATTAGACCAGTAAAATACTGGCCAGGTGGCAACCTTACACGTAGGTCCAAATTATTTTTACTGATATTTATTTTGGTTTATTGAGTCCTGGCCTGGTTCCTAGATATTCTGCTTGCTGCCTGCCATGAACTGTGCTGGTTAATTCTGCTTAATTGTATACATCCTACACCATAGGACCTGTTCACAGGTTTACACCTACATTTTGATTCCAAGTTTAGATGGCCCCTCAGTCCTAGAACATATCCTAAAGTTGTACAGTACAGAGTGTAGGACATCACACACAGACCTCTTTATCTTATCCAGATGCTGACCCCTTTTATGCACCCATCAAATTCTATTTAATTACCAAAGCAAGACAATACATTCTGTGTCATATATATATATGGCATACATGTCAATGTCAACCTGCTATTCTTACAGGTACAGCACTAGAATGATATATTTAGAGCTGTGTCCTTTTCAAATTCACTGGTAAGGAAAAATTCTAAAAGTTGGACGGTGAAAGTAAAAGAAAAGACAAACAGATCTGAAGACAGAGACTGCTCAAATTACAGCTCTAATATATAATGTACACACATCTGTAAGAGCTTTGTGCACTAAAATCACTGCCTCTGTACAAATAACTACTGCTGGAAAATCAATTTAATTCATCAGAATACCTAAGAAAAATTGAAGAATTCCAGCTTGCACGTCACTGAAAAGAACTAACCCAATCAGTACTGGTGAGATGAAGTACATTCAGTATTCTCTGTGGAAGTGGCTTATACATCATTCATATATATATATATATATATTCATGCAGACATGTATGTGAATATATCCATTCTCAAAGGAAGCACAGAAAGTATTCACAAGACATCAGTAAACTGGCATCTATGTTCTATGAAAGGTTATTAAACACTAGGGCCTTTCATTTCAGAAGCATCAATCTACTGACACTCATGCACACTATCCATCTTGCCAGATTCAGTCCACTAGTCCTTTTATTGCAGGACTAACAGAGACTTTCAGCTACAGGAGGTTCCATAAGCAAGACCCTTGTATTTTTTCTGTACTAGCCATTACATTCATTGACATTCCTGTAACTACTACATCTTTAAGTAAAAAATGTTCATTGGCCACTATTAGCTGTATGAACCAAAATGAACCAAAACGGCCATCAATCATTGTAAAATAACATGCAAAAATTTTTTAGTAATGCTTCATGATACAAAGCCTATGATCACAAATGATGTATTCTAAAATATAATCAGAATATAGTAGATATTTCTGGAAACTGCTGCTACTAATAAATGTAGGCAGGGTAATGAATCAACAAGGTGGTCCTTTCCTTGGTCCCAAAGACTATCTCCTGCTGAAATAACGAAGACCTACTGTGAGGAAGAAGCATTAGAGGATCCCAGGGCTTTCTTACAACTAGTTGCTCTATTAACAGCAGACTCTAATGCTAGCAGGTCGATTACTCAACTCTGCAATTTGCTTTTTCTCTAAATTTATAAATAAAGCAAGATTAATCTATAATGCCAGCATAATTTACAGCGAAACTTATTTTTATAAATTCGGCTATTTAACCTTTTGCAATTGATAAATCTTAAAAATTTGATTTTGCTGAACCTCCAGAAATATACCTTCTCAAATTTTAATAAATAGGTTCTCAGGGGTTCATCAGGCCATAATTCATTACAGGTGGTGATAGTATCATATAGCATGTAACAGGGGTTCTTTCAATCTCAATCCTCTACACTCTCACATGATGACTAGGAACATTCTCTGGTTTCCCTGCAGAGTACCTGATTATATTCTTAGTAGTTAGCAGGGCTGTGTAATCAAACCCTCAGTGCAGTAGCTAAAGAGGGTTCAACAGCACACTGGCTTGCCTCTCCCCCATGGGGTCCACTGGAAACACCGCAGCACAAGGATGAAAGATGTCAGATACAAGTTAGGGTATGGGAGAGCATCCAGAGGGTGGGTGGAAGATGTAGTGGGGATAAATTGATGGTGGCAAGAAGACGAAGGGGAGTGAGGGGCCCTGATGTGAGGTAGGCGACAGAGGGGGTACTTGCATGCCCCCCCAGATTTGTGCCCAGGCCTGGACTGGCAATCTGTGGGTTCTGGAAAATGCCAGAGGGGCTGCAATAAGGTCCCATAGAAAGTCAGTATTTAGTGGGCTGATTGGGCCTCTGTGTACCTGATGTGCCAGGGCCTATTTTAATGCTCAGTCCAGACCTGTTTGCGTCCTAGGAATGTGCCTACTCTGCCTACCCCGAGATATTGATTTAGGATAATATTGTACCATATGATTCATCACTGCATTTTTTTCTATCTTATAAAGTACAAAGCACTAGTAAATAGTATATGTTGCATAATATTGAACGTTGCTAATCATTTTGCTCATCTCTTGCTGCAGTAGGAGAAGAAATAGGAATAAGTCAGCATTTTTAAAATTTAGCAGTGCACAGAGAGGCAAAAGGACACACACTATTTGGTGGGCACATATGTTGCTTGTTTACAAACCACCTAATGATCAATGATTGCAGAGGAAATCTTTTTAATTTTCTCTAAACAGATTGTAGCTAAAGGCTTTTTCCAGCATTGTTTTTATGTTTTTATGTTTGTTTTTTATAGATAATGGATCGCACGTGTCTGTTTAAGCAGCTATTGGTATAACAATACATACAAGCCAAGAATATGTGCAAATTACATCTTTATAAACTGTGATTAGTGATGTCATCAGTTATAATCGGTTCTTAGTGATGTCATTTGTGACATATAACTCATGCTTTTATAGGATCCTGGGTGATTTCTGATATACTTATAATTTACAAAATGGGGGTCGCTATTCCCTATATAATATATCATATATGCTAGACCCTTTAGTCTACACTAAAAATTAAGATAGAAAATTTGAAATATACCTATATATATATTGTTTCATAGTAAACCACTTAAGTGTAGGAAACTGTGTGTTACCAAAGATCCCTTGACACAGAGAACAGGTCCCTGATGCTGTTACCACCCTCACTACATACATAGAAAATCCTAAGACTAAGGCCAAGGGAATGCAATGCATTTCCTCTTTTCTGTCAACACAAAAATGCATATGTTTGTGTTTCCATGTTGAAATCCTTTTGTGTAAAAAAGCATACTTTCATTTTTTTCCAAGCTCAAATCTGCCCAGGAAGGTGTCGGATTGTGGCTTCCTCAGTGGTACCACGGGTCCCTGGCCTGTAATGTACCACCCAAGAGCAGCAGTTGAGTAAAGTACATTTATTGCTAGTTTTACCCACAAAGATTAAGAAATAACAGTGTCCTCATTAGATAAAAATCGCTAGGAAGGATGGACATTTTTTTCAATTATATCCTGTCTTATGAAAGACAGGATAAATGTCAAAAACACTACCATCTTATCATAAATTATGAAGTCCCACACAATTTAATTAAAGTGTTTAGAACAGATTTTTAAAAAAAATGAACATCACACTTGCTCACAGGCTCTGCAAAAACTAATTCAATATGATTTGAATTTGAATGAATCAAAGTATAAAATCATCTGTCAGCAATGCAACAGGGAGTATTTACTAGGACAAAGAAATCCAATCTGCAGGGACATCGCCAATTTAATAACAGGCTTAGATGACAATTCACTAGCAAAAGAGACCGTCACTAGTGTAGTTTCGCATCCTATTGCCAGGTGAGTTTTCGCTCATGCAAACAATCCTTACTCTGCAAATTCACTAAAGTGCAAATTTTACAGAAATTTACTTCTTTCAACAGAGTTTTCTTGCTTACTTCTGATGAAGTGACTAGCACAGTCGTGAAACACTTTGAGGTGTGCACTCCCCTGTCCGTCCTCTATCCTTTGTATGAACTGCATTTATGCTTTTAAAATGACTAAATAAATTTTGAGTTTTATCAAAGGCATCTGCTATGAGAGGCAAGTCCTTTGCATTATCTGGTGATCTAAAAGTGTGTCTTTTGATGGATTTCTTATGTTTGTCCATGTGACCAGAGTGGAATTGATCGTCCAGTTGGCAGATGATAGTTTGTCTCCCCTTCCTATGCAATGTGTTCCTATGCAGTGTGTCCTCCTTGCCAGAGTTTACTTCACCACCTTAGACCTGGCAAACTGATAAGATGAAGCTACATTCTCCTAGATTTTATGTCAGTGACATCATATCCTGTATACCAGAAAGTCTTAAAAGTTCTAAAAAAAACGCTGGTGTTTTTTCATATTTTAAAGCTAGATTGCCATCAAAAGTTCTAACTATTAAAGATTTTTTTGTTAAAAAAATGTTCCCAACCATTTGAGGGGCAGATATATAAAAATATATACACCTAGGTAGATGGAAGAAGGCACATTGAAAAAGGCTGGTAACAAAGGTAGTTCTCTTGAGTCCTGACAACTGATCCAAATTAGAGGGAGCTAGCAGAGTGGAATGCAATGTGAGATGTACCAATAACTAGACCCCACACAATAAAACTGGTTGTGTGAACATGAACTGCTAGAGGTAGAAGGTACCTCCCAGCTGGCAATGCCCCTGTAATGAGGCTCTGAAATACAATACCAAAGGAATTTAGTCCCACAACTGGATATTGCAAACACTTAATTTAGGTGCAACACTTTTGTGGCTTTGGCCTAAAGAATATGGATCCACAGCTGTACCTACCCTCTCACAAATATTCCTCCAATATTCAATTTTTTGCCAGCTTTGGCCATCTATCCTTCTTGCCTCTAGCATCTAACTATGTGCCATGCCAGCATAGAGAAGCACTGACTGTCAAGAAAATGCCACTGTAAGAAAAGAGAGTGTAGTTGTAGACATGCATCTTCATTCTCCCAAATGCTGGATTGAAGCTTTCAGTGTGCTAAAGAGGCAAGGAAACAGGCTGTGGGGCTTAATATTTATACCAGCAGAGCTAGACTGTAATAATTTAACATAGTAAGACAACTACAAGAAGCTGACAAATTGTGGATCCCACAAAAAAATTACTCTTTATTCTCCCTGTAGTGTTGCACAGAGACTTTGTTAAATGTTTCAAAAATTCTTGCAAAAGGACATTACTGCACAAAGCCTACAATAAATTAGAGGAAATACTGGTGATATCCATTAAATCTGAAGCTATTATTAAGCCATATCCTGAAATGTCATAACTGTGGGTTAGAGATTTTATCCAGGGCTAAGTTTGAGAGATGATAGGTAGAATGCACAGAATTTGTAAGAATCTAGTAGAGAGATGGCAACCATGATGGTACCAAGAGTTAGTGCTAAAGATTGCAAATGTGCTTTGTGCGTTTTCTTGCACATTGGTGAAGCTATAGCATGCACATTCACAAACCCATTTAGTAGCAGATATACTTTCTCATGTCTAGCCTTTCATATGCCTGTCTGAATGCACATCACATGAGTGTGTGATATTCATAATAGTACGACATTATGTGGTGGGTGCCAAAGAATTAGCCAAAAAAAAAAAAATCTCACTACTCCTAAAAGCAAGTACAAAAGATGTGAATTTGTATTTTTTGGATTTCTGAATTCAATATATTTGAATAAATAATTAGTAAAAACTGCAAATGTATTGCCTTTACTTATATTTAGTCCTAAAGATTATATCATGATAAACATCCAGGTGAAGTGTTCTTTATTGGTTGTTTCTGGTGAAGGATTGAACCATTGGTCCCTTGATGACTTTGTTTTTGTGCAACAAAATATCTATTTTTGTCATCTTATATTTGCATGCACTTTGCTTAATCTGGATGGATTTCTTTAGCTCACATAAGATAAAAGACAATTTGAACATAATATGGACTTAATCATTCATTGGTGAAACAGTTCATCCATCCTTAACAACTGGACTTCCATGATGTGAGCAAAATTAGACTCTTTGGTAGAAATATCCAAGTCATATAATCAAGAGCAGGTTTACCTAATCACATGTAATCTAAGCAGCTCTGGAATTTCACAGGACGTTTTAAATCAAATAATAATAAGCCCAGAATTTTGCAGATCAGCTGTCCATCTGGTCATGGGATGATACATTCAGAAACTAACACACACACACTGTCAGGAATCAGCTTGGAAACAATCTCCCAGTTCCTGACACATACTTTCTAACCCTAAGTAAATATTTAAACCACCCCCCTTCCCTTCACAGTGGGCCCCCAGCTTCTCCCAAGCTGAAGCGCTAGCCTGTTCCATAAACGCACAGGGAGAATCAGGGTACTGTATGTGAATTCACACAATGGGCCCTCTGTCAGATTCATTCCTTCAGTTTCAGACACAGGATGCTCTTAGCACACTGAATGCCCCTACAAGAAGTTCTCAGTCCTCTTTGTACAGTTTGAATTGCTTGTTATTGGATATTTTAGGGTTAAAATAGTTTAGTCTTAATTCTAATAAGTTATTATTCCTCACTGTAATTTTCTAAAGAAGCACAGGCCTTTTAGGTTTGCTGTTCTTAGAATATATCCTAAAATACAGAAGGAATGTAGTATTGTTGGTCAAGTATATGGAAACTTTGTGCCCAGTGCTTTAAATTGCCCCATATGGCACAAATCTTAAATCCAGACTGGAATGAATAACATAAAATAGACCTTTATAGGTATGTGAACTACTTTACTTGTTCCAAGAAAAATGTATCAATCAGCTTTAAAAACATGACTAGCCATGACTATGACTGTGACACAATGGAATCACAATGAAATAACAACCAGTTCAATGTAACCCCCATTTCAAGTTGGGGATGGGCCTAACAGATAGTTTTGAAGCAGGGTCTTTCTTCTCCAAGCTGCAAAGTAGCCTTCCTCTTTTTTTATGATGAACACGTGATTCTTATTGTCTGGCTGAAACCCATTATCCAGAAAGTTCCAAATTGCAAGAAGTTCATCTCCCATAGAGCCCATTGTAAGCAAATAGTTCTTATTTTATCTGTTTTATTTCATGATTAAATGATTTTTAACAAACTTTGGGTGACCCAAGTTACACAGATATCCCTGATCTGGAACACCCTGGGACCCCTGCATTTTAGTTAAAAGATACCATACCTGTACATTTATGATGTTAGAACTGAATCGGAGCCTTTATTTCTGCAGGATCGTGGTTTGGCCAAATCCCTAGCCCTGGCTGAACCAAATCTGAACCCAAATAGTTTTCCACATGCTGCAGTTTTTATTTTGGCAGGGATTTAGCTATTCTGCATGTGAATTTACATAGGCAAATTAGATGCTGGATTCAATGGACAGTTTAGGAGTAGATTGGGTACTCTAAAAAATCCTAAAATTCTAGATTCCATATATCCCTAATAATGTGTAGTATTTTTCTTTGTAACCACAACCCACTTAATTAATTAACAAACTCCCTTTAAAGGGGATGTTCTCAGTCAAATACACTTTTAATATATTGTAGATGGATCTTTTGTTAGTATGATACAACTTTTCAATAAGTCAAAATGTCATAAAACTTACAGGTTTTTTTTTAATGATTAGCTTTCCTATTTTATTTCCTCCTGGCTTGCCAGTGAAAATACTATTTAGCTGCCTGGATCACTGACAAAAGCAACCAAAAACAGACTGAATCTGAGCCTACAAGTTTATAGTTATTCACATTCATATTGCTTATCTTTCTTGTCAAGCTCTCTGTCTTGTATACTGACTTCTAAACTTCTGTCTCATTGCTGTAGTAATTAAGCTCTGTCAACCAGATGATTACCATTCCAAGCATGACAAATCATATGTAAATAATTCAAAATCCAAGAAAAATCTAAATAAATAAATAAATAAATGAATAATAAAGAAAGGCCAACTGCCTTTTTTAAATAACCACTATCTAAAACAAACTACTAGTTAATTTCATTATGTATTCAGTTGACACCACCTCTTTCCCTTTAAGTCACCTTTCTTAATCTTTATATGCCCTGTAGAACTTTATAACCCTTTTTCCTTTCACTCCACATATTTCACTATATTACCTTCTTACCTAAACATGATATATGATTAATTTCCTTTACCTCCATCAATTTCATTGTATAACCCATTCTCTTAAACTCTACTTACTTCATTACCTAACCATTCTTTTCTTTCAGTACAACCCTCAGCCCCACCTATTGCATTATATGAACTTTAACTCTACTCAATTCAGAAGTAATAATTATATAACCACATTCTTTTAATGGCATATTCATACCTTTCTAATTTAATGCCACCTCTGCAGAAAAAATGCCAGGCTTTTTTTGATTTGCAGCAAATACATTTGTAGTAAATGCATTTGCCACCATAAATAGGTTAGGCCATGTTTTGGAGAACCAACTGTGACATTTAACTGTCTGTAACAAGCAGGAGAGTTATACAAACATAGCCACAGTGTTCAAAGTGCTATTTGCCATGCTTTTTAGCAATAATGTAACAATTTCCCCCATAATTACGTTGTAATGGCAGCCAAAAGTGAATTTGTGCCCACAACAATTGCATACAATGTGTTAACATTCACACAATTGTGGTTACACATTTGCAATCAAAAATTGTGTGGAGACAGGGTCACTCTCTGTGTTTAGCGTTTATTTGGCATTTGCATCAGATTCCTTAGCAGTTGGTCTGAGGGTCTACTGATGTCAATGCATGCAACAAATACCTCCTTTTTAGAGTGACTGCACCTGCTGTTGCCTTTGCAAATTAGTCCTATAATCTACTATATGACTGCAAGGTAGATAAGCAATTGACAGTCAATTCACACAATCAGTCAGTGGCCTCCAGCAGGCTCATTCCACATATGGTATAAGGGGGAGCAGCAATGTTTCTGTTTATAATAATGGTTAAACATCTATTAAACTCTAGACAAGAACAAAATTATTGGTGTAATAATGATATCTACAGAAAAGTATGTTAACACTAAATGCTCTCATCTTTTAACTTAAATGCTCATCTACAGAATGTTATAATTGTTTAATTATAAATGAATGATGCTGGCTTCAATTCATATTGCAGACTAAGGAGATTGGGAAATTGCCAATGATGCATAATACTGTATGTGCCCCCAGCTGGAGGTGCATGCTATTCTCTTTGCTTGCTTACTTTCTAGGTTTCATCCTGCATTCCAGTGCACCTTGGGGTCCATGTGCATATGCTTTCATTGATTAAAGTGTTCTAGACTAAGCAGAGTTAATTGCTGATTGGTTGGCTCCACGTGTTACTGTACTGTTGCAAAATAGACAACGAGATTAGAAGAATCGGGTCCGCACACACAAATTTTCTTGCAGTTGGGGGGCTTCCCCTTTTATTTTTCACCAAAATTCACCACAAGATCAACGTTTCGGGGGGAACAATCCACCCTTCATCAGGATAATCCCGAAACGTTGATCTTGTGGTGAATTTTGGTGAAAAATAAAAGGGGAAGCCCCCCAACTGCAAGAAAATTTGTGTGTGCGGACCCGATTCTTCTAATCTCGTTGTCTATGAGGGACCTTGCCAGGCCTACGGATTTCCAGCACCACGATAAGCAGTGTGAGTAGATTGTGGGAGTGCGGTGATAAAAATCAATTGTTTTCACTGTTGCAAAATAGAGCCATTATTATTTTAAGTGCTGCAGAGATGTTCCATACAATTAGAGCAGATTTCCATTTCAAGAAGAAGCAAGAGACCATTACTTAATTAAGAGGTGCTTAATTCAAAAGTAGATGGTTTGGAATATAATTTAATAAGGCAATACTTTCTATTTAAATATTATATAAAACTCTGATTTAAGTAGTGTAGTGCTCCAAATCTACTTGTCTCTCCTTTCTGCATCTCATTGTCTCCTTTCCATTTTTTTCTCTGGTGCCACTATATTCAAATATTCTCTATTCCCTGGCCTAGAATAAAAAAAGCCTGGAATAAAAAGATAGGAAATAAGGTATGATACAACTCTATTCCGATATGTGTTCTTAAAGGGGTGGTTCATCTTTAAGTTAGATTGTAGTATGTTAGCAACTTTTCAAGTGGTCTAAATGATTTGTTTTCATAGTTTTTGAATTATTTAAGTTCTTCTTCTGACTCTTTTCAGCTTACATGTAGTTATATAGTTATCTATGTCACTGATCCCACCTACAAATACTCCAAATACTCTGTGAGACTTCAAATGCATTGTTATTGCTACTTTTGACTAATCATCTTTCTGTTAAGGCCATGTCCTATTCATACTCCAGAGTAATTTGGACTCTAGCAACCATATTGCTAAAAATGCTAACTGGAGAGCTGCTGAATAAAAATAATAAAAAATGAAAACCAATTGTAATTTATGTTAGAATATCACTCTCTACATCATACTAAAAGTTAAGTTAAAGACGGACAACCCCTTTAAAGAAAGCTTCAGTGGTTTTAGATCCTAAAATCGCTGATTACAATTAGGTGTTTATCTTACAAATTCTTCATTAAAAATGTTGCCCAGACATCTAGATCTTCTGCAGGGTTGTCATGCTTAACCCATTTTCAAGATGACAGGTCACATGTAGCTCTACATTACAAGCAGTCACATGTGCTTGATAAAATCTCTCACTACTGATGAATAGGCTGTCAAACCTCTGTCACCCAAAGACTACGATATTATCTGGGATATACTAATTTATTTCCAATTTTATTTCCATTGTATCGATTATATGCAAGCAGATCAGTTCTTCAGATAATAATATTTTTCATTAGTATATTGGTGAGCCAGTCTGACAATGCTTCCAGTTTACATATAGTCTATATCTATAACCTTCCATCCTTACTCCTAATAAAAAAACTCTACCAGTTATAAATAAAATAGTACAAGAAGATCCTAGTGCTTTAAAGGTTTGCAGATGTTTTTACTGAAAAGCTTTAGTTTTGCAGACATTTAATGCTGGCAGATTTTGGGGCCCAAAGCCCAGATTCCAGAGCACTCCCCAGCAGCACCTTTTTATGGATGTATGTAGTTCTAATTCACTGCTGCCTTCATGGAATTTTCTGATGCCCCATAAAAAGTCTTCTTGTTCCATCAGCCAGCTCTGAGCTCATTAAATGCAAGAGAAAATATCATAATCTAGCCATTTAAACAATAAAATAACTTCATTGTTCTCCAAGGAGACGAGGCATCAGGAAAAAACGCAGACTGGCATTTCTACCAAAACATATGAGAAATTCTAAAATACAATGTGAATTAACACTGACTTTGGTAGAAGATCAATAAAGGAACACTGACATTTCTTTAAAAACAACAGGGACAATAACTGAGTACAAACATAGTACAAATATCCATGCAGTTATTTAAGACAAATATTATATTTGCATGTCAGAGAGACTCTTAATCCTGCCTAGAAACAACAAAAACTCAATTTTGCTATCAGAAGTAAAAAAGTGTAAATACAGTGTGTTTTATTCATCCCCTTTTAAAAAAAACATTATCTGAACAGAAAAAATGTTGTTAACCCTTATTGGTCAGGTGGAGAAGGGCACTCCCAGGAGACATTTCCTAGGGGGAATTGGCCTCACCCCATCTCCTTACAGAGTTACATTGACTAAACACCAGAAGCTCTTTGTGCCTCTGCATAATCTATGTGATTTCTGATCTATCCATCCACATATGCAGACAGTGATTCCAGCTGATGTCTACAAGACCCTCCTATGCCACGCACCAGTGGCTGTAGCTTATTAAGGGTTAAGTTCAGAGTGGTTAATGGACCATGGTGACATTTATATCAGTCTGTCTGTGCACTACCTGGGCTCCTTGTGTGCCTGCCTCCCCTGCACACCACATTCCCCATACACAGACACCACTGTACACATAGCCTGTGCTAGCCACACTGATAAAGAGCTATAGACTCACAATGATGTATTTGTCCATATGTCCACAACTAACATTTGATACTTTATAAAAAAAAAAAAAACATGAATTCTCATTTCAGAAAAGGGAGGGAGGAAGGAAGTTCAATCTATTTTAACTTTGCAATAAACATTCTTCCCTGTCCAGAAACAGAAAATGATGAATATATCTCTTCAGATACCTGCATACTATATAACTGTATGTTACTGTATATGTGCATTTGAATGGAAAGTGTTTGTCATTTCTTCAGTGGTCTTCTGTGAACTGTGTCCTACCAGCAAAATGTCACATTGAGATGTCACCTTAATCCACCAGTCTGAATCTTTCTCTCTCTCTCTTGCTGACATTCCAGCTTTTAAATTCCTAGCCACACAGCTGCACTGATGCCTCAGTCCTGGCAATTATATACATGGACCAAAATACTTTGAGAGGCAGCCCAAACAAAGTTCACAAAATTACTGATCTTAACCACAATAATCCGGGCACCCCAGGCACTTGCGAACAATTTTCAGCTACTCTGCCCTTCTTTAAAATAAAATAATAACCAATACAAAACTCATGATATTTATATATAAAAAAATATATATTGTCAAGGCTATAAACTCCACAAAGAATAAGCGGAATTTGATCAGATCTAGAGACCTGAACCTGAAAAATGAAATATAACATATATAACAGAATGACACTGGGTGGTGTTAGAATGAAATTTCAACCAAGATCCAAAATTGTAAGTGTCATATCATTATCCACAGAGTTTTCCCAATACAGGTAAAAGAGCGTGGTCTCTAGGTGAAACACTAAAGCTTTCTCTTTCAAGGGCTTCACTACCCTCCCACCCATGTCAAATGCCATCTTTTCATACTAGCAGACAAACTCAGCACTGTCACTACAACATTTTTCCAGGATTGCCAAATGTTTTCCCATGAGATTTATTTATTAAGTGCTCTGCCACAGATTCACGGTTAGGGATGGCCAACCTGTTCTCCAATCAAAGTTGGATAAGTGATCCCCAGGTTTGGAGTTTTAGAGAAAGTCCTTTACACCTGCTCCTGAAACCTTCTCATTTGCTTAGCATGGCAGCTCGAATTAACAGAGCTCTAATTTAATACATAATACATAATACATGTATAGAGTCAGAATATCTTAATATCTACCACATATATGAAAAAGCACCATCAGTGTGATTTAAGGTATTGGACCCACAATATGTTTAAATAGAGTAGAAGCTTGGTGCCCTGAGGTGGCTATTAGGTTCTAGCTGTCATACATGATTTTTATCAGTCATTACAGTCAGACAGCTGGAAGATGCTGGATACCTCGTACCCATCACAGACTTGTTGGCAAGTTCCCACCTTTAATGTACTTGTTTCAGAAACTAATTTTATATAGCCAGTAGCCTAGCACCAGTAGGTGCTGCCAGTAAACTTAGAGATGTCCATGTGACAGTTGCAGTAGATGCTGATTATTCAGTGCCAATAAATGCCCTGTGGCACTCATCAACTTACCTGCTACCTGAGTCTTCACCAGTTGCGTGAGGAGCAGCAGTGCCAGCAGGCTGCAGAGAGGGGGCATTCCGGGGACCCTGAACGTCCTGGGCTGCCGCTGAGAGCGGGGCATGGTGCCCAGGTACAGGGAAGGGAGGGGTGGAGGAGGCCGCAGGATCAGCAGGAACGAGGTGCGAGGGAGCAGCACAGGAGAGGAGAGGACAGGCTGCTGCTACTGCTGAGCTCTCACTACTTACACCATGTGCAGGAGCCTGGGCAGGGAGAGGGAGGGCTGCCCAGCACTGGGAGGGGAGGAGGAGACAGGGGGGGTGCTTGAGGTGAGACCCTGTCTGAGCTCCTGTTCATTAAACACACCCACTTTCTCTGCTGAACTCTTCATCAATCCGTGCCCTCTGTGGTCCGGTTCAGTCATTTGTGTCCCATGGTTGTTTGGGCATTACTGCATTCTTCATCCTCTTATTTCTCTCTGCTTACCTATTTGCTCTATACATTTCCCTGTATGATTTCTATCTGTCTCATTCTATACACACACACACACACACACACACTGTATATTTCCCTTTATCATCTGTCTGCTTCAACACACACACACACACTGTATCTTTCCCTGTATGATCTGTCCTCCTAGAACATGTACTGAAGTTGTCTGTAAGTCCTGGAAAATTGAAGGATTTTGCGGAAAATTTAAGGATTTTGCGTAAAATCCTTCGATTTGAAAAATGATTTAAATTCACTCAAAAACTGATCTGTTCGGTCCATTATCGATTAAAAATGGCCTTTAAAAAATTAGATGGTCGAATTTCACAGTTTTTAAACTTAGAAATTCAACCCTTATTATATCTGCCCTTGCTGTGTATCATACCAATTTTCTCCAGGGCAGTGATCTTTATCAACCAATCAGATATGTCCTTTAATTATTGTACCTGCACTTGATCAAAATATATTACAAGTATGGGAGCTGTTATCCAGAAACTCATTAATCAGAAACCCGTTATCCAAAAAGCTCTGAATTATGGAGGCCGTCTCCCAAAGACTCAATCTTATCCAAATAATCCAGATTTTTAAAAATGATTTATTCTTTCTCTGTAATAATAAGTGTGGTGGCAGACGGGGAGATTAGTCTCCCAGCGACAAATTTTCTCTGCAGGCGACGAATCCCCCCCATTGCCATCCCACTGGCAAGAATATGAATCGCCCAAAGTTTCCTCATGAGGCAACTTCGGAAATCCGAAGTGATTCATATGCCATCCCACCAGCATTTCATATTCTTGGTGGTAGGAGGGCATTTCGGGAGATTAGTTGCTCGCAGTAGAAGATTTGTCGCTGGGCCACTAATCTCCCCATCTGCCACAACCCTAAAATAGTAACTTATCTTTAGTGATGGGCGAATTTGTGGCGAATTCCCCCGATACGTCGCTGGTGAAAATTCGCTGAAAAAAACGAGTTGCGCGTTTTTGACGCGACGAAAACGACGCAACTCGCGTCAAAAACATGCCGCGACTCGTTTCGCATATTTTTGTGATGGGCGAATCTACCCCGTTTCGCTTCGCCAAAAAATTTGTGAATTTCCAGCGAAATTCGCGAATCGGTCTAAAAAATATGCGGAATGAGTCGCGGCACGTTTTTGACGCGCGTTGCGTCGTTTTCGTTGTGTCAAAAACGACGCGCGACTCGTTTCGCATATTTTTTGGACCGATTCGGGAATTTCGATGGAAATTCACTAATTTTTCGGCGAAGAGAAACGGGGTAGATTCGCCCATCACTACTTATCTTTGATCCCAACAGAGATTGAATGAATCCTTGCAAAACCAGCATGTTAGGTTTACTTAGAGTTAACATAATTTTCTAGTAGACTTCAGGTCCATTATCCGGAAAACCCCAGGTCCTGAGCTTTCTGGTTAATAGATCCCATACCTATACTTATTGGTTGCTATGGTTTACAGCTGCAAAGAAAATCTGCACCATAGTAGTAACTGTATCTCATAGAATGTTACTTTTTAGAGATACATTGCACATTACACTTAAGTACAGAACTACCAGCCTGGCCCCAGTCAGGTCTGCCTTCAGTAACCCAAATTTTGCATTGGAGCTCCATGAAGACTGCTTCTTGCTTTTTGCCTAAATCAAGTCTAGTATCTGTTCTTATTAGTGTGGGGTGTTCAAAAACCACCCACAATGGTGAGACTGAAAAAATCATGAAGTTCTGGTCCAGGGCCAGAAATAGAGGTGGGCAGAGGAGGCGCATGCCTAGGGCTCAAAGCTGGGGTGGGGGCACTAGGAATGTACCTTCCCTGTCTCCACTCTCCTCACTCGCTCTGTTCTGTTCCCTTGCAGTGCACATCTGTTCTGGTATATGCACATTCAATCACCTGCCTGCCAATTTGTGCATGCTCTGGGATGAGAGGTGGCGCATCTAATAGTGGGAGGTGACGCACTTCATGTGTAATGCAGCCCTGCCCATATGCCCTGGCCTTTTGGTTAAGAAGAAGAAATAACTTAATTCCAGTTGCCTGGAGCTGTACATGGTCACATAGTCACTATGATTTTTCTATTTAATTAATCAGTTTTTGTGGCACTTTTGCTTTGTATTCTTGCCTGTTTCTTTTTGAACAAAGGTTCTGCACACTCTTATGGACTAAGGCCCTTAAGGCTACTTATATAGATGGGAGATGTTTAGCTCCTTCCCTCCCTTACCCTGGACGTGCCATGGGCACATTAGGTTGGAACCTTCCTGCTTGAAGGTCTTATGCAGGGCTGGACTGGCAATCTGTGGTTCTGGCAAATGCCAGAGGGGCTGCTGTAAGGTGTCGTAGAAATTCAGTATTTAGTGGGCTGGTGGGGATTTTTTGGGCCTCAATGTGAGCTGGTTGGGCCTCTGTGTACCTGAAATGCCAGGGCCTATGTTGATTCCTATGTTGATTCCCAGTCCATGCCTGGTCTTATGGCTCTAGGGTCTGGGATAAAGGGATCTCTTAAAGGAAGAGTAAAACCAAAAGATAAAATTGTTTCAAAGTAAGGAACATATAATGTACTATTACCCTGCACTGGTAAAACTGATCTGTTTCCTTCAGAAACACTACTATAGTTCAAGCTGATTTGTAGCAATAGCAGGAATTGAAAAAAGGCTATATGGTACAGGTTAAATAGTGGTTAATAGATGACACCATTATGTACTACAAAGCTTATAGGATATCTGCTGTGTAACCAGGGCCGGATTTGTGGCAAGCCACATACGACCGGGTCTAGGGAGCAAAAAAATAGGGGGCCACAATATGGGGACCTGTGCGTCCTGTTCAAAAGCACCCTTCGCCGTCGCTTATGCGCAGGTGCACATACGCTCGCACCTGGAGGGGGAAGTGTGGCGAAACTAATCCGGCCCTGTGTGTAACCTGAGCCTTTTCTCCTTTGAATGGCTGCCCCCATTGCTACACAGCAGCTTATTTATATAAACAATTGTAGTGTTTCTGAAGCAAACATAGCAGTTTTACTAGTGCAGGGCAACACTGCATAAAAAACTTTCATTTTTTGATGTTACTGTTCCTTTAAACCTTCTGTTGCAGGAGGTCTAAACATGAAAGGGGTCCCCTTGTGGCTGACCAACTAGCTAGGCTCTTGCTTTTTAGGTAAAGTCTGTTGGGCACCTCTGGCACTTTTTGTGCACTGGGGGTTCTGAATTGGAGCATGCCTGAGGTTCAATTAAAAAAAATTGGTGCTTCATGCAGATATAACATTTCATGCCCATACTGACAGAATGTGGGTTTTCAGATCCCTGTCATAGGCTGCCTCAATGCACACACAACCAACATCTTAAAAAAAACTCAAGTGTACTTAGAACTATTCCTAGCTTGGCAACATAAATGAAACCCAGTAATTTAGCATCACTGGGACAAAAACATATTTTGTCTTTAGATGCTTGAAATGCTTTAAACAGCAATGAAAGTGGATGTTAACTGACTGGATAATATCAAAGTGCTTTCCAGGGTTCCCTCTATGTTTTTTTCTCTAGAAACAATACACAAGGTACACAAGTTATTGGGTGCACATCAGACTTGTTTGGAACAACCATGCATGCATTATATTTTTAAATCCAGTTGGCATTTGTTCTAGTATCACAAAATGAGTTAATTTTTAAAATGGAAAAGCATTTTCTCCTTAGTTTGTATTCCAGCAGGGAGAAAGGCCTTCTTTGCCTTCTAAAAAACTTCAGGTCAATGAAAATATTTTTAGAGCAGAGAATATATAGTTTAATTAATAAATGTCCCCATTAAATCTCCCACCTAACTGCCCTTTAGTTTGAGTTTCCAAAAGTATATTGGAGCAAATAAGCATGTAATTGTGTCTTACTCTGAATGAAATCCAGGCTGGGCCTCCATCCAATGTTTTGAGTCCTATTGGGGGGGGGGGGCATCCCCACATGAGCATCCCCACAAGCAGGCTACCCCACAGTTGATTTGGGCCTGCAAGACACAGGGGAAAAAACACAGCAGCCCCCAACATTTGTGGGTCCAGACCCGCCCCGAAAAAGGTACTCAAAAAAGCCCCCAGGCTGAAAAAGGAAAAAGGCACAGGATTTACAGCAGATAACAGATAAGCTCTGTAGTATACAATGGGATTCTTCAGAACTGTTAACTACTGTGTATCCTGTAATTTCTGCAAAACACTTAAATGTTTTGGTGTTACTGTTCCTTTAAATACCCACAGGAAGAGGAGGGGTCATCAGTGCTCAGTGCTCACCCCAGTTTACACATAATGCTGTATAAAGACACTGTGACAGTAAACTTTCCAGTGTTCAAATCAAATTCTAAAGAAACAAAATCAGTGCCTTTCTGATATCTCAAAATGTATTGTTATAATGTATGAGATTTTCCTGAAATACTACACCCCGCTGTTTTTTGGTAGTTGTCTTTATAACTTTATCAGGATTGCAGACAAATAACCTTTATAACCAAGTTCAGCACTCTTGAAAAAAAAACCTTGGTTTATGGGGTTTTTTGTATGGTTTTTCTCTTAGAACAATGCGCTGTTGAGTAGTTTGCAGTACTATGAAATGGTACAATTGGTTAGGGCAGGTGTGTGATTCTAAAGTAAATGGATAGTAGATTGAAGCTCAGCACCTTTAACAATCCATTGGTACGTGTTGTTCTTTCCCACAATGCACTGTTGAGTAGTCCAGTACAATGGAATGGCAAAAAAGATTGAAACTCAGCACAATGTGCTGCTGAATAATTCTACAATACTACAGACTAGCACAATCCGGTTGGTTAGGTGGGCAGGTATGGGATTTTAGTGTTATTAGATCAAAAGGTCAGCACCTGTAAAAACCCCCTAGGTAAATTATTTGTTGTATATGGTAATAACTTATAGAATGTTGAAATCTGATTGGGCAAATTGAATGATAGGCTGTTGTGGGTGGGGCCAAAGATTACTGCAAATATTAGTTATTGACCTTCTCTTAGATGACAACACGTCCCTGAAAAGATTTATTGGATTTTATTTCCAAATTTAATGATGTATGATAACACAAGAGACTGGCTCCCAAGTGCCATTGTATATGGGGGCTGTGTTTCAATAAAAAGTACATATTCATATCTTCAGTGGTGACAGTAGGCTTCCCCAGAAGTTTTTGTTGCATTAAAGGGGTTGTTCAACTTCCAAACACTTTTTTCAGTTGTTTTCAGACTGTTCACCAGAAATAAAGACTTTTTTCAATTACTTTAATTTTTTTTACCTTTTTCCAAATTATAAGTTGATCATGCCTCTAGTGTTTCAGTCCGGCAGCTCAGTGATCCAGGAGCATTCTGAACTGTTACAATTTGCTACATTTAGTTCATTTCAGCAGCATCTGTGGAATATTAGCAACTACAGGTATGGGACCTATTATCCGGAATGCTAGGGACCTGCGCTTTGCAGGATAACGGCTCTTTCTGTGATTTGGACCTTCATACCTTAAATCTACTAGAAAATCATGTAAACATGAAATAAACCCAATAGGCTGGTTTTGCTTCCAGTCAGAATTAATAAGAATAATAATTGGATCAAGTACAAGCTACTGTTTTATTATTACAGAGAAAAAGGAAATCATTTTGAAAAATTTGGATTATTTCATTATAAAGAAGTCTATGGGAGATGGTCATTCCATAATTCAGAGCTTTCTGGATAACGGGTTTCCGGATCTGTATTAATTGTAACAGTTCCTTAAATTAAACTCAGGGATTCTGCTCAGCAGGGACAAAAATAAGAATTATGTCAATTTAGAACAGTTTATAGTGTCATCGACCCCTCCAACCCCCACCCCCACAGCGGCTTTAGAAAGATTTAAGGGGAAAAATGAAAATGTACACTTGAGAATTAGAAAAAGGGTCCCAAATAGAAAATAATTACAAAAAGTCTTTGTTTCTTACAAACTATCTGAAAACAACTGAACTGAAAAGTGTTGACCTGAGTCACCTGAGTGGCCCACACTGTCACAAATGACTTTGATTTGATCTTCACATTATAATTATGATCATGAAGGCTACAAGTTGATATAAGGAAACCCCACAAGTTACCAGGGATGGTGAAAGCTACTCTTGGTAACTTCAAGAGCCACATTCCAATTTTGCAGAGAACACAACTATGTAACGCACCTCCCTTCCCCTCTGATGCTCTGAAAGTTAAAGGGATACTGTCATGGGAAAACATGTTTTTTTCAAAATGAATCAGTTAATAAGGCTGCTCCAGTAGACTTCTGCACTGAAATCCATTTCTCAAAAGAGCAAACAGATTTTTTTATATTCAGTTTTGAAATCTGACATGGGGCTAGCCATTTTGTCAATTTCCCAGCTGCCCCTGCTCATGTGACTTGTGCCAGCACTTTAGGGGGGACCTGTTTTCTGGCAGGCTGTTGTTTTTCCTTCTCAATGTAACTGAATGCAACACAGTGGGACATGAGTTTTTACTATTGAGTGGTGTTCTTAGATCTACCAGGCAGCTGTTATCTTGTGTTTAGGAGCTGTTATCTGATTACCTTCCCATTGTTCTGTTGTTAGGCTGCTGGGGGGGGGAGGGGGTGAGATCACTCCAACTTGCAGTACAGCAGTAAAGAGTGACTGAAGCTTATCAGAGCACTTAGCACAAGTCACATGACTTGGAGCAGCTGGGAAATTGACAATATGTCTAGCCCCATGTCAGATTTCGAAATTAAATATAAAAAAATGTGTTTGCTCTTTTGAGAAATGGATTTCAATGCAGAATTCTTCTGGAACAGCACTATTAACTGATGTGTTTTGAAAAAATTACAGTATCCCTTTAAGTGCGGGGTGCAAGGGGATGCAGCATCCAAAAGGCCACATCAGGGTGGCAAGGGGAATTCACAAACTGGAAGTGACTATATAAGTATGGAAATTTATGGCCAAAAAGATGGGGCCCAGAGCCAAAGTTTCCTCTAGTTTTTCTGCCATTTGGCACTCACATGCATTCTAGTCCATTTGCAAGGTTGTGTACATATAACAGACATTCCAGTTTATATACCCGGTCTACTTTCCTCTTTATAACCCTTAAACCCTCCTTTATTTTATTTTTTTCTTATTTTTATTTTGAGTATACATTCCCCAATCCCCCTATCAATAATGTAGAGGCTTTACAAAAACATATTATTTTTAAAAATTATTTATCTTTCATTCACATCTCATTGTTTACATACTTGCAAGTATAGGCAACTTTTTAATTTTTAAAACCCAGTCAAAATCTAAAATGAATAAAAATTAAAATCAAGACCAGTGGCATAGTTTTGGAACATTATTATAGGCCAAGAAAATGGTGCCCTGCGAAGGATTCCCATATCACTGTGCTCCATTATAAAGCTATTCTAAGTGTAACGTAATTCTGCATGTGATTTTGCCACGTCTGCACTGATGAAGTTGTGGCCAGTTTGCTAATGATTTATACTGAATCATTATGGGGAATAAATTCATTGCCAATAGTGATGGACGAATCTCTCCCATTTTGCTCACCGAAACATCTGCAAAACGGCTAAAAAATTGCAAAACTAATTGAAGTCAATGGCCGTCAAAATAATTTTGGCGAACTATAATTTTTATGCGTGTGACAATTCGCAAATTTATTTGTGGGCTGCGAAAAGTGAAATATGTTCAACATAGTAATACAGTAATGCACTTTATTGTATAAAATTAATAAAGCAACAGGAGGCCTGTGTGGACATTTTAAAAAGCTTGACTCTCAACTCTCATAGTACACTATATATATATATATATATATATATTATAGAAACAGTAGTATTTCAGCAGTGACAACATTTATTGGATTAACAGAAAATATGCAATACGCATCATAACAAAATTCTCCCAACAGAGATATTACATCAATACTTAATTGAGTCTCCTTTTGCAAATGTAACAGCCTCTAGATGCCTCCTATAGCCTTGATTAGTGATGGGCGAATTCGCGGCGAATTCCCGCTGGCGAATAAATTCGCGAAACGACAGCGAAAATTCGCCTGGCAAAAATTCGGAAAAAAAAAATGAGTCGCGACGAAAATGACGCAACGCGTCAAAAACGTGCTGTGACTCGTTTCGCGAATCTTTTTCCGGCCAATTCGCAAATTTTGCTGGAAATTCGCTAATTTTTCGGCGAAGCGAAACTGGGTAGATTCGCCGATCACTAGCCTTGATGTGTCTGGATTTTGGATGTTGGTTCTTTTGACCATTCGTCCATACAAAATCTTTCCAGTTCAGTTAAATGTGATGGCTGCAAAGCATGCACAGCCTGCTTCAAATCATCCCATACAGTTTCAATTATATTCAAGTCGGGGGACTGTGACGGCCGTTGCAGAATATTGTACTTCTCCCTCTGAATAAATTCCTTTGTAGATTTCAAAATGTGTGTTTTGGGTCATTTTCTTGTTGGAATATCCTACCTATAACAGTAGGTAGCAGGTGTTTTTCTTGGAATGCAGTGTTTTCTTCCGCTATGCAAAGTGCTTTTTGTTATGACCAAATAATTACATTTCTGTCTCATCATTCCAAAGAACTTTGTTCCAAAATGGCCATGGCTTGTCTAAATGAGCTTTTGCAAACAACAAGCAACTGTTTTTGGTGTGAGTGCAGTAAGGGCTTCTTTCTCATCACCCTGCAATACAGATGTTCTTTGTGCATATTGTGGTAAATTGTAGAACAATGTACAGATAAACCATCTGCAGCAAGAGGTTTTTGCAGGTCTTTGGAGGTGATCTTTAGGTTGTCTGTAACCATTCTCACAATCCTACGCATATGTCGCTCCTGTATTTTTCTTTTCCTGCCAGACCTGAGTTTTACAGAAACGTTTAAACCTCTGAGATAGCTTTTTGTAGACTTCACCTAAACCATGATAATGAACAATCTATGTTTTCAGATCTTTTGAGAGTTGCCTTGAGCAACCCATGCTGTCACTCTTCAGAGGATAGTCAAACAGAAATACAACTTGCACTTGGCTACCTTAAGGGCCCTTACACACAGGCGTTTGGCTGCGTTCAGCCGCAGGGGAGCGCAGGTCTAGACGCACCTCATTTTGTTCAATGAGGTTGTACCCACGAGACGCGTGTAAGCGCCGAACGCAGATTCAGACGCAACATGCTGCATTTTTCCTGCGTTTGGCGCCTACATGCGTTCGCGTGAGTACAGCCCCATTAAAATAATTGAGTGCGTCTATACCTGAGCTCCCCTGCGGCTGAACGCAGCAAAACGGAACGCAGGGGAGCGCAGGTAAAAACGCCCGTGTGTAAGGGCCCTAAATACCTTTTCTCGTGACTGGACACACCTGCCTATGAAGTTCAAGGCGTTGAACAGTAATCATTATTAAGCAGTTAAATGCATTTAAACAAGCAAATTAACAAGGGTACTGCTCCACTAAAAATCTTTGTTCAGAAAACACCCCAGTACTCAGATGTTCCTGGAAAATGAAAGATATAACACTAAATAGTAAATAATTTTAGAGGCGTTCCCAAACTTTTTCATATGACTATATATATATATTTTACATCTGACTACACTTTTTCATTGTTTTCACTTCTTGCATTCAATTAAATATTTGTTTTCAGTTTTTTTACTATTCTGAAATTGGCTTTTTCAGTAAAGTGGACACATTTCAGAAGGACAGAGTGAGGTTAGCATTCCCTGTAATTATGAGGTGAGCATTCTTTTGGAATTCTGGGGTTTGTGCTATTCCTAGTGTTTCAAATTACAGGACTCTAACTGGGCGTTGAAGGACAGAGATGGAAGTAATGCAGCATTCATCTGCGGGGTCAGTGCACCTGCTGCCTCTGTGATCAAGGATTTCCACAAAGTCCCATAATACCTTGTTATACCAACTGTTTAGGCGCACCAATAAAGCTAGCAATGTAACCTGTATAAGGTTAAAGAGACAGTAGTAATATAATAGAACAGTTATAATAACGTTATCTGTGATATATATATATATAGGTTTGGAACTAAGGGAAGCAGTAGAGGTTTGGGTGAAATTCCAGATAATGTCTTTTTTGCACTATCCACACACATCAGCACACTTTCGGCAGGATCATCATTAAATAGCTTCTCGCCCCTTCTCTTACACTTTTTCTGCCACTAACTCTTCCTAAAATGGGGTAATGATTGGGTTGAAGGGGGTCCTACAGATTTACACACCCAATTTATAAAATTAGAAATAACACATTCTACATGTGGTCTGTCAAGGTCAGTTGTTGTATAGGTTTCACTACTTTGAACAATGATGGAAAGTATGGATGTTACAAACAGTGAAATATGTTCAATGTGGTTTATATGCATTCAATGTGCATCATAAAGTGCTGAAACATTGCTTTGCCCCTGAGCGCAGGACAAAATGCAATCAATTCCTTTGTAGGGGCCTGTACTCACTTAAGTGCGTACACAACTACGTTGCCTGCTCTACACTGGTAAGGTAAACCTGCTGCTTTCCCACCAGTGTTAACATAAATTGCAGTTGGGAAAATATTTGCTTCTGTGAATAGCATCAGAAGGAGAGGGGCGGCAGAGGGAAACAAACACATACTAGTAGTAGGCAGAAGACCCTTTAACAGGTACCTGCCCAGCTCCCCCCATATTGTTGTGCCCTAGGCAGGTGCCTCTTCTGCCTACCCCTAGTTCTGTCCCTTTTGTTAACTTTTTGTATACTATAGAATGGCCAATTCTTTTTGGCCAAACCTTTTAATTGTCTTCATGATATATTTTTTATAGTTTTTCATTATTTGTTTTTTTCTTCTGAAGGGGTCACTGGCCCCATCTAAAAATTAACGATCCAAAAAGCTACAAATTTATTGTTATTTCTACTTTTAATTAATCAACTCTCTGTTCAGGCCCTCTTCTATTCATACTCCAGTCCAGGTGATCACAATGATCCACAGCACTTTCATGCACTTGCACTTTGGCACTTTTCTTTTGCGCATGGTCTTATGCCCCTGACCTTTTTAAAGAGGCTAAGAAATGTTTAATATCTGGCCGATAGTTCAGGGCAGCACACTGCCGCCATTAGGCTCCTTCCCCCCCACCTCAACCTGGCCCTATGAGGGTGCACCCTGATGGTGGGGCCTCCATTTGTTTATCCTGCCCCTTCCAAAACCTTTTGGTGGGAGGGGAACAGACAAAGGGACACCCCAAGTATTGCGGTAAAGGGGGTCTGATCCTCGCCCCTTGTCTGTTCCTTTTGTGCTGGGTGATAGGTAGGGATGGCGCAAACTGTTCGCCGGCGAACTTGTTCGCGCGAACATCGGGTGTTCGCGCTCGCCGGAAGTTCGCGCGACGTTCGCCAATTTGGGTTGCTTAATTGGCGCTTTTATTTTGCCATTTCTCCCCCAGACCAGCAGATACATGGCAGCCAATCAGTAAGCTCTCCCTCCTGGACCACCCCCACACCCCCTGGACCACTCCCCTTCCCTATAAAAACCGAAGCCCTGCAGCGTATTTTCACTCTGCCTGTGTGTGCTGAAGAGATAGTGTAGGGAGAGAGCTGCCTGTTAGTGATTTCAGGGACAGTGGATAGTAAGTTTGCTGGCTAGTAATCTACTGTACTTCAAACAACTGCCATCTAGCTGTGTGAGCTTGTTCACATTCTGTCTAAATATCCATAATATTACCCTCTCCAGAAAAAGCACCTGAGTGACTTTTTTCAAGCAGCCATAATATATTTTACGTAATCCGTATCCACCGCTGTAGTAGTGTATATGTTGACCTTGTAGGCATTATTTGCCCTGTAGCCATTTTTTGCCCACTGTGTTCTTCAAACAACTGCCATCTAGCTGTGTGAGCTTGTTCACATTCTGTCTAAATATCAATAATATTACAGTGTCCACAACCACCTGAGTGACTTTTTTCCCTTTACAGCACAAAATGCAGCGCTGTGTCAACAATGGATTTTTCAGATACATTTTTGCCCTTGATCCCCCTCTGGCATGCCACTGTCCAGGTCGCTGCACCCTTTAAACAACTTTAAAATCATTTTTCTGGCCAGAAATATCTTTTTTAGCTGTTAAAGTTCGCCTTCCCATTGAAGTCTATGGGGTTCGCGAACCGTTCGCAAATTTCCGGAAGTTCGCGAACATGTTCGCAAACTTTTTTTCGGTGGTTCGCGCCATCCCTAGTGATTGGAGATAACTGGGGTCCCATAGCTTTGGCAAAGAGAAGCCTGAAGACTACTAGATCTCTTGCAGTTTTGAGTTTTAGTTTTTATCAGACTTTATCAGCACACCAGGCTTAAAAAAAAAAAAAAAAAAAAAAAAAAAAAAAAAAAAAAAAGAGGGACCTGTGCAGAGGCATTATATGAACTTCTAAGTGCAGTCCCTCTTAATTGTATTATCCATATATACAGTCTTTAGGATGTTTGCCCTTATGTTGTATTTTGTATTTCCTAGTGTAGCATGTCAGTGCTCATGTGCTTCTTGGATTTTGCTAAATTGTTAGCAGGCTGCAAAGCTAAGTGTGATAAATAATATCACCGGGCACCATGATATACTTATAATGTATAAGTGTGTAGATGTCAGTGTTTCATAGCAGTGGAGTGCTATAACAGTCTGTGCTGGCAGAAACATTCCTCTTACTCCAAGGAGCACAATTATGACACGTAGCAAAAACATTCCAGCATTCCAGCAGTACAGTCATAAACATTCGGGTGTAGGGCGAGAGTATCAGGTATAGTTTACCTTTTGTCAAGATATGTTACCTGCACATTACCGGAGAGTGGAGTAATTTCACACTATTGTACTGTGGTGATTTCTAACTTTGCTCTTTGATAAATATACCCTATGTGAGCAATACCTTCTAATTGGAGTTACCTAGGGAAAGTGATCGATGCATTGCAATGTAAGGTTTAAGTCAGTGCTGTCCAACTTCTGTAGTACCCAGGCCCTGAATTTTTCTGGACTGTGTGGTGGAGGGTCGGTAATGGAAGCCAGTGTTGCCCCTTCCATTTTTTTTTTTTAAAGTCGCCAGCGTGATAGCACACGCCGCCAGGGACGATCCTGGCCCCTCCCCCGTTTGAGGAAGCTTGCCGTTGCTGCCGCCCCCCGTGCACTCACCTTTTTGGACTGTAGGGGGGGGTCCACGAGGGCGACAGAGAGGGCCAGGACTCCAGCACAGAGCACATAATTGCTCTCTGCGCTAGAAGAGCCAAATTTCCAGTTAGAAAACCAGAAATTCGGCTCTTAAAGTACCAGGAGCGGCATTTTTGCTGCTCCTGATACCCAGTGGGGCGCTGCCACTTGAGGCCAGTTTCTCAACACAGTTGTTAACACATTACATATAAAATAAAAGTTGAATTCATGTTCATTAATGTGTTGTTTTATTAAAAAAAACATAAGTGATTAGGTGGGGAAATGGTCCTACAGAACGGGGGGGGGGCGCTGATTGAAGCCCTTGCCTAGGGTGACAAACTATATTGGCCTGTCCCTGGTTGCTAAAGCTCAGCTTTCTGCATCCTAGATCAGACATCAGCACATTTAACATTCTCAAAGTGTGTGCATTTTGTTTTTACATCATAGGTCACCCGTATTGGGACAATTATTCTGAGCCCACACTCTATCTGAAAATCACAAGAAACTGTTTTCAGTATATCGTCATGTGTATGGCTAGCTTAAGTCTCTGACTTTATTAGTATGTCAAAATACAATACCATGTACTGACCCAGAAAAACAATACAAATGTGCAGTATATTTGAGGCCTGAGAAGGACTGCTCTGCTCCAACTGGACAAAAAGGATAGGGAAAAGGTCAGGCCAAGTTACATAAAGAAAAAGAAGGGATGGGAGCAAGGATTTGAATCAGGACAAACAGGTGGCAGGGGTAGTACAGGCTGGTTAGCTCAAGGGGCTGTTATATATTCAGGATTCTCAGTCATACTAAAAACAGATGCCTCTTATTTAAAAAAATATAACTACTTCTGCAGCAGCACAAGGGCCCACTATCACAACAGTTAATACATAATACAGTTTATTTTAGATAAAAATATTATTATTAGATTTTTGCCTGAAGATTTAAATTTATGGTTCTAGGTGAATTTACTTTTTATTACACTGAAACATCACAACAACTGCAATATTCAAATAAATACATCTGTAAATGATTATTTTAATATATATTTAATATTACATTGTAATTTGAAAATGGGGGTAAAGACATTTTGGCAAATTCTTCATTAATTCAGATTAAGAATGACTTTGCTTTCAAAGGACAGTCCTTGGAATACAGTAGTTGCTTCTTAGCCAGGAAAAATAAGGTTTGTATATTGTATTAACACTTCACCCTAGGATCACCTCCACCAGAAAAGACTTGATTGTCTATTGCTTTTCCAACAAAAACTCTCTGAATGCAATATTTATCCTCCTCGGAGATCCTGTAACAGTTTTCTTTCAGATCTGAACTGAAGGCAGCTTAGGAGGTTAATGGGACAAACATATTCTTAGATGGGACTACATTTTAAGGGGATATGAATATATATATATTTATGATTAAAATAAATATTTTAATATATATGCAAACCATATTATTTCCCTACGGGAATGTAGTTTTTTTTTCACTAAGCTAATTCTAAATGTAGACTACAGGCAGATATTTGCCAAGGCATTAGGCCTCAGCCCAAAATGGCAAGGACTTGGGTGAGTCCCAGAAAAGGACAGGATCAAGGAAACATTGGGCTTCGGAATGGAAAGGTCTGGAAGGGGTGATGGGAGCAGAAGGTGAGGCTCTTGCTGTCTCTCGCTCGGCAGCACAAAGAACAAGGAGCCATTGACAGCATAAGGGAAAAAAAATGAAAATCCCATTTTTTTGGGGGTCTGGTGTGATATAAAAAGCACAAGGACAGAGGAGGGATTCAGAACTAGCCTTGTGCCCTGCTGTAGCTGTTTAGCTAAAACTTCAGAGCTAAAATAACAGCCATCCGGCATGAACACATTTCTTTCATTTTTAAGTTGTTATTGAATCCCTCTCTCTCTTCAAATAACTGTATTAGTAAAGCGTTCAGAAAAGAGGGAGTGTTAAAATAAGGCATCCTAAGGAGCCGGCGCAAGACCCTAGGGAAGAGGGAGCAGGAAAAGCAGGAATGAAAAATATGGAGGAATTGAGGAGTGCAGGGAGGGAGAAGGGGGGCTCAATGTAACGAGAGAGGGAGGGGAAAGGGAGGGGGAGAGAGTTTAGGGGAAGAAAGAGTGATATTGTGTGTGTGTGACAGAGAAACTTTTAGAGAAAGATTTTGAAAGAGAGATTGTGTCTTAGAGGTGGATTGTGTGTTGTGTTAACAAGAGAAAACTTTGAAACTGTGCGTTAGCAAGAGAGAAAAGCTTTGTATGTGGGTGGGTGGGGGACACAGGCAGGTTTATGTGACAGAAGGAAGAAACTGATACAGGGAAGTCTTTGAAAAACAGCAATCAGCACAAGACTCATCTTAGCAGCAGGGATGTCACTGGCAAGTAGGAAGAAGTAGAAGAGACAGAACCTGTGCAGAGAGAAAGAAAAGAGGGAAATGAGGAATATAAGTGTGACTGTTAAAGAAGAATGCTAAAACCAGACAGACGTTAATAAAATATAAGTGATGGCCCATCTGTAAGTACAAGAGATTTATAGATCTACAGACGCACACAGTGGGGGAATCTGCAGTATGCTTGCTACTGCTGCCACCTTGTGGGCTACAGATTCATCTGCCTTGTACCCCAATGTACAAGAGAATCAGAGTAGTAATTTTCCTGCAAAAATATTATAATACTTTATTTATATGTTCTGCATCCCTTTAAACAGAGTATGAATCATTCTCTGACTCAATCATAGAGTTCCAATCAGTCCTTTTTTCAAGGGACTTGTTTGCAGCTATTGGCTTGAGAACATTTTTATTTGTTTATATGTTTTACAAAATTAAACTTTATGGCCATTATCTTGGGTTGGTCTGGTCAATGGAAAGGAGTAGACAAAAAAGTAAGTAAAGCATGGATTTAACAAATTAGAACATTTTACTGTGAAAAACCTGATAAACCTTAGTTTATGACATACACTTTGGTCAGTTTTAACAGGAGCCAGTTAACCTGCCCATTTGTTTTTGGAGTGGAGGAGCAAAACAAAATACTGGGAGGAGACCCATGCATGGATTAGGACAGTGGTCCTCAAACTTGGCCCTCCAGCTGTTAAGGAACTACAAGTCCCACAATGCATTTGCCTGACTGTGGCTGTCAGACTCCATCATTGCATTGTGGGATTGTAGTTCCTTAACAGCTGGAGGGCCAAGTTTGAGGACCACTGGATTAGGAAAATAAACAAACGTTTTGCAGAGAGTACCCTAAATTCAACATAGGACCCCCAGCACTGCAAGTCAGTAATATTAACCCTTGTACTACAGTGCTCGGTGTTCAAAAGCAAAATAGTTTACTAAGTCTGAGTAAATTGTGTTACAGTAGACAAGTATGTATGGGACCTGTTATCCAGAATGCTCGGGACCTGGGATTTTCCAGATAACGGATATTTCTGTAATTTGGATCTTCATGTCTTAAGCCTGCTAGAAAATCACATAAACGCTAAATAAACCCTTTAGGCTGGTTCTGCTTCCAATAAGGATTAATTATATCTTAGTTTGAATAAAGTACAAGCTACTGTTTTATTATTACAGAGAAAGAGGAAATAGTTTTTAAAAATGTGGATACAGAGGAACCTTAATATTAAAACCCTTTGATTTTACGTTTTCTCTCACTTTTGTTGTTTTGTGGTCCCAGCTATATATTATGCAGAATACATTTCCCTGATTTGACATTGTCCTGGCGTTTGCAGCATTTTTTCTGGTCCCCTGAAAAACATAAAATGGGGGTTCTACTGTCTATGGGAGACAGTAATTCAGATCTTTCGGGATAACAGGTTATACCTGTATATTCACCGCCACATACAGTATTAGTTAATGGTGCCTCGGGATATATGGATGCTTTGTAAATGCAGAACAATAATAGTAATATGTATTAAAGTAGAAATTCTGCATTTCACTCATCTCCTGGTATTACTGTATATCTCCCGTTCCTTTAAAAAATGGTTTAAATGGTGCTTTACTTTAAATATAAATATATTTGAGCTGTAGAGAGATCCTCTCTGCCCAGTGTCCACACTGAAACAAGAACCGGGTCTGTCCTTTTCGCTCTGTCACAGGTAGTGGGTAGAAGTGTTAATGACAAGCAGAACTGTACAGTAAAAACCCAAATGTTTCTCTGCTGCCAGCTGAGCAAACTGTGGCAGATTGTTCTTTCTCAAGGTGCTTAGTGGAGCTGTAGAGTTTCTTCAAGCTGTAAGTTTTTCACCATTTTATCCAACCAGCAGTTTTTAGAGCTCATTCCCAGCATTTCCACATAGTTTGCGGTTTAAAGGACAAGGAAAGTGTAAAATAGAATAAGGCTAGAAATGCTGTATTTTGTATACTAAACAAATATAAACTTACTTTACAGGTATGGAATCCATGATCTGGAAACCCATTATCCAGAAAGTTATGAATTATGGAAAGGCTGTCTCCCATGATTTCCTTTTTCTCTGTAATAAAACAGTAGCTTGTACTTGATCCCAACTAAGATATAATTAATCCTTATTGGAAGCAAAACCAGCCTATTGGGTTTATTTAATGTTTACATGATTTTCTAGTAGACTTAAGATGTGAAGATCCAAATTACGGAAAGACCAGTTATCTGGAAAGCTCCAGGTCCCGAGCATTCAGGATAATAGGTCCAATACCTGTACCACAAAACTAAACAAATGATTTATGCTTTCAAATTTGTGCACAGGGGACTGTCATCTTGTAACTTTGTTATACATCTTTGCAAGACCAAGACTGTGCACATGCTCAGTGTGATCTGGGCTAAGCTTAGGGATCGTCATAAATTTTCAAAACAGTCAAATAATATCTGCCAGAAGCCGATACAGCAAGACTGATTAATAATCAGAATATACAGACTGCACTGGGTCCTGTGTTGTCATGTAATCTAATGTGGATTTTATAGTTTTTGTATTGTTTAATACAAGCTTTCTCCAACTCTGCAGAACCAGTGGCTGCAGCAAAATAATCCTCCAAATAGAATCCCAGTTTCTCAGTTTAAATCTGGCTCCATGATCTTTGTCCCTGCAGCTGGAGTTGGAAACATTAAAGAGGATGTGAAGGAAAAAATAAAATCCAATACAAATCTCTACACAGTCGCCAACTGCAAGCTGCTGGAGTTCTGCATAGCTGGGAAGTAACGTGGGGGCTCACTCTACTGTTCATAAATAGGATTGTTTCCCTGCCCAGCAGTTAGGGACCGTTTGACAATTCCTATAAAGAAAAAACCTCTTTTACACTATGATGTGGCCCGGCTGCTTTCTGCAGCAACTCCCTTCAATATTACATCAAACAAATTGTGATTTAACCAAATCTAAAGGGCCTCTTCCTGATTGTCTATTTTAACTAGGTAGTTCTTCAAGCTTTGGTCACCTTTCTAGGGCCACATTTCTTTATTTAACAGCAAACATCAGCTCCACCAGTTGCTCCCACAACAGTACAAAATAAGAACTGCTTGCACTCGTGCATGGAAGCAGTTATTCAGTGACAGCTGGAGGTTCACCTTTTTATTCAGTTAGGCCCATAAATATTTGGACAGAGGACTTTTTGGTTCTGTACAATACTACAATGAATTTTAAATGAAACAACTCAGATGCAGTAGAACTGCAGCCTTTCAGATTTAATTCAGTGGGTTGAACAAAAAGATTGCATAAAAATGTGAGAAACTAAAGGATTTTTTTTAACACAATCACTTCATTTCAGGGCTCAAAATTAATTGGATAAATTAAAAAAACTGATAAAACATTAATTTCCAATACTTGGTTGTAAACCCTTTGCTGGCGATGACAGCCTTGAACTCATGGACATCAACAGATTCTGGGTTTCCTCCTGTTTAATACTCTGCCAGGCCTTTACTGCAGCGCCTTTCAGTTGCTGTTTGTTTGTAGACCTTTCTGTCTGAAGTCTTCAACAAGTGAAATGCATTCTCAATTGGGTTCAGATCAGGTGACTGACTTGGCCATTCAAGAATATACCACTTCTTTGCATTAATAGACTCCTGGGTTGCTTTGGCTGTATATTTTGGGTCATTGAAACGCCTCCCAATCAATTTGACTGCATATAGCTGGATTTGAGCAGACAGTATGTCTCTGAACACCTCAGAATTCATTTGGCTGCTTCTGTCGTGTGTCACATCATGGATAAAGACTAGTGGCAGCCATGCATGCCCAAGCATCACACTGCCTCCCAAATGTTTTACACATGATGTGGTATGCTTTGGATCATGAGCTGTTCCACACCTTCTCCATACTTTTTTTCCTTGCCATCATTCTGGTAGAGGTCGATTGTGGTTACATCTGTCCAAAGACAACACAACTGTGCTTGCATTTTTAGATGTTTTAGCAAAGTCCAATCTAGCCTTTCTATTCTTGAGGCTTATGAGTGGCTTGCACCTTGCAGTGCACCTTCTGTATATACTTTCATGCAGTCTTCTCTTTATGGTAGACTTGGATATCGATACACCTACCTCCTGGAGATAGGGTTGCCTCCTTTTCTTGAAAAAAATACTGGCCTTCCTATATATTTATCTTTTTTTCCTATTAATAACATTGGGATCAGCCATCAAAAATACCGGCCAGGCCCGTAAAATACCAGCCAGGTAGCAACCATACCTGGAGAGTGTTGTTCATTTGTTTGGCTGTTGTGAAGGGGTTTCTCTTCACCATGGAAATGATTCTGTGATCATCCACCAAAGTTGTCTTCCTTGGACGTCAAGGTCTTTTTGCATTGCTGAGTTCATCAGTGCTTTTTCTCTCTTTCTCAGGATGTTCCAAACTGTAGATTTTGCCACTCCTAATATTGTAGCAATTTCTCGGTTGAGGTTTTTACTGGTTAAGGATGGCTTGTTTCACCTGCATGGATTGCTTCTTTGACCACATGTCTGTTCACAGCAAAATCTTCCACATACACATTACCTGTTTAACTGATAATGACATAACGAAGGACTATCCCACCCCTGCCCATGAAATAGCCTTTGAGTCAATTGTCCAATTACTTTTGAGCCCCTGAAATAAAGGGATTGTGTTAAAGGCTTTAGTTCCTCACATTTGTATGAAATCTTTTTGCTCAGCCTGAACTGCATTCTGAATTAAAGCTAAAAGTCTGCAGTTGTTTCATTAAAAATTCATTGAGGTAATGTACAGAACCAAAATAAGAAAAACGTTGTCTCAGTCCAAATAAATATGGCACTAACTGTATGTACTACTTGATAACGAATAAAAAAAAAAAAAAAAAAAAAAAAAAAAAAAAAAAAGCATGTTGTAGGTTCCCCCGGCTGTTACAGAACAAGAACTGACTAGGAGGAGGCATTCAGAAAAGAGGGTTGCCTTCTATTGCATAATTACAGGTTTCTCCATGTGAATGGTGACTTATCAAGTAACCCTATCGAGGGCTAAACCTAGGGGGGGGGGGCAGCAATGTTCCCTATTAATTCCTTTTTGGCTATGTGTGCAAAAAAAAAAATGCCTTGCATACATAAAAATGCATTCACAAATACTGGCAGTGATCATTTTGATCCAAATATCTAGTAAATCAACATGCTCATTATAGTCATGAAAAGCAATCTTATTAAAATGATCAGACCAAAGCCAAAATAATTAGCTTAATTTTCTTTAATGTTCATTCCAAGCAGTGGCAATTAGTAAGGAGACAGGGCACAGGGAATTTCAATATAGGATGCCTGTACTGAGAATCTGCATCATGTTGAGTGCTGGAGGAGCTTTGTGTATATAGCTATGAACTGTACAGCAGGCATGTGCCGAGTCTGACATGGAAAACCATCATAAAATGGCTGATTCTATGTGCATAGAATGGTATAGAGAGGGAATAAAAACATGGGAGTAAAACAGGTACACAGAAATTAAAAGAAGGTGCATTGGAAAAAATGTTCTCTCTCTAGCAGCAGACATAAAAAAAATAAAAATAAAAACCTCACTAGTAAGAGACACCCAACAATTAAGTGTACAGAAAGATGAATAAACCCAGACTTTAGCAAGGAACATCTTCCAGCCCTGCCACAGAAAAAAAGAAAGCTGGTAGGGAAGAAGCTTTCTGAAAAACACACCCTACAGAGGTTTTTAGTTCTTTTTTTCTTTGTTGATGGGTTAAAGCCTGTAGTCCAATATTTGTATGGGGGCCCCTTTAGCACATAACAAGGAAACAACTACATGAAAATGTTGCATGAATAGCAATCTTGCTAGACTTCCACAGTTATCCAAATCCATAAACCAGCATGCACCCCTAACCTCTGCTTAAACGGAACAGTAACACCAGTAAATTAAAGTGTATTAAATGAAAATGTAATACACTGTTGGCCTGCACTGGTAAAACTGGTTTGTTTGCTTCAGAAAGACAGTTATAGTTTATATAAACAAGCTGCTGTGCAGCCATGTGGGCAGCCATTCAAAGCAGAAAAGGGAGAAAAGACACAGACATAATATCTGTAGTATACAATGCGATTATACATAGCTTATCTGTTATCTACTATTTGTCTTGTGCTTGAATGGCTGCTCCCATGGCTACACAGCAGCTAGTTTATATGAACTATAATGATGTTTCTGAAGCAAACACCCAGTTTTACCAGGGCAGGGCAACACTACACTATTTTTTCATTACTTAAAAAAAAAACTTTTTTTTTGATGTTACTGTTCATTTAAGCTCTGGGCCAGCCCCACACGTTGGGAAATACCTGCGCTACATATTAACTCAAATAAGTGATAAAATGGCAAGTATGGACATTATTAGACAACCCCTTAAACGTCCTGTGCAATGTAATCATTCTTTCAAATAAAAGCAGACATAAAATGAAAACCGGTTAAACCAACATGGTCAGCCACCCCAAAAACTATTGATTTCACCAAAGGATAAAATGCATGGGTAAACAACCTCCACGTTTCCCTTCAAGGCACCCCAAAAAGCAGAACATTCACTGTTGCGTAGAAATGTTAATGAAGGATCTCAAAAGATGATAACATAGAAATTCCACTTCCCCATTTGTTAACACCCAATCGTCTCCCCTTTACCCCAAGAAGTGCAGTTATGATTATAGAACACCACTAATTCAGGGACAAGGGCAAGTGAAGATGCTATATTATACCGCATCAATAAACCCCACTGATTAAACGTGACTCGTCATGTCCACCTTACATCCTGTTATGATAAAGATTGGTGCTCTATCACTTGATATCTGTCTCTTTCCCATGCAAGGTAACTGATAGATGCAAATTGTTCTAGCTGTAGGATTACTTTTACCCCCTTCATAGAGTAACTCTCTCAGGAGTGTCCAAAATCCTAAATGTCGCTAGGGCAATTAAGACTGGATACAGCATGCGACTCCTGTTAAGAGATGACCTGTGGTGATTTTTCCATGGTGCTCTATTAAGCAGAATAATGAAGGGCTTTGCATAGGAGTGTCTCGCAAAATGAAAGGTAAAATCTCTGGCACTCTTTCTGGCATCAGTGAGCATTTCTAAACGGAAGCCAAAATGTATTCTGCGTAGATCTCTGTGCAGCAGTCTGTCTCTAGAGTACGCCTGAATATGCATATCTACCATCTTGTAAAGGAAGCAGTCTCTGGAGAAAATTTATCAAGAAAAGTCAATCCAACACCGGCAAACAGTGTGGACAGCAGCGTTCTAGCATCTCCATCTGGAGGCCGTCTTGTGGAGTGCAGTGTGTTCCAGAAGCAGTCTAAAGGGGTGTAGCAGCAGTCTGTATCTCAAGATAGCTGGTGAGGTGCCTCTAACATCTCCATCAGAAATGTGTCTATTGGAGTGTCTCCAATAAGTTTAAAAAAGAATAGATGTTCAAGACATTTCAGACCAATGGATCGCAGAGCTGGTAGACGCAGAAGTAACTTGGCAAACCTAAGAGAGAGTAACAGAGACTTATAAAAGCAATGGAATAAGCCAACAAGCCAATATGGGTTTTTATTTAAAAAAAACCAAAAAAAAACAAAGGTATTCACAGACAGGCTGGGATAAAGGACTTGGAAAACTGTCAGATTAAAAAAACAAGTCATGAGAAAAAATTATGTTAATACAGGGGAAAGATCTCAGCCTGGTTTAATAACTACTCTAAAACCGTATCTTCCATTTGCTTATCCCTTTTAACCTCTCTAGCAATGTCTTTAATCCCATACATTCTGTCAATAAATTTCCTTAAGGTGGCCATACATGGGCAGATTAAATCTGCTTCGGCATCTTATCTGTCAGTGTATGGGGGGGGCTTCCAACGGGTTTGCTTTTTTCTGGCCATCGAGGACCACATTTGATGCTGTCCTATGACCCATCTGTTGCCCATTCTCTTCGTTGTAATCCAATTGGTGTTGGTGGGCATATCAAGGAAAGATCCACTCATTTGGCGAGGTCTTATTTATGGCCACCTTTAGACTGTAATGTCAAGCCCCCCTGCCCACATTTGCTAATCCCTCCTATTCTCTAAAACTTTACCATCCTCAAGGATACATTATTTGCAATGTAAACAACCATGGATGAAGAGATTTTTGAAAGTTATTCTAGAGACAGAAAAGTTTAGCTTTATTTAAAAAAACAAAAAAAATAAAGGCCTCTAACTCACCCCTCAAGCCTCGTGATATCTCCATTTCAGACAAAAAAAAAACAAAACATGCTGCTTGGAAGCACTAATCATACTGGACCTGTCCCCAGTAAATCCAGCACTCATGGAAAACAAATGTGTTGATAAGAGGGGGTACTGCTGGTTTAGGCTATTTAAATATTGTGTGTGTGGGTATATGTAATACTTTGGGGGTTTCTGGTGTTTCAAATGCATACTTTCTATGCAACTAAGGACACATTCAAAAAAAATATGTTTCTGGAAAAAATGCAGTGGCCTGGGGAACGTTCTATAACTGCACTTCCAACTCACCTGGCCTTCTTATCCTTCCCATTAGCAAATTTAAACATCTGCCTGTGCAGTATCGTAAGATTTTACAATTATAGTATATTGCACAGGAGAAGGTACAAGTCTAAAGGTGGCCATAGACGGTACAAATACAATCTTTTTTAGAAAAGATATTTCCAAGAAAGATTGTTAGTTTCAATACACATGTAGAGCTAAATCGTCAGATATACAGGTAGAAATAATACAATTCGACCTGTATGTGACGATTCAGCACTAAACAGTGGGCGATGTTCAGGTACCTTCAAGGGCACCCGATCAAAATTTTCCGTCCAGCCCAATTGACCAGCCGACGAAAACTCGTTTTGTACAATATCAGTGCATCTGTGGCCACCTTAAGCTAAAAATGGCTGGGAAAGCAGTGTAAGATGGTAAAGCTGCAACAGAAAGCTTCCTCCCTGAAGTCTTTCCTCACAGTTCCATCCAAAATTCTCACCTTCCTTGTTGATCTGGATATTTTTGTTTACAGTAGGATTCCAAAGAAGCATATACTTTCTCCCGCAAAACTTCCACATCCCCTGGGTTAGATAAACCCTTTGCATCTGAAACAAAAGGACAATCAGATTACTTAACAACCAGAAAATGTATTACATGACACAAGACCTTAACAAACAATGTGAAGAGATGTAGCATTAGGGTTGGGGCAGTCACCTGAAGTTTCCTCGCTAGGCAAAATCGCGCGATTCCGGAAATCAAAGCACAGCGACTGCACTAGCGTTTTTTCATTCAAACAGGCAGCAAGAAGGGAGCAGGCAGTTCGGGGAGATTGTCGCATTGCAGAAGAGGTGATTAATCGCCAAGCGACTAAATCTCCCTAAATCTACCTGTCTGTCACAACCCTTAATCTCAAAGTGCAAACATAACCACAGTTTTAAGGTATTGATCACAGACTTCAAATGCACAATAAAATCCTATTAACTTTAGTACCATTACAAATTATGGTACTCCAAATGTAGCCTGCATTTGTAGTATTATCACCTAATTTATATTTCACCTGTACAAAACATCACAACTTCTGCATTCGCCATATATTGTTACCAACATATAGACACCGCCACCCACAACATACCTGGGTTAAACAAAATGATTGCTCTGAGGCAGCCCAGTTCTGTCTTGTCCATGCGCATGTCTCTCATCTTTGATACCAACTCAGTTAGGACTCTGAAAAATAAATCAACAGTTAGCAGAAAACTGCACCAAACCAAGGTACTTTATTCTTCAACAGGTCCAGGCTGACACATATGCAATAGAGCGAACTTTAAGGAAAAATTCTGATTTCCATCTCCTGTGCATGCACACCCAGGGCGTACAAAAAAAAGAAGCAGGAAAATGATAGTTCTGTGGTGCTCGCTCAGAAGTATCCCCAACCTTTTTCACTCGTGAGCCACATTTAAATGTAAAAAGACTTTGAGAGCAACACAAGCATGAAAAAGTCCATGGGGATGCCAAAAAAAGACTGTAATTGGATGTTTGGTAGCCTCTATATGGACTGGTAGCCTACAGGGAGGCTCTGTTCGGCAAAACTACTGGTTTTTATGCAACTAAAATGTGCCTCCAAACCTGGAATTCATCAATAAGCACCTGCTTTGAGGCCAATGGGAGCAACATCCAAGGGGTTGGTGAGCAACATGTTGCCCGCGAGCTACTGGTTGGGGACCACTGGCCTGGGGTATCAGGTCATTAGATTTGGTGGTGGGGGCACATTTGGCACCATCTATTGAATAATCCCTGCCTTTTGCATTCTGCACTCTTTTCGTGAAAATTACCCTAAACTTAACCCACTAGTACATCCAACTATTTCACTTAAATGTGGCTTCTTTCTGATGCTAACCTCTGGCTGCAACTAGGTGTACCTGGCATTGAAGGGAGAGCAGTGATTGGCTATCCACATCCTTCTGCTTCTGGTCAAGGACTTTAAAGGACAACTAAACCTCCGCCAGTAACAAAGACCCACTTTAACCGCCTACCATTGGCCCCCTCCCCATTCTCTCCCACACTGTGCATTAGTCAAAAAAAAAACAAAGCGCCTGAAAAGAAAATCTGATCCTTTAAAATACAGATCAATGTAGTTACCGGGCACCATCTTCTGCCCGTTCCTATTCTTTCAGGTCTCTTCACCAACATGAAGCCTGCTTGAGCAGGCATTGGCTTCAACTATTCGTGTGTTAAGTCTGGAAGAAAATGCGAATGGGCAGAAGATGGTGCCCAGGAACTAAGCTGCATTCAGATTTTTTTTTTGGACTAATGCACAGTGCAAGAAGGGAGAGGGGCGATGGTATGCAGTTACTTGTTCTCCTTAAATGTGCTGACCACTGATTTGTAATAGACAGTGGAACAAAGGAGATATATGTGGAGCTTCAATAAACTGTTTAATATTTGCCACCATCATCTTCATGTTTCTGGTTGATGCCTGCATTCTCACCTGGGCGCACATGCACAGTTTAATGAAAAGTCAGAAGCAAAAAGCTCTTAAAGCTTAATTGTACTACACAGGTAAACCTCAGGCCAAGGTAGATTAGAACAAAAACATGGAAGTGGATTATTGTATGATCCTACTACAGAAGTACCCAGTGTCAGTTCAATTTTTACCAAGTAGAAACACTGGAAAAAGTCTTCGGTAACCAATTGTAAACATTTTAGGATTGCATAACTTTGGCACCCCCCCAGTGATTAGATTATATCCTTCTCTCTTAAAATGGTTCCGTTTGGGCATGTGTACACTTCAGTGTACACTTCTCCTGTGCATGGTTGTTCTCTAAGCTATATCACCTTGTTCATCAGGAGAGATGGATGCTTGCATTTGTTGTTATACAAAATAAATGTGTTACATGTTGGCCACCTCTGGGCTGCCTATTTACTCCCTTTACTGGAAAACATTATATAGATCTTACATATCTAGTAGTACCTGTCAAATATGGCCCCCACACCTGCACTGTGTGCGCTATTCCTGTGAACATGTAGACCAGTGGCAAGTAAAATCCCATCTTTTACAGAGATTGAGCGATGAGAAAAAGAAGCTATAAGAAGCTCATTCCATCCTGAGGAAAAAATAAATTAGGGATGAGGAAGGGAATAAACAGCATAAATAAGAAATATGATTTTTGTTTGTGTATTCTTACCAGCCCTTAGCAGAATGACTTGATCATCCAAAGCCAGCTCAGAGAAGTGAGGGATCCTCTTGGCCCATTCAACAAGAGTAAAGAGCTGTTTGTCAGCGGCCTGACATATATTAGTGACTGGATCACTGGGCTGCAGACAAAGGTCAACAATGAACAATGATACAAAGCCAAACCCTATAGGTCAGTTACACTCTGGCATGAGAGCATGTCCTTTCTGTATGTAATTACAATTTTGCACCGCAAGAGAATGTAGAGGGTAAGAACTGCCCCTTTGTGAGTATTCAACTCTCAACAGCAAATGTGTACACACTTATCAACTAGTCTTTACCAGACCATTCTCAAGTAACTGCTGTTTCTCTGCTCAGTTCTATACATATATGCAACAAGAGTCTGGTCTCCTCCATGTCTTTTAACCAGATAACTGACTTGCAGCATGGTTTCAGGAGTCAAATTGACGAGTGCAGAGAATGTAAACAGCAGACAGATCTCACTTTCAATAATAAATACATTTCTAAATAACATAAATACAACTGAAAGTGAGCAATACATTTATTTTGGAAAGTTGCTCTGCTATGTGCTTTCCTTCAATATTCAAAATCATTTTTCTTTTAGGTGTAGAACCCCATTAAAGGAGAAGAAAACCCTGTCAGCCCCAAATGCCTCCCTCCCTCCCTCCCCCCGCCGGGCAAATGCCCCTAACTTGTTACTTACCCCTCCTTCGAGTCGCTCTCCAGAGAAGTTCACGGCTGCCATCTTCTC
>CM044446.1:51105305-51123420 GCA_024363595.1 Xenopus borealis | reverse complement strand
TTTTTAACTTGTAGGGGGGCCCTGACCACCAATGATTTTTTTTTTACTTTTTATAACTTATTCATTCATTGAAGAGAAATATTTATCAGAGTGTGGATATTTTTTTACAAAATTGTTCAAATTGTATATGTATTAGGGATGCACCGAATCCACTATTTTGGATTCGGCCGAACACCCGAACCCTTCGAGAAAGATTCGGCCGAATCCGAACCCTATTTTGCATAGGCAAATTAGGGGTGGGGAAAAAAAATTTTTACTTCCTTGTTTTGTGACAAAAAGTCATTCCCTCGGCTGGCAGAAGGATTTGGCCGAATCCTGCTGAAAAAGGCCTAATCCCGTACTGAATCCTGGTTTCGGTGCATATTTAGCTGAGTATAGTTAAGAAGCATATATGATTATTATTATGTGATAGAAGGGAAAATGTATATATATAAATGGGTATTTCACCTTCTAAGCACATTTTTTGGTTCTGTTGGGGTCAGATAGTACACCAGCAATAAATACTTTTCTCAGTCGCTTTCGATTTAATATTTTGCTGATATTAGCAATAAAAATTTTTTTTTGTTTTTGATTTGTTATTGTAATTCATACCTTTCAATTCATACCATGTCTCCCTGGAGCAGCTGTGGGGGAGTTCACTGAGCTGTTGGAATTACATAGTTACATAGTTGAATTGGGTTGAAAAAAGACCGAGTCCATCAAGTTCAACCCCTCCAAATTAAAAACCTAGCATACATACACACACACACACACATCTCCACTCTTTCAAACACAAACCATATACCTGTATGCCCATAGCTATACTAACTGTAGAGTTTAGTATCAAAATAGCCTTTGATACAATAGTTGCTAATGTTTCACAGATGCTGCTGCGAAATGTATGAATTCAAGGGGTGGTTCACCTTCAGGTTAACTTTTAGTATGTTATAAATGCAAAGTCTTGTGTGTCTTTGCAAAATCCAAGTCTGTTCATGCTGAAGCCAACACAAGGCTTCCAGATGCGAACAGACAAGAAGATTTGGCTAGAAGTTGCGGGCTCAAATCAGCCTGTGGATTTCCACAGGTTTATTCTGCCCCATCTGGCCATAGCTTTATCCAGTTGATGCTTGCAACATTTGTTTACTAAAACACATATTTGCTTGATTGCCATGGTTACTTTTCAGGTGCAAATTTTTCCATTGTCCTAGTGGTTCTTGGCCCAGGTTAATGCCACATGGGGGGTGTTAGCCTTTTTTTCCCCTCAGGCAGAGATCAGCCCAGTATGGAATTAGCTTAAGGGAAGTACAGCAACAAAGCATTGTTCTTTTTATACAGACACACTAGTGCCCCATGATCTCTTCCCATGTACTTATAGTAGCATTAGGTGCATTTGTGCACCAAGGTAAGCAGGCTGTCTTAGGAGTGGCAAATTGCTACCCACAGATATTACAAGTACTTCCATGGGGCACTGGTAAAAATCCTGAAAAAAATGAGATTGTGTTTTATATGTATATACTTGACCAGAGGTTCAAAGGCCCTATGACTTGTTCAGCATCAACTTCGTGCTGCAGTGCCCATTTCTGTGTGCTGAATTTAAACGGTTTAACACAATTTATAGATGCAGCCATATACCTTCTCGCTTCTCCAAAAAACATTCTGTACTTTTTGATGAGCACCAATCCTCCAGCTTTGTCAGGCATTCCAGGTGTCCCCTATACCACTTCTTGAAAAAAGCTTTGTAACTATGCATGCACTCACTCAAGAGCAATGGGTTTAATGGAAGCCTGGACGAGCATTTCAGCACAAAACTTAACAAACAACACCCTGGGCTGGTGCATACTTGGGCAAAAGGAGCATTATCTTGGGGAAGCCAGGCAACTAGAGTTACTGTGGCATGAATAACAACTTGGCTCTGCCCTCAGTGATTAACTCTGTGATCACTTACCTGATACCCTATGCCGGTGCTCCTATTAGCAGAAAACGGCACCGACCTGGGGTTCCTCTGTGAGAACACCAAAATAGTTTTACTGCTTATTCCGTTTCCTTGGTTTTCTACGGCACCAACCTGGGGAATCTGGTAAGTTATTATAAGCTATAGTGTTGCTTAACATTTGGAATTGAACCTGTCACCCCAAACAAATATTCAAAATCAAATTTTAACACATTAGTCAAGCAAAATGAACATTAATTACACTATGTAAATTATTTTAATCTTGTTTTCTTCAGTCTGGGAATTCATAATTATAACAAGCAGACAGGAGCCATTTTGTGGACACTGTTATTAAGACAAGCCTTGCATCATCTCAGAATCTTGTTTGTGCACCAGAATGGGGGACCTGATGTCTATCCCCATGCTCTGGCTACACAATTAAATGATTAAGAGAACTGGGGGGAATGTGTGGGGAGCTGTGGCATCTAGGAAGTGCTGAATGGAAAGTGAAAGTAATTATCTGCCCCGCCTCTATGCCTAAGGCATAGAGGAGTGGCAGACAATATTTGATTGACAGCTGAGATTTTTAAACAAGCTTAAAACAGCTATGAATGCTTTGATAAAAATTTGAAATTGGATTTCATGTTTAATTTGAAAAGGACTTTTATTCTAAAGATTTTTGTGTCTGGGTGACGGGTCCACTTTAAGTTGAACCCCTACAAAGTATGTATTACATTGCCTTAGTTTAGAGGTCCCCAAATAGTGTTTGTGTCAAAACATGTTCTGTTGGGATGGACCAACCACTGTCATCATTGTCACTCTGCTTTTGAAGGCCTCAATATCTGTTATGTTTTTTTGTAGGTAATGATGAGTACCCAAAAATCAGAAAGCAGCAGAAAAAGGAAGAGCACAAAGCCACAAAAATCAGATGAAGTCAAAAGAAGGCTTCCCTTAAATGAAATTGAGTTTATGGAATCCTTTCATAAGGTATTTTAATAGTGTGTCCATATGTATACTTTTGTACAATTTAATCAATTCCTGTGGCCTATTTTATGTTCAGCCTGCCTACCTACACCAAGCTAAGGGCCACACAAATACACTATTTATACTTATACACTCTTACTATTAACACTAGCATGCTCACACTTTTTTGGCCACACACACAATACATAATATGACAAGTATATAAACACAAGCACTTCTTCATTCCTTTTAACATAATAAATTATTTCCAATTAAAAAGTGTTTTTTGGTCAAATTTAACTAGCATGAATACTAAACACCTTTTCTTAATTACTTTGATTTTGTTGCAAATTATATATTGCATTTAAGAGACTGAATGTGTTTTTAGTTGCCAATTGCTGGTCCTGCACAATTATCTAAACTGAGATTTTGATCACTGCTATAAATCGTTTTAATTGCTTTGATTGAATTATTTTATGATTTTTAAATAATTCAGATTTTTTTTTCTGCATTGATTATTAATAATCATATGCATGCTTTGTTTCAAGCTCTTCGCAGGCATTTATATTTAACAATGTAACAAAGAATAAAACTAATAATGCTACACCATATGTTAAGCTTTTCTAGCAGCCCATATCCACAATAGCCCTTTCGGTGAAGATCTGTGCCTCTGAAGATGCTCTCAGTAACTCCCAGTCTTCTTTTCTGCTGATTTACAGCTTGTGGTTTGACTGATTCTGCCACTCTCTCTTCACTTGTTTATAATTATTATGGGCATATTATGTGACCTCTCTCACACAGGGCCGGAACTAGGGGTAGTCAGAAGAGGCACCTGCCTAGAGCACAATCATAAGGGGGTGCTTGGCAGGTACTTATTAAGCGTATTCTGCCTACCCCTATTCCTTGTTCACCGCCTTCCTCCTCCCCTATTCGTCACTCCCCTCCCTCCTCCGTCACCCCCTCCCCACTCCATCACTCACCTCCCTCCTCCCCTCTGCTACTGCACTTGCATTTGTTTAGATGCAGCCAGGTGCATTTGTACAGGGGGTATGGGGCTGGCCAGCCTGGGTTGCCTAGGGCACCCGGTTGGCTTGGCCCGGCCCTGCTCTCCCGTTCAGCCTTAGATACATATATCACTAAAAATCCCATACAAGTAAATACAGATAAGAGAAATTTTAGTGGACTGCTGCAGGTGTTGTTTTTCTTAGATAATTATAGGCTGCTACATAACTTCCAGGGTCTTTTCGCTGACATTAATCATATATTGTGCCCTGCATGTCTTACAGTGTGTAGATCACCATGAACACAATATTCTCTCTAATTTATTGTATACTTTGGGGCATACAGTATTCATCAAATAATGACAGAGCTTGCCACAGTTTGCCAGAGTGAAATTCTGCTGCTCTCTCTTAATCTGTGTGATTTTTTTATATCATATTTATCAATCATGATGCCTATTTCATTGCAGGAGGACTTACAGTCTGGTGAACAAAACACAGCAAAAAGAAAGAGAGGAAGGCCTAAAGGGAACAACAACAAATGCCCATCTTGGTCTGCTCTGCAGGTAACAAGACTTCCAAGCTAGTTTAACATACAGCTGCATTTCCATTATTCATTTTAGTGCACTCAACTAGCTATGATTAGCTTTTACAGAAGAGGTATTACCTGCTGTAATAAAAAAAATAGTTGTTATTAAATAGTTCTGTATGTCCTCCTTCAGTAGAAAAGTTTTGATTTTTCCTTGGACTAATTATTCTGTTGTAAATTTCTCAGATCTCATCATCCAGTGATGGAAAAAGTCAGAGTAACTTTCCTACCTCATCAGAATGTCCAAAAGTACTAGATAATGATGGGGACAGGCCCATGCAGAATGAATGTTCTAAAGAAGAAGAGCCTCAACAAAAAGGAAGAGAGAAGTCCAAAGGGAGTACAGCAATGGCACAATGCAGTTCTCCGGCAAAGGTTGGTGAGACTTATGTATTTTGTGTTTGTGACTTTTGCATCTCTAAACAGACAAGGGAAACTGAACTCTTCTGGGGTGCCAACATGTTAGCCCCCACCCCACCCCATCGTACATGACTTAGAGTAGTCCTATATACCACTCCAGACTGGTTATCCCTTGATGAGTGAAGTGTAACCCATGCAACTTTTGGTTTATCTTCCTGTAACAAAGAAACCCAGGGTGATACAAATCAAACATATAAAACTCTTTCTTTATGATAACCTTGAGCAAAAATAAGTATATGCTGTTGCAACCTTTAACTTCCCTGCAGGAAGAATCACAATCTGGTGAACAGAAGACAGGAAAAGCAAAGAGAGGAAGGCCTAAAGGAAGCAAAAACAAATACCCATCTTGGTTTGCTCTCCAGGTAAGACACGTATGGTTAATTTAACATTAAGTACCCTTTACATAATTCATTTTACTCAACTAATGCCACATAGTTAGCTTTCTTTAGCTGTTTTAAATCCTCAGCATATTATTTAAAGGAGAAGTAAACCCCTCCCACTCTAACCCCCTCCTCCCCTCCGGCCTACCTCTCCCCAGTGCAAATGCCCCTAAGTCGCTACTTACCCCTCCGTGCAGGCCCACTCCAGCTAGGTTCCCAGGCATTAACTGGTTTTTACTACTGTGCATGCACTGAAAGTTCACAAAGTTTGCCAGTTGAACTTTGTGAACTTTTGGCGCATGCACAGTAGTTCAGGGTTAGCGCGGGAGGGGTTTACTTTTCCTTTAAATTATGGCATCATACACTATATGCATGCTATTCTTTTCTGACTAGTAAATGCCATTCCATTAATTCCTCTAGCAGCGAACACCTGGAGCTCCGAAACTTGGAAGAGGAAGACCCAAAAAACCAGTTGAAACTAATGGCATTGTGGTTCCCAAGAGGCCACGAGGGAGGCCTAAAGGAAGTTTGAACAAAATCCCTTCTGCAAAAAAGGTGTGTGATTATTTACATTTTCTGCTGCTTCATAATGAGTTTTTCTGGCTGAGACACCCAGTCTATGCAAGATATAGTGAATAAAGTACCCCCTCTTGTAAAATATAAGGATATTATAAGTTACCGAGGAGTTTCATGACCATATAAAAACACGAGGCCGAAGGCCGAACTGGGGGTACTTTATTTTTTATAATACACACGTTTCAGTGAGTCATGTGACAGAAATAACATCAGAACTCATCGTTTATAACTGATGACATCAGAACTCACCGTTTATAAGGATATAATTTACAAGATATTTACGGCTTTTGTGTATTATAAAATTTATAATATATAATAATAATAATTATGTTATTAAATTGATAGACAGAACTAAATGGCATTGTTTCAGTTTAAAGACATATATTTCAATATTTAATTATGTTTTTTTAACATTTTTACAGCTTGCTGTCAGCACGGGAAGCTCTTGTGTACAGAAGAGAGGGCGTCCAAGGAAGCATTTATTGCACCTTCCAACTTTAACTCCCAAAAGACCCAGAGGAAGGCCAAAGATTGTTAGGATATCATCAACTGGACCCATTGATATGGTGAGAAGCGTAGAGATTGATCAATGAAAACTATGCATGTGAAATGCTAACTGGCTTAAAATGGTAAAATAGGATTTTTTGTTACTCACTGTTAAATCCATTTCTCTGTGGTCAAAAGGGGGACACAGGGACGAATGGGTTAAGCTCCATCCTCCAGGAGGCAGGACACTTGATGCTAATTTGAAAAAGGGGATTTGTCAGCCCGCTCCGGATTACCCCTACACCTAGCTCCTCCTACAATCAGTTGGTACCAAAGTCCATAGCAAATAACTCTGATAACTTATATTAACTTGATAACCTATAAGGCAGAACGTAGAGAGGAGAAAATTCCCAATGTGGCCAATAGGCCGACATAAGAAACATAACTTTATACAGGGTGGGAAGCCCCCACAGCAAAATGGATTTAACGGTGAGTAACAAAAAATCCTATTTTCTCTGTTGTCTAAGGGGGACACAGGGACGAATGGGGACTTAACAAAGCAGTCCCAGATCCAACAGGGTGGGATACCATAGGATATCTGCCTTATTGCACTACTGAATGCAGAACCTTTCGGCCAAAGGTAGCCTGAGCGGACGAAAAGGTGTCCAGTTTGTAAAATTTTGTAAATGTGTGTACAGAGGACCAGGTAGCTGCTCTGCAGATCTGGTCCAGAGAAGTGGAGTTGAGCCATGCCCATGAAGCAGCGATCACTCTTGTTGAATGAGCCCGGATACGTTGAGATGGTTGTTTCCCTTTAGACAAGTAGGATTCTCGGATTGTCTCCGTAATCCATTTTGCGATGGTCGTTTTGGATGCCGTGTGGCCCTTCCTGGGTCAAGAAGGAATTACAGACAGACTGGGTTCGACAAAACTGTCTGTACTGTTGTAGGTACTTTCGTAATGCCCTGACCACGTCTAGGGTATTGAGCCTGCGTTCCTTCTGATTCTTTGGATCCGGACATAGAGATGGTACTACAATCTCCTGGTTTATGTGGAAGGCCAAAACCACCTTGGGTACAAAAGAAGGGACCGTGCACAACCCTGCCTTGTCTTTATGGAAGATCAGAAACGCTGGGTCGCATGAGGTTGAGATCCCAATCAGCCAGTCGAGATTGAAAAAGAACTGACAATGCCAATACTTGGACCTTAAAGGAACTGAGTTTGAGTCCCAACTGGACACCCTCCTGTAGGAACATTAGCACCTGTGGAATATCCAGTTGTAGGAAAGGCACAAAGGCACTTGGAATTCTCTGCACCAATTCCAGTAAGAACTTATGATTTAGATGACGTGGGTCTATGGGCCTTAATCATAGTCTCTATAACTGACTCAGAAAATCCATTGCGTCTCCAAATGGCTGCTTCAACAGCCATCCTGTCAAAGCGAATAGGCCTGGGTTGTGATGAAGAATGGGCCCTTGTATTAGAAGGTCCTGCCTTGGGGTTAGTCTGATTGGTCCTGCAAGTCCGAGAACCAGGTCCTTCTGGGCTAATAGGGTGCTACTACTTTTACTGTGGTAGTGGCTTGTTTGATCTTTTTGAGGAAACGTGGTAGCATCGGCACTGGGGGAAACACGTAGGCTAGATCGAAATGCCAATGTTGCGTCATGGCATCTACTCCTTCTGCCGTCGGATCCCTGGTTCGTGCAAAAAACCTTGGCACCTTTTGGTTGTTTCTGGATACCATAAGGTCTACCTGAGGGACACCTCAGTGATGTACTATTTCTGGAAGGCTTGTGGGTGAAGTTCCCATTCCCCCAGATCTAGTTGATTCCGGCTTAGGAAGTCTTCTTGTACCGTATATACTTCATTATAAGCCCACCCGAGTATAAGCCAAGGAACCTAATTTTACCTACAAAAACTTGTAGTTTGAGTATAAGCCTAGGGGTGAGAATTTAGGACATCTTCAGCAGATCACATGCTCCTGCTAGGGAAGAACTCGCCTCTTAACTCATTCCTCCGAAGAGGCTGAAGTCACAGCTCTGATCTGCCCACACTTGCTATTGTAAGGGTATACATACATCACATACATACATACATACATACATACATTACATACATACATACATACATACATTACATACAGCAAGGGTAGGGCTAGTGCTGTACCATATGCAGCCAGGTAAGCCAATGAGACAATCACAAGTTCGCTCCCCCACAGGCTCAGCCCACTCCATACACACGCAAGGGATAAACCTGCCCCCTATGCCTGGCCCAGAACACCAGCCTACACTTACTTGGCCACAGGTCGCCCGTAGCATGAGTCCGCTCAGGCGCCGCAGGACTGCAGAGGTGGGGAGGCTGAAGTAGAAGGAACTATACTTGTCCCTATGCTGGGACAATACGAGCGTGGCAGGTTTTTCTTTTGCGCGTATTCTCCTGAAGCGAATTGACTCGAGTATAAGCCGAGGCAGATTTTGGGTGCTGAAAACACGGCTTGTACTCGAGTATATACGGTATGTTTGACACGCCTGGGATGTGAATGGCGGATAGTCGAGCCGAGTTGGCTTCTGCCCATGCGAGGATCTGCTGGGACGGATTTTGCATGTAGTTCTTGAGACCAATGGGCGAGGGCCAGTCGCACTGGCCGTAGTTCCAGTATATTTATTGGAAGTTTTGATTCTGCGAGAGACCAAACTCCCTATGCGGACAGGTCCCGCCACGTTGCTCCCCAGCCATGGAGGCTGGTGTCTGTGGTTATGACTGTCCATGTAGGTGTTGCCCAGGATTGTCCCGTGGCTGAAGTTTTTGGCTGCAGCCACCAGTGAAGAGAGTTCTTCAACCTCTGAGTCAGGTGAAAGGTCTTTGAAAGGGGTCCCCCTTTCCAGACACTGAGGATCCTCGCTTGGAGGGGTCGCAGGTGAATCAGTGCGAATGGTACTGCTTCTTTCGATGATCCCAGTGTTCCCGGGACCTTCATTGCCAGATAAATTGTGGGCATCTGGGTGTGCAGCAGTAGACGAATCTGTTTTCAGATTTTGTTCTGTTTTTCCTGGAGTAGGGTAACTCTAGGCCTAATGTCATTTGATGGTTGGGATAGGATTGGGCTTCTCCCAATTGATGATCCATCCAAATTCCTGTAGTAATGACGATGCCTGTTGTACGTCCCTCTCGGCCTGATCTACTGTTCTGGCCTTTATCAACAGATCGTCCAGATATGGTGTCACTGATATCCCCTGAAGTCTCAGGGTTGCCGATGTTACCGCCATCAGCTTTGTAGACACTCTGGGGGCCGAAGATAGGCCGAATGGTAGCGCCACAAACTAGAAATGTTGGTTTGCGATTGCAAATCTGAGGAAGCGATGATGAGGAGGCCAGATCGGAACATGTAAGTAGGCGTCCTTGATATCCAGGGGCATCAGTTCCCGGTTCCATTCCCCGTATCACCAATCGCAATGTCTCCATTTTGAATCATACTGATCATACAAACTTGTTCAGACCCTTCAGATCCAGTACTAGATGAAAGGATCCGTCCTTCTTGGGAATGATAAATAGGTTGGAGTAGAAGCCGAGGAATCTCTCCTGCGGGAGAACTGGAACGATGACTCCGGTCCTCTCCAATGTTGTTAGACACGTTAAAAAAGCCTGGGCATTGGGAGATTTTTGAAGAACTCTGGACATTATAAACTTCCTGGGGGGAGGAGCATTGAAATCGAGGTGGTATCCTTCTGTGATGATCTCGGTGACCCAGGCGTCCGTGGAATACCGGGTCCACACCTCCCGGAATCTCAACAATCTGCCCCCCCAACAGATTTGCGGACTCCAGAGGGTGTGCCCTGTCAGGCTGAGGTAGTCTTAGCTGCGGGAGGCTTGTTGTGTGCCTTGCTGGGCTTCCAGGTGGGTCGGTTCCGGTACCCTGGTCTGGACTTGGAACCGGATCGATGTGGTGTGGTCTGGGAAAACGATTGGTTTGTCCATGAAAAAATCTTCCTCTTCTTGAAGACATGACAAACGAATTCCCACCTGTGGCCTGCGAAATTATCTTTTCTAGTTCCTCTCTGAATAAACGGCCTCCTTTAAAGGGGATTGCTGTGAGTGAATTCTTAGAGCTGATGTCTGCAGACCAGTTTTCGACGTGCAGCCACAGAGAGTGCTGAAGAGCGAGCAATAATTTGGGCTGAGTCTAGAGTGGGTGCATCCACAGAGGGAGGATTGCTCCATTTTTCAGTTAGTTTATTAGAAAAGGGATAGGATTTAGAAAATTTTCATGTGGCCTGAAACTTTCTTTCAGGGAAGTTCCATTCATCCTGTATAATGCCTGTAAGTTGTTTGTGTGACAGGAAACAGGTTTCTGACTTATGTTGTCTTTTGAAAAGGACTTTGGCTTGTTGTTGTTGCCCCGGCTCTAGGGCAATGTTGAGGGTCTCTATAACACGTTTAATGATACCATTAATGTCATGGTGTTTTGCTTGATTGTTCCGTCTCCTCATTATCTGAAGAGGGGTGGGAAGATGGAAGCTCACCCTCTGATTCCGACGGGTCTTGGGAGTATTTGCTTGTCGAGGGATCACTCCTTGATTTGTCTGGTCTATTACGTTTGTCACTGGGTCTGTGGTCTAACCTGGCAATAGCTTTTCCTAATGAGTCAGTGAGCATAGGTAAGCCCTGTAGAGAAGCCAGAGATTGAGATAGTTGGACAGCCCACAGGGGGGCTGGTGGTTCCCCAAAGGCATCAGCCGGTTGATTCTGGTGTGGTAGGCAAGGGGTCAGGGTTGCTCCCTAGGATAGGTGCAGGCTCTTGTCCCCTGAAACAGGCTTTGCAGAAAGGTTTTGACTGCCCTCTGTGTGTCTTAGTGTGTCTTTATTCCACCCTGGGGAATAAATCCCCTGTCCTACCTTCTGCCATTGTAGTTGTGCAGGTGTATGGGCGAGCCGTAGGAGTCACACTTGCCCCCAGGACTGCTCACATTCTGTGCTGTCTGTGGGTATTCTGCTGAGACTGAATAGCACCACGCTGCGCTAGGCTGTGAGGCGGCACTGGCCTGAGAACTGATGTGCACACTCCACGAGCGGGTTAGTTTTGGTGTGAACACGGGATAGGTGCCAGGAAGCGTTGCGTCAGTCAAACATGTGCCCGGACCGCCCCCTCAGTCCCCTTCCGGGAACTGCACCGAGTCAGCCTCCCCTAGCAGCGCTCCCCTGCCAGCACACTCTCCACAATGTGGGAGCACAGCGACACCGGAGCCAGCTATTATTCAGCTGCCCTGCCGCACAGAGGAGAGAGGAGGGGACGGGGGGTGCCGGGGAGCTGAGACGCCCCCACATTATAAGTTGGGGGAATTTAGAACAGTCTCGCAGACAGCAATGGGGGTGGGTGGGGAGAGAATACCGCCGCAAAATAAGGCAGGCTACTCACCACCATGCGTCATTGGCCAGACCATCTGCCTTCCTTGTGGTACCAGGGAAACATGTCTGGTCAAAGACCAGCGTTTTTGCTCCGTTGAAACCTCCTAGTAGCAGGACTCTTGAAAAACTGATTGTAGGAGAAGCTAGATGTAGGGGGTAAGCCGGAGTGGGCTGACACATCCCCTTTTTCAAATAAGCATCAAGTGTCCTGCCTCCTGCAGGATGGAGCTTAACCCATTCGTCCCTGTGTCCCCCTTAGACAACAGAGAAATATATATACATACACAAAACTATTATAAATATATAAATACCTTGCAACCATTAGAATTGCCTTGTAATACACCCTGCTTGTGTGATACTGGATAATTGTGAGAAAGTGTTTTACATGAGGTAATTCTGGATCTTTAAAGCAAGGTATTTTCTGGCAGTTTGACTCTCACAGGCAAAGTGTGCCATTACCCTAAATAAATGAGTGCATGTGAAAGTAGGTATGAGATATATGTGTGATACTAGTTTGAGAGCCCATCAAAAACACTGGCCTTTCTTAAAAATGGCTTTGACTGGTGACACTGTGATTGGCATTCAAAATGACAAGTGGGTAGTGGATTAATGCTTAACAAACAAGGGAAAGTTGTGCTCACCCCTAATTTTTAAAACCATTAAGCAGGGGTGCAATGAGGCTGTGACCACAAAATACCTATAGACAAATACAAAAGGTCCTCTGCACTCCACTATAAAAATATTTGAGACATTTTGTGAATACAGCTACTAAAAAATGTCTTACCCTTTAAACAAAACAGGGATTGTTTGTCCATATATTGCAATATATTTAAGCTGACCAACTACGTCAAAGTCATCCCATATCTGGCCAGTCCTACTTTCAAATTGCATCTGATTCATTAAGAATTCTATTGCAGGTAAAACTTAGTAAAATGTATAATGAAGCAATAGAATTCCCCATGTGGGACCGAAACGTCAGATCATATATATATATATATATATATCTCTAAAGCAACTGGTTTTGAGGCGTCATGATGAAAAGAATTCACCTCAGATCCAATAGGCTTCTTCATTTCAGCTGAATGAGTACAAATTTTTAAGCAAGTTTTAGCTAAAATGTGGGTGTGAAATGTACAATGCAATCATGTAATGTATAAAGGCTGGAGTGACTGGATGTCTAACATAATAGCCAGAACACCTGCTTTTCAGCTCTCTTACTCTGTTAGTCAGTGGGGGTCATTTATAAAGTTCGTGCAGCGCATAATTGTTCGCAAATGGTAGTTTGGCCCATGCTTTTTCCTGAACGCTACAGTATTGCACTACTGTGCCCGTCTTTGCGGTTTTTGCGTATTCGCATTGTGAATGAATTTTCGCAAATAACTCGCAAACAAGACGGGTCTTTCCGTGAGTGCAGGCACTTTACGCGGTTGTTTTGTGTGAAAATAGCGTTAACAGTAACTTAAATTCGCAAATTGGAAAACAGTTTTGCGAAAATTTATATTTTTTTTTATGCTCCAAAGCTGATAAAAATTTGAATCCGAAAATACTCCAGCTAAAACCTGTCAAAGTCAGGTAGAGATGCACTTTTCGATCGTTAATTTGATAAAGTAACACTTTTCTTAGGACAATTCTAAAAAGTTGTGCTTTTAAGGAAATTTGTGGTTGGGAATTAGGTGAAATTTGATTTACTGAAAAATTTTTAGGTTTTAGGAAATAGGCCCCGTAGTGTGACCAATCTGCAATTGGTTTTCTTTTTTTAATGATTTTTTAGCCTTTTATCTAGCAGCTCTGGTTTGTAGGGTCCAAATCAACATGGGAACCATGCATTTATTTGAATAAGAGACTGGATTAGGAAAAGAAGAGGGCTAGAATAAAAGTTAAAAAAAGTGTTAAAAATAGCAGTAACAATACATTTGTAGCCTTACAGATCATTTGGTTTTAGATGCGGTCATTGACGCTCATATGAAAGCTGAAAAGAGTCCGAAGATAAAGGCAAATAGTTAAAAAACGATATTAAAAAAATTAAGACCAATTGAAATTGCTTTGAATTGGCCATTCTATAACATACTAAGAGTTAACGCAAAGGCGAACCACACCTTTAAACACAGAGAAAGCCATCTGCCTGTTGATGTCTGCAGGATTAAAGGGGTTGTTCACCTTTGAGTTAACTTTTAGTATAATTTAGAGAGTGATATTCTGAGACAATTTGCAATTGGTTTTCATTTTTTATTGTTTGTGGTTTTATAGTTATTTAGCTTTTTATTCAGCAGCTCTCTAGTTTGCAATGTCAGCAATTTGGTTTCTAGGGTACAAATTACCCTAGCAACCCTGCATTGATTTGAATAAGAGACTGGAATATGAATAGGAGATGGACTGAATAGAATGATAAGTAATAAAAAGTGGCAATAACAATACATTTGTAGCCTTACAGAGCATTTGTTTTTAGATGGTGTCAGTGACCACCATTTGAAAGCTGCAAAGAAACAGAAGAAAATTGCAAATCATTAAAAAACTATGAAAAATAAAATATGAAGACCAATTGAAAAGTTTCTTAGAATTGGCCCTTCTACAATATACTAAAGGTTAACTTGAAGGTGAACCACCCCTTTAAAGTCTGTGAGAAAATATGTGACGTAAGAAAGTGTAGTCTGATACTTTTGATCAATAGCTATGGCTGTATGGAAATTGCATAGATTTACAAGAAATAAACTGTTACTTTGATCAAACAGGATGATATTTATTCACAGTTAACAGCTTGTAAATCACAACCAATCACAACCTTCAGTAACAATTTTTACTTTACATTTTGCAGGTTAAAGGATCAAGTGTGCAAAAGAATGGGAAAACCAGTGGCACTGATGGACCTTGAATAGATTGGGCCTCTTCATACTCCTTATGGATTAAGGAAGGAAAAGGAAATTCACATTGATGTCCCCAATAAGCATTACATGCTTCAGGGAAACAGACTAGCAGCAGAAATGCAACAGTAAAAGGGTTGTCAGGATTTTTCTTTTATAGTGAGGAATTAGGTTGTGTAAAATTGTAATTTTTTCTCAATGTGACTGTTTTAAACGTGTGCAACTATATTCAAAGACACAGTAGTTGATTTCATAATGCTGCTGTTTCCTTATAACATGTTTATAAATTGTTTTGTGTGGTAATAAAAATGTCTTTTGTATAATGTCCTCTTGGACCACAATTATCTGCAATATCTTAAAGTCACTGCATCTGCTCCAGTGTTATATCTTTCCAAAAAAAAAAAGAGAATCAGCTGAACCCAATGCCAGCTGTTTGCCATTCAAGTCAGTACAGAGGCAATTCATTTTGTTGCTGAGCTGTAAATAGCGTGGACGGCAAAAAGCTGGGTATCATCCCATCAACCATTTTTGTTATGGTGCAGTTTTGCTGAAGAAAACCTGAATTCACTGTGGGATACCAATAAGTAAGGCACTGCCCAGTGAATTCAGTCTCTAGGTTTGTTCCTTGTTTTTAGGAACAAAATGCACTGGCCTGGGAATTACTATTGCAGTACCACTCAACCCAGTCATTTTACAGAAATAATGATATAGTTCAATTTAACAGGAACCTTTTACTACACCTATATACACCCATGGGCAATGGCAAGTCTAAACAAGGGACAATTGGAAAAACCAAGGTAAAAAGATAATGACATGTTACAGGTTTAACAGGAATGTGTCACTATCCCTGTATAATACACAAAATCCATGAATATCCTGTATAACGGCTCTTAGGAGCAGATTTATCAAGGGTCAAATTTCATAATTTTTTTAAACTCCCATTGCTTCGAAATTTGAATTAAAAAATCAAAGTTTTTTTTTGGGTGACTAGGCTGTTTTTTTTCGATTGAAGTATTCAATCAAATTTGATTCAAAGTTTTTTTTCTTTTTTCAAAAAAGTCCACCAATTGACTTCAAATAGGTTGTCGGACTAAAACAGTAATTCAGCTGGGTTTAGATGGTGAATGGTTGAATATTTAAAAAGACAGTACATGATAAATTTCTTGCAAATTTGACTCAAATTTGAATTATTGCCCAGTCGTATTACCAGGGGCACTCCACCTGTGAGGCGAGTTGTGGATCTCGCCTCAGGCGGCAGCGCCCCACTAGGTTCCAGGGGCGGCATCCTGGCCCTCTCCGCCACCCTCATGGACACCTCCCGGCTAAAAAAAAAATTAGCGAATGGGGGAGATGGGCGGCAGCAAGAGCAAGCTGCCTCAGGCGGCAGAGGGGCCAAGATTGTCCTTGTGTATTACACAAATTTGAATTTTTTTACTTCGAATTTTCAATTCGACCCTTGTTAAATCTGCCCCTTAGTATGACATCAGTTAAAAATTAGCTTGGTGGTGTAATTTTTGTCACATGACTCACTAAAACGTGTATTCTAGTAAGTAAAGTACCCCTTGTTGGAAAATATGAGGATATACTTCTAATATCCTCATATTTTCCAACAAGGGGTACTTTACTCAGAATTCCATGACCTGTATAAAAGCACAAGGCCTTTGGCCTGGTCGTGGAACTCCTCAGTGACTTATAATATCCTTATATTTTACAATAGGGGGTACTTTATTTACTATATAAATTCTAGTGCTGCTAATTTTCTCAGATGAAAATGCCCCCTACCTTCCCCCAACACATGCTCTAACATACAGTAGCTTAAAGGACAGGAGCTTTTAGAGTGACGTCACACTTGGAGTACAGGGCAATTTTCTGAAAGGTTGGGGCACTGTCTACGGTTGTCCTCCAGCCTCAGAACATTGCCCCAACCCCCAGTTAATTTATTGATAAATAAGGTAAAAATATAGATGGGGGTTTGGTCAAATTGGTTTTAATATAAGAATGAGAAATATTCAGATTTTAGTAAATAACCCCCAAAAGTTTGGTTTTAAAACAAAATATTTAGGGGCATGTTTACTAAGATTATGAGATAAATATTTGGAGAGATTTCTGGAGATGTTGCCCATAGCAACCAATCAGCAATTAGATTTAAACAGCCACCTATAAGTTAGCAAAGATCTGATTGGTTGCTATGGGCAACATCTCCAGAAATTTCTCCAGATATTTATCTCCAATCTTAGTAAACATGCCCCTTATTTATAAAGCTGGTATTACGGATAAAGATGAGGCTCCCGCTTTTTCGTAATTCCACTATAAAAACTCTAGGAGTGCTATTTAGAAAAGTGCGTACTCCATCCAAATTCCCAAAAATCTCTACACATCAGATATGCCCCATTTGTTCTTTTTTAACCAAGAGCTACATACATAGGGCCCCATGCAGAGTTGTGCAACAAGGTTGATGGCTGCCATCTTTGGCTGTGTTACTTCTTATGTCTGTTTACTTTGCAGCTATCTCTGTCTAGGAGTATACCCAGTGGATCCCGGACCCATATTGACTTCAACTGCACATGCTTCTGATAGGTGATGTCAGGGAACCAGGAATGGGTTGTAATAAGGCACCAGGCCTGGACTGTGAGTCAAAATACTGCCATTTCAGTTACACAAAGGCCCAAACAGCCCCCATCAGCCCACTAAATAAGCCCACTAAATACTGAATTTCTATGGCACATTATAGAAGCCCCTCTGGCATTTGCCAGAACTCACAAATTGCCAGTCTGAGCCTGTATGGCACAAATCCACAGTCAGTGAAATGGTGTGAGGGCTTTTAGCGGCAGTCAGTGATGCAGTTATGGAGGTGGCCTAGAAGGTGGAGGGTTAAATTCTTCTTTAAAGTTTTACTAGCAACACCAGGTTTTTTTACAAGAAGGTTTGCAGAAAATTGTATTTTCTGCTGCTTTTAACAGTTTTATACGGTGTCATATCAGATTAGCAAGGTGATTTGAGTGTTGCAGTTCTATGGATGTTTGATTCATAGGTTGTAGAATTAGATTGTAGAAGTACAACCTACCTTAACATGGATAAGCAATTTGATTAGTTAGACTGGGTAACTGAAGTTAAAGTCCTCTTTCTATAATTTGCATGCATTTCAGTAGTTATTTCATTACTCCTGTTCATTGCCAATTTATTGTAGTACTGTAGATATATGTATCTAAGGGCAAGAGAGGTCACATATGCACATAATATGCCCATAATAATTCTAAACAAGTGAAGAGAGAGTGGCAGAATCAAGGTTAATATGTGCAGAACATATGCTGTATACAGTATCTTCATTCTGTCTTCTTGCAGCAGTTGGGCGTCAGATATTAATTGAAAGATCCAATATAAATTATAGGGGATTTGCTTTCCTAGCAGCTGAATTAGAGCACTTTCAAATAACAGATTCCAGTACAAACAAAATGTATCAAAATAACTGCCTTTTGCACAAATTCTGCATGTAGAGAAATGTGACGTTTGGTGATTTTAATAGTGAGTTCTAA
>CM044446.1:51080871-51104128 GCA_024363595.1 Xenopus borealis | reverse complement strand
CCAATTGGAATGCGGGCTCTACCAGCCCACACCTTTGGTTGGGGATGGCATTTTTAACCAATAGGTGCCCTTTAAAGGCAGCTGTTAGTATTGATACAATAGTTGCTAATATTACAAAGATACTTCTGATGTATTGACTGATGTAGCCAGTAAATGTATCCAATTGTAATTGATCAGAATCTGCTCCTGGATCACTGAGCTGCCACCAGAGACAAAACTTTAAATAAAATTTTGGAAAATTGATAAAGCTATTGAAAAAAATCTTTAGATCTGTTTGTATAGTCTCAAAACTGAACTGAAAAGTGGAACTATTTAAAATGGGAAGATGAACTTTCTGTAATTCAGAGATTCCTGGATAACTTGTTTCTGGATAATGGGTCTCATACCTGTAATTATCTTTCCATAGAAATCTAAAAAGACATGGCTAGGACCACTGGCTCAGTAAATTGCCTTTTTTACTTAGCTAGGTAATTAATTCCTTCCCCCAAGCCTTTTATATCTTGTTGGTTTAGTCCTTTGTGCAGGCCGAAGGTTGTTTTTGTGAAGGCTACAAATATTCATTTAGTGGATTCAGAGGGCAATGTATCACATTTTTAACAAAATAGTGTTCTTCCAGCTGAATACAATTTGTTGCTCTTTCTACCAGGTTCATGACCATTCAACTTTCTCTTAAATTATTACTTCCTATTGTTTATAGAGATGGTTCAATTTTCAACAACCGTAACACCAATAAAAGGGTTAGGAATGGCAATATAATGTACTGGTACAGCTGGTGGCCTTGCTTCAGAGAGACTACTATAGTGCATATAAATAAGCTGCTGGGAAGCCATTCAAGCACAGGATACACAGTAGATAACAAATAAGCCAAGACAAGGTGCCTGGGTGCCCTAGGTATTTAGTTGCCAATTGCTGTTCCTGCACAGCTAGCTAAACAGAGATTTTGATCACTGACTCTGATTAATCTTTTATTTGCTTTGAATTATTTTGCTTTTTAATTCTGTTTTTCGTCTGCATTGATTATTAATAATCATATGCATACTGGGGTTCAAGCTCTTCAGATAAACCCATGCATTAGTAATTTGTTGCTTTTGGAGTAAAAATATTTTAAAGGGATAGTTTACCATCAAAATACTTTTTTCAGTTTAGTTGTTTTCTATTGTCTTATTTTAGACCATTTTTCAAAAACTGAAGTTCAAAGATTAATGTTCATGTGTCTGGTATTTCTGCATCTCAGAACTCCAGCTACAGCCTTAGAACTGTTACAATTTGCTACATTAGTTGATACATTTCTCAGCAGCACCTATGGAATATTGGCAACTACTGTATCAATAGCTGACTTTATTTATACTACTTGTAAAGCTAGAATATAGATGGGCTGGAGCTCATATTCTGGGTAATGCCAATAATTGGGGCCAAATGGGTAGAATAGAAACTGCTCATAGTTATTGGTGTCAGACTGAACATAAGTCTACTACTAAAACCAGACGTCAGGGCAGCAGAATCAAATATACAGACTGCAGTTAAAACAAAATCAAACAGAGACATAGATGCGGGAAAATTTGAGCATCTGTTTTATTTTAGTCTCTACATGCCACATACTTTGGTAATCCTAAAGTGTAAGTATTAGACTGAAAGTGCTATACCATATGTTAAGCTTTTCCACCAACCCATATCCACAATAGCCCTTTAGGTGAAGATCTGTGCCTCTGAAGCTGCCATCTGTAACTCCCCATATTCTTTTCTACTGATTTACAGCATATGTTCAGTGCTTAGTAACCATTATTCTGCCACTCTCTTCACTTGTTTAGAATTATTATGGACATATTGTGCGAACTCTCACTTTCACCCTTGCATTTAACCATAAAAACCCCATACAAGTAATACAGATAAGTGGAATTGTAATGGACTACTGTAGGTTTGTTTGTTTTTTTATAAATATAGGCTGCTACATTACTTCCAGGGTCTTTTCACTGTAATTCATTAATCATCACCATAGACACAATGTTCTCTCTGATTTATTGTAGACGTAGGTGCATACGGCATCAAATAATGACAGAGCTTGCCACAGTTTGCCAGAGTGAAATTCTGCTGCTCTCTCTTAATCTGTGTGATTTGTTTATCAATCATGATGCCAACTGCATTGCAGAAAGAATCAGTCTGGTGAACAGAACACACCAAAAAGAGAGGAGGGCAAATACCCATTTTGGTCTGCTCTACAGACAACAAGACTTTCAGGCTATTTTGACATAAAGCTGCATTTCTATTATTAATTTTTTTAAAACAATTATTTTTATTGATTTTTCACTTAACAGCAAAAAAACATACAGTGGAGGGGGGGGGGGGGGGGGGGGGGGGGGAGTTTTGGTCTTGCCTGGGGTTCGCTTGTATTTCCAGTGTATACATACATCAGAGATGACATTTCAGCTTATGCATTTAAACAGCTTATATATTCAAACCTTAAGCCTCAGTCCATGGCTGCCAAAAGACAGCCCCGGGCCAGGTAGGTAAGTTTAATCATAGGCAAAGTGTTATTGATATGGCGTCGCCACATTTCTAGCGTGGGTGTCCTAGGCCCCATCCATCTCAGAATAATACTTTTTTTTGCATAGTACAGCAGTCCTCTAATCAGAAGGGTCACATGTTTGCCCATAGTCACTTCTCCCAGTACTCCCAACAAACAGCAGTAAGGGGACAGCAACGGGGGGAGAGCAAGCTGTGCTGATAGGTATGTTGTGACTGCTCTCCAAAAGTTTTGTATGTAAGGACATTGCCAAGTCATATGTAAAAAGTCTGCCTGTTCAGCCTGACACCTATGGCAATTACTATTATCCCTTCTCCCAAATCTAAATAGTTTGGTGGGTGTCAGGTAGATCTGATGCAAGAATTTGTACTGTATCAATCTATCTCGGGAGGATACCAGGAAGTTGGAAGTAATCTGTTACTTCCTCCCATTGGTACTCCCTCAAGTCCCCCAGCATGTCTCGCCATTTAAGGTATGTTCGGTGAAATGGAGCTGCTGGGGCATGGACTAGCAGCCAGTAAATCTGAGAGGCGAGTTTCGCCGGTTCATCAGAGCTCACTAGCTTCAACAATAGTCCTCGAATATTAGTGACTGTGATCTAAATTGCCTATTAAAAGCCTCTCTTAATTGTAAGCTCTACGGGGCAGGGACCTCCTTCCCACTATGTTTCTTACCGCATAGCACTTAACCTCTTTGTCCTATGGTTATGTATATATTTATTATGTGATTTGTCTCCCCATGTATACTTTTATATAAATTGTACTTTTATGCACTGTATAGCGCTTTACAAATAAAGTTATACATACATACATACAAGTATGAATGAAGTCTGAGGTTGCATGGTCTCATATTTTCCCTGAGGGCTACATATGAGACAAATGCGTAGTCTAACATCACATCCTTTAGTTTTTTTACTCCCTCTATTGGCCATTCTTGAAAATTGGGGAGGTCCATCAAGTAGATAAGATTTGGGTTCCTTGAAAGGGGTAGGTTTGGGGATATTAATGGGGGATCCACTCCCACTGTGTGCAACGCTGACAACCAGGCTTTGTGTACAGTTGTCATTACTGCTAATTATTTGGGAATATCTGCTAGTGCTCTATAAGGAGCGTTTTGCATAGCCTCCATGGAGACCATATATGAGGCCTGCAATTGCATGTTTGGGTTTTCAGCATTTGGCACGAGCCACTAGTGGGCATAAGCTGCCTGTGCTGCCAAGTAGTAAGCCTTGAGGTTGGGTAGCGCTAGTCCCCCACTCTCTATGGGCTTATATAATGTCTCTTTAGCTATTCTAGGAGCCTTATTATTCCATATAAAGGTTAATACAATCCTCTCAATGCTTTTAAAGAACTTGTTCGGTATGTGCACTGGGGAGTTTCAGAATAAATACAGAAGTTTTGGTAGGAATATCATCTTGAATAGGGCCACCCTCTCCCATAGTGTGAGTGGCAAGTGCTGCCACGTAGCCACCACTCTGGTGAAGTGTTGAGTTACTGGTTCTAGGTTTAGTTTACTAAAATTAGAGACATTTTTATGTATTTTAATACCCAAGTATTTGAATGTGTCTACTCTATTATTCATTTTAATGAACTCAACTAGCTATGATTAGCTTTTACAGAAGAGGTATACCAGGCTAACATTATCTGCTTTAATATAAACTTCTGAGTTGCTATTAAATAGTTCTGTATGTTCTCCTTCAGCAGAGAAAGGTCCAAAGGGAGCACAGCAAAGATGCTGTGCAGTTCTGTAGCCAAGGTTGGTGAGACTTATGTATTTTGTGTCTGTGCATTTTGCATCTCTAAACAGACAAGGGAAACTGAACTCAACTAGGGTGCCAATATGTTACCCCCCATTGTACATATAACAGTATTTGTATATGTTGCTTTGTTTGTGTACATGACTTAGAGTAGTCCTATATACCAAAACAAATACCCATCTTAGTTTTCTCAGCATGTGAGACATGTACCTGGCTAATTTAACATTAATTACCCTTTACATCATTAATTTTACAACACTTGACCAATGCCACATGGACTGATTGATGTCCAATTTACTTCGAGCACAGGAGTGATAGACACAAATTTACATTGTAAGCCCATCACCCGCAACCCCCTTTTACATGCCAACAGTAACCATCCCAAGCTTTTTTTATCGGGGGGATACCCTTTGGCCAGTTTTTAAGGTTGTTTAGGTTCTGTACCACATTCTTTTAATTCCCAAGCTATGGCCTTGTGGTATCACTTTGTTGAAAGGGGCTATACTATCATGGATATTAAAAGAGCTTATGATAGAGCGGTAGGTGCTAACCGATGTGATTTATCAAAAGGCACGTCTAATGGTCCTGCTAGAACACAGTGTTTTAAGAACAAATATGCAAATAGATCCAGTGTAGATATTTCACAATATTTAGATACCCGTTTTGATTTTCCCCGTGTTACTAGTCTACAACATATTCAAGGGATACCCTGCATTTAATGATAATAATACGTAAACACTGGGGGATTTTGACACAGAATCCTGTTTTCAAATCAATGTTACCATCTCAACTTGGATTTGTCTTCAAAAGGGGGAAAACCATTGGTTCCTCCTTATCCCCTAGTTTGTTTTTGGAAGATAAACCCACGGGTCCCTCCAATTGGCTTAGTGTCAAGGGCTGTTATAGGTGTGGCAGATCATGATGTTCATGCATGTGCCCTCATGAATCCTTTAGGTCTAGAAATCATTTTTATAACCATAAGATCAGGTTTTACGCAAACTGTGGCACCAAAGATGTAGCATATTTAATTACGTGAGCTTGTGGTATACAATATATTCGTAAAACTAATAGACCAGTAAGAAAATGGATATCTGAACACGGTAATGAGAGGGGACAAGAGCTCTGCTGTAGCCAAACATTTGATCTAACAACATGTAGGGAAAAGATGTGTTTCTTTTCAAATTGTAGATAGAGTGGTCTCGGGCATTAGGAAAGGTGATATAGAAAGATCCCTCCTCAAAAAAGAAGCATTTTGGATCTTTACTATGGACACGGTGACACCTAGAGGCTTAAATGGGAACTTAACTGCTTCATAGATTAATACCTCATTAATGATATGTCTATATATATATATATATTATTATTTTTTGGTGTTTGTGCTTGGTCAATTTAATCCTTGTAGGAAATATATTTATATCCATATATTACATCACCTTGTTATTGGATATTAGATGTTATTCTATTTTCAATAATTTTTTAGTTTTGGATTTTCACTACTTCATTTTCAATATTCATTCAATTTTTTGGGATTATATTGAATAATATTCAACAATTTTCTTATCTTCAGATAACATTATGCTAATTTAACGAGTTTTAAATGAATATTCATATCATATGGATTCATTCTACTAACTGTTTGACGTTATCGTGACTGCTATGTTTTTAATTGCATTGCTGAAATCACCTGGTGTTTTTAATATGTGTATATATGTATTGTCATGATACACATAGACCTATGCACTCCGCTGCTCTGCTCATCCTTCATTGAACTTGTGATTTTTTTGACAATTCCTGATGTTTTTAAATGATACAATAAACGTGTGCATATTTAACCTACCACTGAGCCAGCTGTCATTCTTTCTGCTTGACCAATGCCATATAGTTAGCTTTATCTATTCCTAAATCCTCAGTATATTACCTTACATTATGGCATCATATACTATATACATCTTGTTCTTTTCAAAACATTAAAGTATCTGATAGCTACAAATACTTAATTCTCTGGTTACCAGAACCCCAAACTGAATGTGTTAGAGATATATTGCCGGAGGATGCAAATAGATACCAGAGAAAATAGTATTGCAGTGCCTTATGGAATTACTAAATTTGGTCCCAAAACCATTGAGGCATTCATGTATCACACATGCTCAATTGGAGCAATCTTCCAGTTCACAACAACTGGGCATGCGCTGAAAGTCTTGGAAATTGCAAAAGTGAAGGAAGAAGATCTGAAGATTGCGAAAGAGCCAGAAGATGGCAGCCGTGAACTCTGATGTGCTGAATCTGCACCGAGGAGTAAGTAAATACTTGGGGGCATTTACCTGGGGTACCACCTAGGCTGGGGGGGAGCAGGGAAGGGGGGTCTATGTAGGGGGGTCTATGTAGGGTAGGGGTTTTTATTAGTAAGGGTTTAATTCTCCTTTAAGAAGCTCAGAAAGAACTTGACAAGATAACAGAATTGCCATCCTCTAGCGAAGATAAGTCTATCTGTGCTTATACTCCACAAGCAGATTTGTCACAAATGATGATTTCAGATTCTACCAGTGACTAAAAACAAATACATATATTTCCTACTTGAAAACAGATGATGGATGGGCCAATAATACAACCCAAGTCAATGCAGTATCAAGTTATCAACCATTTCAAATCTTTGTATGACAATGTCCCAGATGACCCAATAGATGGCTTACATTTTAACATGGCCACATTATAATGTGTTTATTTTCATTACTTTAAAACGCTTTCATTTTTTTTGGTGTGACAGTTCCTTTAAGAGGAAAGGGAGACTGGGGTACAGAACCCAAAATCTGGTAACTCCTGCCTTCTACACAAGTCAGTCCCATTGTATGCTGGGTATTGTAGTCTTACATTAACCTTGGCAGTCAGCAAATGGTTAAACAAAAGCTACATTACTTAACATGCACTGGCAGCCACAGGACTGGCACATTAGGGCAAGAAAAAACTTTGGTTGCTTTCCAAAGCAAAAAAACAGCCAAAGGCCCTAAAAGTAGCCTAAATCCGTACATTGGCTAGTTCGTAATACCCGCCTAGGCTTTAAATTAATAGCCCGATTTGGCTGGAAATTAGCCAACATGGCAACCCTGAGTTAACCACTTGCAGACATCCCGACAAATCCTAGCGTAGCACAATCCTGATTAGAAACTTCCGTTCCTGATTGACGGATTAATGCACGAATCATACGAATGCCTTAAAATACGGCAATATTGTAGCAGACTGGGCATTTGAGGACGTTTCATGTCGGGCACAGACACAGTAGGCTTTTGGCTCAAAAAATGGGTGGGATCTTCATCTTTAAGGAAAGATTCTTTTCATCGGTCGACTTTCATAGCACTAGTATTGGTCAGTGCGCCTGCGCGCCTTTAATGGATGGGCGGAGCTCAGGCAGGCCTTGAGACACTGAGAGTATTAAAGAGGCAGCAAAAGACAATTCAGGGGTGAGACTGAGTGCTCTATATTATTTGTCTATATAGATGTGTGTTGTGTGCACGCCTAACGGACTGCTGTGTGGGTGTTTTTTGTAGATATTGTGTGTGGGAGGAGGGGTGGCTTGCTCAGTGCATTGTGTGTGCGTGCAGTCAATGGGCACCGCAGAAGAAATGGATACTGCTGCTATGTGTTGTATTTATGGAAACACACTGTATACAACAAGCAGGCGTTTATATACTAACAGTTAACCCTCTGTGTAAGAGGCATGGGTACTGCTGCGGAGTTTAGGACATACTGGAAAAATATGTTTAATGTGTGAAGAAATATCCATTGTGCTGCACATACACACAAAGAGCTGTCTGGAGCTGTTCTATGTATCGGTAGCTTGTGGGGCAATATACACTGGGCAAGGATTTCATATTCATTCCTTCACATTGGACATGCACCGAACACACCATTACATCTTATACACACAGGTAAATATTGTAGCATTGTTGCTTTGCTTTCCAGCCTTTGGCCATATGTTTTGCTTCTTATTAGGCTTCACTCATACTAAATGCACTTTGCAATTCAACTTTAATGCATGTACATGCCTACAGCTAGATTCCAGCATACTCCAATGGATGAGAAGAATAATTCCTAAATCCAAGCACACCTGCAATTTCTGCAAAACACAATTTAGCCAGAGCTGGTTAGACCATTAGGGCCCTTACACATGGGCATTTGTTACCTGTGTTCTGTTTGACTGCATTCAGCAACAGGGGAGCGCAGGTCTAGACACACTCCATTCTTTTCAATGATGTTGTACCCACAAGACGTGTGTAAGCGCCGAACGCAGGTTCAGACGCAGCATGTTGTGTCTGAACCTTCATTTGGCGCTTACACGCGTCTCGTGGGTACAACATAATTGAAAGAATGGAGTGCGCCTAGATCTGCGCTCCCCTGTGGCTGAACGCAGCCAAAGGGAGCGCAGGTAACAAACGCCCATGTGTAAGGGCCCTTAAACTAACCCTAAATAACCTGCAAGCCTGACCCATGTCTGTTTATAGAAGGCTTCTTTTAAAGGAGAAGGAAAGGCTAAAAGTAAGTAAGCTTTATCAGAACTGCCTCTATAAATACACCAGTAAACCCTCAATGTAATGCTGCTCTGAGTCCTCTGTCAAAAGAAACACCACGTTTCTTTCCTTCTATTGTGTATACGTGGGCTTCTGTATCAGACTTCCTGCCTTCTTGCTCCGGGGGAGAGCATTCTCAGTTTGCTCTCCCCCTTCTCTACTGTAATCTGAGCCCAGAACTATGAGCAAGTAGGGAGAGACTCTGGCAGGAAGTGATGTCACACCAAGCTAATATGGCAGCTGCTATCATAAACAAACAGCGCTTCTAGAGCTGTTTACTTGGGTATGGTGAAGCATTCTGCAGAATAAATATAGTTTGCACCATTGTAGCTAATCTATTGGCAATATACTGCTTTGGTAGCTATCCTTCTCCTTTAAGTAGGTGCATGAATAAAAATAAAGATATTTGGGGCATATTTTTTTAAAATATGGGAGAATATACTCTTCACAAGTTTATTTAAAATTATTCCCGTGGTGCCTTTTAAAGTGGACCTGTCACCCAGGCATAAAAAGCTGTATAATAAAAGTCCTTTTCAAATGAAGGATGAAATCCAAATTCTTTTTTGTATTTAAGCTAGGGATGCACCGAATCCACTATTTTGAATTCGGCCGAACCCCTGAATCCTTCCCGAAAGATTTGGCTGAATACCGAACCGAATCCGAACCCTAATTTGCATATGCAAATTATTGGTGGGAAGGGGAAAACATTTTTTTTCTTCCTTGTTTTGTGCCAAAAAGCCACGTGATTTAGCTCCCTTGCCCTAATTTGCATATGCAAATTAGGATTCGGTTCGGCCAGGCAGAAGGATTCGGCCGAATCCTGCTGATAAAGGCCGAATCCCGAACCGAATCCTGGATTCGGTGCATCCCTAATTTAAGCCTCCATAATTTTGCAAGCCTGTTTAAAAATTTCAGATGTCAATCAAATAATGCCTGCCCCTCCTCTGTGCTTAAAGCATAGAGGCGGGGCAGACAATTATTTCACTTTCCATTCACCACTTCCTAGATGCCACTGCTCTCCCCACATTCCCCAAGTTCTCTTAACCATTTAATTGTGTTGCCAGTGCATGGGGATAGACATCAGGTTCCCCATTTTGGTGCACAAACATGATTTTGAGATGATTCAAGGCTTGCCTTAATAACAGTGTCCACAAAATGTCTCCTGCCTGCTTGCTATAATATGAATTCCCAGATGGAAGGAAACAAGATTCAAATAATTTTTACAGTGCAAAAATTTTGCAATAGAATTTGGAAATAATTTTTTTGGGTGATGGGTCCCCTTTAATGTTGTCCATTATGCATTATACATAATTTCCACATTGTAAATGTGTAATATGTGTATCCATACAGCAGAAATGTGCACCCAGGGTACTCATGGCATTGGTGCTCGTCCTGTAGTCCCCTGAATATTCCATACAGCATACAGTTATCACAACTATGTTTTCCAGACTCGCTTAGTGAAAGATGATCATGCTGGTAAATGTCATACTGCACAATGTGCACATCTTTGTTTTGGAATGTGGTAGTTGAGCTTAAAAATATATATTTTGCAGATTCTGTGAGTTTAGTACTTCTAGGATTATGAGGGTTCTTGATATACACAGATTATCTAAATGGTCCAAATGGGACAAAGGGTGTACTGGCTTAGGGCAGGTTTGAGACTTTGCATTTACATTTGTTATAAAACTAATGCAGGGCGTTTGGGTGCTGAACCAATTTGTTAAACTTGACCCACATTCTTACGCGCTTGAGCCAGCTACCTGACCCGCAAGTACCTTATCTGCTACCCACCGCCAACCCACATCTATACCCACACCCAAAACTTCTACCCGCAACCCTCAGGTTACCTGCTTTTTTGCGGGCAACCTGCGGGTACCCGACACGCTGCAGGACTATAGTTTGAAAATAGATGCCATTTAATTTGGTGAACATTTACCACTTTTCCAGCCTTAGTTCAGGTGAAAGGGCCTGTGTAAAACAGGGCAAAATCTAAAACTGAAAATCACATTCTATTTCATATTTGTACAAGCACAATTAAAACAAATCAGTCCAATGAGAAGTTCTCTGTATAACAACCCTTTTCCTTCCCACAACTCCAGCTTGTGAGCTAAGCAGCTGTAAATACAGAAAGCTTCTCAGTGGACTGCTTTCTTTTAATTGTGCTTGTAGTAGAATAAGACTTTCAGTATCAGATTTTGTCCTGTTTAGTGCAGGGAATATCAAAAAATAAGCCTTTGTGTCTGCGTTTGTGTGTTTCAGCATTTCATAGAACTCTGGCTAGCAACCACAGGGTCCCAAAATGATCCCTATAGATAATGAATAATGTGTGCCATTGTGTTCAGAAAGAAAGAACCAAACCCCAATATAATTTCAATACAGAGGTCTCAAAATATTATTACTCCACTGAATTTTAATACAGAGACATGTACTGGGTTTACGGGGGTTTGCAGATCAACACAATTCTAGTAAATGTTTGTTGGTTGACTATCTACAAGATGTTACTTGTTGGCTTTGGCATTGGTTTGATATTACTATATTGCTAAAACTTACTCATTTGTACTGGCTGTGTTCAGCAGAATGATACTGAACCCATGTAATGATACTGAACCCATGTGTAGAAGCACAATATTCACAGAGCTATAAAGGATAGCACATCAGTTGCTGGCCAATAGGGTACCCCAGAAGTGCATGTAAGGATGGCAGCAGACTAACATAACACTCATCTTACATACACATGGGATTGATCTTGTACTTTATTAGAAATGGTGTTATTCAGCTTAACTGCAATTGTAATTCAGTCAATTAAATTATTTTGTAAAGCACTAATGTTTCTAAGATTTGACAATATCATCAGTGGAAACAGCAAGTTTACCAAAGTTTGCTTTATTTTGGATTTATGTTTATGTTTAGTTAGGCAGACTGCTCTCACATTCAGATTAGCGCTGAAGGAATTCAAGACTGGATAATATGTGTATTTTTTTAATAATCGGTTTATGTGCTGTATTAATACAGTATTTTATAGCTGCATTAATGACATTTGTTGAGCAGATACAACAATATTACTGGTGTGACATATTAAAACTTTTTTTCTCAGCATTCTTTTTAACAATGTATGATAGCATTTTAATAGATTATTATATTTATACTTTATATATACTTTATATATTTAGGACACTTCTTATTTCTTGGTTAGGAGGCAGAGTTGCCACCTCTCTAGTACATTACTGGCCAGGCCAGTAAAAATGATGCTTGGTGCAAATGATATTAATAGGTAAGAAAAATAAAAATATAGTTAATATGTTAATAGTTGATTAGAATTTGCAGAAAAGGAAACAAGTCTCTTAGCTTTTTGTCTTGGAGTCAACAGTAGCAAATAATACATATGTGATTTGACACATTGATTCCATCTTTGTTGAGTTTACAATCTAATCTTACATGCACACACTATATACTGTACAAATATATGTATTTGTTTATATTCATCACTAATTCTCCCTCACTTGCACTCCCACAGGTTTTCCCCTTTCCTGCTTTTTAAACAATGGATGCTGCTGGGCCCCTCATCCATGTTGACTTTCCAGATGTAGCAAGTTCCCTTCTTGAGAGCCTAAATCAACAACGGATGGAGGGAAAACTATGTGATGTATCAATACATGCGCAGGGCCGTGTATTTCGTGCTCATCGTGCAGTGCTTGCTGCTTCCTCCCCATACTTCCATGATCAAGTATTGCTAAAAGGCATGAGTTCTGTTTCTTTGCCAGGAGTTGTGGATCCAGGAGCATTTGAAGCTGTATTATGTGCTGCTTATACTGGACGTCTGACTATGTTAGCTGATGAAATTGTGAACTACTTGACTGTGGGTAGTGTTCTTCAGATGTGGCATGTAGTTGATAAATGTTCAGAGCTGCTGAAAGAATCTCGAGGAGGTAGCAGCTGTGGCATTGGGGAAGGAGCAGGTAGCATTACTGGTTTTACTCCTCAGCATCCTCATTCAGGCAGGGCAAGTGAGAATCAGTCACCAAGCAGTAGTAATTATTTCAGTCCTCGAGAGGCTCCTTCAGAACCCTGTGTAGAAAGGAGCCGAAGGAGGAGTGAAGTGGCTAGTGAAGGAACAGAAGAAGCAGTTGGAGAATCAGAACAAGGAAGCAGGGAGGCTTCAGTTGCAAGCTGTTCTAGTTACAGACGACCCAGCATAGTCCCTCAACGACACTGGGTCTATGTGAAAAAAGAGCGTCCGCACCAGGGTCTGCTATTGACTTGTGAGGGAGAAGAGGAAGAGGATGATGAGCTGGAGGAAGACCAACTGAGCATAAGTGATGTCCGCACTCTGAATGCACCTGAGGAGCAAGTGAACTTTTGTGAATCATCAGATGGGATGCCATATGAGGAGTCGGGTCCTGGGTCAGGTTACCCACAGGGTCCTCCTCTTCTTCCCTTGGATATGCAAGGAAACCAGCTGCTTGTTTTGCCCTCAGGGCATGGGGCAGCAGGACAAGGTGGTGCTGGTACAAGCCCAGGAGGAGAGGGTGGTAAGATATTTCTTTGCCATTGTGGAAAGGCATTTTCTCATAAAAGCATGCGTGATCGCCATGTCAACATGCACCTCAATTTGCGCCCCTTCGATTGTCCTGTATGTGGAAAGAAGTTCAAGATGAAGCACCACCTGACAGAACACATGAAGACACACACAGGTGTAAAGCCATATGAGTGTGAAGTGTGCGCAAAGAAATTTATGTGGAGGGACAGCTTCATGAGGCATCGTGGCCACTGTGAAAGGAGGCACAGGGCCAGTGCAGGGGGAGGTATAGTCCAAGCTCTAAAGGATGATCCTGCAGTGTGAGCTGGAAAAAGAGGAGCCATATGGAGAAATGGGGCAGAGAAGACTTCTACCTGAGATCAAGCAGTGTGAGAGAGAAGCAGTAGCTTAGTTCAAGGGAAACAGCAGAAGATCAAAAGGCCAGCCAGAAAATACAAAGTGTTTGCAAGGGTTGGGCTAAGGAAAATCTAGTGATCAAAGGCAGAATTTACCATGGGGGAGAAACAGCTATGCTTCAGTATTTACTCTTTATATCCCCTATTGTGACCGTACAAAATTGAATGAAACAGGCTTCTGTAGAATAGGCCTGGCTCATGGAAATTGTCCAATTACTGTAGATGTTGAAATGTGAACACAAAACATTTCCACACACAAAGGGATGATGACTTCTAACTGGAGTGGCTAAAAACATCTATCAATATGAATTAGGAGCCATGCAACTGTCAACTATCAAATGTAAGAAATCTTACATAAAAATGTAAACGTGAAAATAATATCACATTGCATTATATTGCATTTCATTAAAACAAGGGGACTATATGTCAAATATGCAGATAGCATACATTTTAGCTCTTTAGTTCTCCCTTAGGGCAACTGGGTCCCAGATATTAGGATAGTATTGAGATGTAGTACCGTGTAAGTAACAACTGCAAGCTTGTTTTCAATGCTCATTTGTATTTTGCCTGACAAAGGGGCCTGTGTGCTCGGAAAGCTTGCAGTTGTTACTTATTCAGTTAGCCAATAAAAGGTATCACCAAACTTTACATTTGCGTGAAATCTTTCTCCAAAACGATGCTTTTGTTCAGGTGATTTAGATGTTGGTCAGGGTCTCTCCAGTCTCCTGCTGCCTTCCATATTCTCCTTCTGCTCTCTCATTCTGTGGTACTTTTCTCTAACAAGCAAAGATGGCTCAGCACCGTTTCCTCTACAGGCCTCAGAGTTTCATCCCCACTTGGGCATGGAACCTCTCTCTCTCTCTCGGACTTTGACTCTAATACCTTGGAGTATTTTCCTCCCTAATAATGCATTCAAGCCTATTTTAAAAACTGTTCAAAAGCAGACCACACATTTCTGTCATTGTATGTGTATTTAAATAACATAAACTCCCTCCTGTTTAAGAAAGGGCAATATGGTACTTATGGAGGGTTGTGTAAATTGCACAACTGTTGTACAGCTTTTAGGTTTTAAACGGGAATATAAGTGTCCACACTAAACCTACCCATACTTCATTGTGCCTTTCTGTCTTACAGTATATCCCTGTCAGCAATCGCATGTATAATGGTCCCATAATTCCTCATACCTGTCTACTCACATATGTAGGTAATATGCTTACACACCCAGCTGTATGGTTTCCGAAATTTATCTGCAATGCATACATTCTACTTTGTTCAAAGGTTATAAAGGTAATGCACTTGAATATATTTTTTGCCTGTATAGCTAGATACATATACACCTGTTCATAAAGAAAAATAGTACAGATATATCCAGGGGAATTTCAGCTTTAGGAAATGTCCTTACAATGACAGAATGCTACTATATATGTTGGGTGAGAACTAAATAGATGCATACATTTTAGTTTTGTAAAGATTAACATTGTATTCCCATAAAATGAATTGCTAGCAGTTTTAGTGGACATAATTTATAGGCATGGGGGTTCTAACTCGTACATCCAGTCCATTACAAGTAGTAGCAAAACCATTACTGACAGATTTATTAACAATATACCACTGTGTTAGACATTGAGGCATAGTTGTGTTTAAAGTTAGAGAACCGCGCACATTACACTGCTGACTTGGTGTATGCCTGGCAGTTATTTGCTGCCATTAGCAGTGCAGAAAAAATGGAGGAAGCCGAACTTTACAGTCTCTAAACAGGGCCAGAGAGCAATGTCATTAGTTGGCTCCTTGTGAATAGTCTGCTGCTTTTTCACATATATTTTGTGCGCTGCTCCTTTTATCTGTCTGTAGCTTCCTGTTTAAGGCAAAGAAACATCTGTCGTAATATTGTCTTTGAATGTTGTTTTATAATTCTGCATAAAAGTATTTGCCCTATACCTTTACATTACTTAACTGATCCTGGCGTTCCTCTATGAGGGGGCTGCCATATTTGTGCAGAGATAGTTAGTTAGTAATAGAATCTCTAACTGATAGATTGAGAAGGAACAGTCAGGGTAAAAGGTTTAGGTAAATCAAGTAACAATTACTTACAATAGTAACCCTAATAGTGAAAAGCAGTCAACATGACCTATAAGTAACTTTTAAATGTACATCAATATTTCAAAGTGTAGTTTTTAATGTCATTATCACCTAAGAAGTTCCCAACTTGCATTTTATAATCTGCTAGCCAATAAAAGGTATCCATGTATGTATTTTCAGCCCTTTTAATACCAGACAGCTATGAAATGCTTATGTCTTATAATAATTTATTTGCATAGCACACAAGGGCCTAAAACAGGGCCCTAGGGTCATAATACAAATTCTTCGCACTATATGTTAATATGAAGTTACACCTCAAATATGCCAGAGTAGATCATTGCATAACAGTATAGAGGTAGTTCCCATCTCTGTTAAAAGCCAGTCTACAGCATCTAAGCCAACTGCTAGTCAGTCGTCTATCCCATGTATATTTTAGTAAAGCAAAAATGTGACCAGACACAAAAATATGCTTAACTGGAAGGCTTTGCATTCCAAAGCACCAGACCTAATTGGCCCCACACACAAGAACAAATAGTTTTGGACAGTTGAAGAAAGTGAAATGTCAAAGTCTGAACAACATGGTTTTGTTTTTAGTTCATTTTTTTTTTCTGATTTCCATGTTACAAATATGATAAAACTGTATTACTAAAGCCAAAACAAGTACATCAATTCAAAATTGTCATACGTTTTGACAGTTTTCTCTGGAGTAATTTGGTGCTACCAATCATTAAAGTAACACCTAAAATTACAAATTAACACTAGGGTCCTGTTAACTAACATTCAAATTTCACATTTACATTTCTGTAAAACTCTAAAATGTGAGATTTATAAAGTGTAAAAAAACACGAATAACTGTATTACAAAAGTGTGCCAAGTAAAAGCAGCCAAGTTCACATAAAAGTCAATGTAACCAGTGCTGATCGTACTGGACCATTTTTAATCGTTTAGGGTAGAACTACATGGGCGATTGTGGCGCAATCCAATGCAACAAAACAATATAGTCAAGTCGAATGTGCCGATGATAAGAAATAGAAATGTCGAATGCAGTCGCACGCGTCGAATTGAGCTGAAATCTCCCATGTAGTAGTTCTACCCTTAAAAGTCTTCTGAATTTTTTTTGCTATTAATTGTCCAAAAAAACTGCAGTTTTAGAGGTATTTCTATTTTGTTCTGATTATCCAACGCCCCTGATTTCTTTTATGCTTTTTAAATTTCGCATTCGCAGTTTTCAAAAAATAGAGTTTATTTGTGATTTCAAAAACCTCTAAAGCAATAATGAGAATGTTGACAAATATCACAATGTGAGATCACCACAGAAATATTCACTCACTTTCTATTCATCCCTATGGGATTTTAAGAATCTTATTAATCAATGGTTGAAAATTAGAATTCACCTTCAGATAAATACACTTCTAAATGACTAAATGGAGAAAGGCTTTTTTGACATTTTAACTTATTTTAAAGGAGAACTAAAGCCTTGCTAAAGACGTAGGCAAGAAATACTGTACATTATGTTTTGTGCTTCTGTACCAGCCATAGGCAACCACAGTCCTTTAGCAGGGAAGATCTGTGTCTCCAAAGATGCCTCAGTAGCTCCCCATCTTCTTTTCTGCTGAACATGCTCTGTGCTGCTGTCACTTACTGAGCTTAGGGACCAACTCGCAATATACAGTACAAATAGAATAGAAATGTCACAGTATAAGGCTGATTAATAATTAATACTGATAATTATTAAATGGCAGTACAGAAACCAGTTCAATTAGCATCAGAATTTAATAATCAGCCTTGTAGCAACAGCTTATATTACAGACCAACCTCATTTTCTACTTGATAATTAATGACACCCCCTAAGCTTAGCTCAGCCCACTGAGCATGTGAGTGTCACACACACTTTCCAAGATGGTGACCCCCTGTGACAAGTTTGAAGTCCTGGATCATTGCTGCTATTGACAAGCTGAAACTTTAGGCTGGTACAATATACTCAGTATATAAAATATGGAATTTTTACCCATATTAATTTTTAGGTTTTTATTCTCCTTTATGTAAATTCAGTTAGTTCTTACTCCAGTTGTAGCTTTATGTACCCTCCTACCCTCTTTGCACATGCTAGATATATTTTTGTTGTGATGGCCTATTTTAAATCACTGTACCCTGCCATACATATACAGTATTGATGTGTGTGTATTTATATATTATGCAGAACTCCAGTGAATTGTGAGCAATTGGAACTCTGCTAAACAAACACACTACAGTAGGCAGTAGGCAGAAGAAAACACTCCTGAATGTAAAATATCTGATGTGTCTATGCAAATCCCTTTTTCATGTTTTGTGTTACTGATGAGAACTAAAGTCTAACCAACGAAGTAGGCTAGGCATATTTTACATTATGTTTTGGACTTGTGCACCAGCCCAAGGCAACCAAAGCCCTTAAGCCAACCTCATTTTGTGCTTGATAATTTGCCACGACCCCTAAGCTTAGCTTCTCAACAGCTGCTCAGAGCACACTGTGCAGGTGAGTGTCCAAAATGGTGACTCCTGTGATGAGTTTGAAGTCCTGGATCATTGCTGCTACTGACAAGCTGAAACTTTAGACTGGTACCATAAGTTCAGTATATAAAATAAGGCATTTTTAGCCACATTCAAGTTTAGGGTTTAGTTCTCCTTTAAGGTTTATTAATCCAAATACACTGAAATGAGGGCTGGCAAACTGTTTAATTTCCTTTTTTTCTGTTTTTTTACAACCATATGCATATGCTTTCTTATTATGCTCCCCCCATCAAACAGGGACATGACAAACAGTAGTGATGGTTAACCCATTGTGCCCGAACCTGCCTGACCTTGCTGGTTGATCTCTTCTTACTGCTCTCCCCGCCCGCGACCTTCCAAATGCAGAGTTCTAGGTTGAGTTTTTATAGACGCGTACCTGTTGCCCCTCCCTTTTGTGACGTCATCAGCGGGGCAGTGCTGATATATAAATGGAACCCAGAAGTGTGGGCTGAGGGAGGGCGGGTTAGGGTCAGGAAAATCCCGACTCGCACATCACTAACATATGGTATACTTGTCAGCATTATAAAGACATGAAAATGTTAAGCTGAAACGTACATTGCTCCATGTTATTCATACCTTCTAAGTATGTTCTTCTGGGGATGCTGGCTTGTATGATGCTACTACATTATATTGTACTGCATTATGCTTAAGCAACAAACAGGCTTACACTCAATAACAAGGGGTTTTCTGATTTTCTCAGTTTATAAATATGCTCATTAGAGATGTTCCGTGTGTCCAGGATAAAGATAAATAAATATGGACTATTGGTGAGACTGCAAGTTATAAACCAAATCATTAGGATCACATTTTATTGAAAGTCCTTGTAAACCCAAAATGTTTCTTTTATTAAAAGTAGATGAGTACTTGTTTAACAAAGTTATCTACTCTCCTTCAGAATTCATAGTTCCACTACTTGCACTGTCAATACGGAGGACAATATTGCTACTAAACGTTGATACTTTTGAACATTAATGTATAAAATCACATATACATGTCTATGTGTTTGCTGTTTAAAGGCCAGGCTCAAAACGGGAGCAATTTTACATACAGGCCTGAGTACAACCTCTGACACTGTGTACAAATACCTATATCTTTATGTGCATATTATACATTTCATTCTTCTCTTTTTTCTGTAATTTATTGTATTTAAGAGGGCATGGTCCTCATTAAGGTGACTAATTAATGTTGGCTTGTTAGAATAAAGTATGGTTTAACCAACAATGTGTGTGTGTGTTATATTAACATATACCAACAGATAATTTAAAGTCCAAGGTGTATCTGAGCAGTAAGTTGCGTGTTTTAGCAGAGGCGATTCTCAATATCCCCTATGGCAAGGTATTTTCTGTCTCTTGCATATACAAAGAGAAAAAAGTCCAGCGAATGGATGGCATTGTGCACTGCTTATTTATCAATAAATGGCCAGGAAACCCATGGCAACCAATTGAATTCTTGCTTGTTGAAAATGCTAATCACTGATTCTTTGCTATGGGATATTGCCTAGGTGCAACTGTGATGTCTGGTACTCTACGGTGAAGAAGAGACTGCTCCATCGTGCTCGCTGGCTAAAACTGGGTGCAGTTTTCTGCTGATAGGAGAACGGCCTGGGGCATCAGGTAAATACATACAACCACTTGGAGGTGCCTAACTTTTCACACCCTCCCAAGTTAAAAAGAATTTCCTTCTCCTTTAAGAATGTTGTTGGTGAAATATGCTTCCATACAGCCACAAGGGCCATGGTGGCTTGTTTTGTATGGACATTTTCTTTTGTACAGTTTTTTGCTTGGTGTCAGCAGCTTGGCACGTGGATGGAAGTATATTATATCTGTTTTTTTTGTATGTCATGTTAGAGCAGAGGTCCCAAACCTTTTTTTTTACACAAGGTCCACATTCAATTTTAAAAAGAGGAAAAAAAGAGGGACAGAAGCATGAAAACAATTCCTTGGTGCCAAAAAAGGGCTGTGATTGGCTATTTGGTAGCCCTTGTGTGGACTAGCAACCTACAGAAGCCTTCCAAGGACCCTTACAGGTTTCAAGACAAATTTTAAGGCTTGGCAAGGTAGTTCCTCTAATAGCCAAGAAAAATGCCTCTAATAATAGAAAAATGTTATCAAAATATTACTCCAAGTCTAAAGGTGGCCATACACGGGCCAATAAAAGCTGCTGATAGACCCATTCAGCAGCTTATTGGCCCGTGTATATGGCCCTCCGACGGGCTGCTGTGATCGATATCTGGCCAAAAGTGGGCAGGATTAAAAATCCTGTCGGAATCCTGCGATCCGCCCGCCTACCTTCATTATGATCTGACCGTTGGGCCCTAGGGCCCACGATCGGATCAGCCTGATATTGCCCACTTCAATGTGGGCATATCGGGGAGAGAGACGCTTGTTTGGAGACCGCCGTGTATGGCCACCTTTAGTCTTAGAGTCTACGTTCTGCTGCACTTCTGGGTCTGTGAGAAGAGAAGCTCGGCCTGCTTATTCACCGTCAGACTGGGGGGCAGGGCCGCCATTACAAATCACGGGGCCCCGCTCAAAAACATTTTCGGGGGCCCACGCTGACACCCAAGCCCCACCCCTGATCCCGCCTACTCCATATCAAAGTTAAAAGACCACACAGATATCAGCACTAAAAAAGTAAACCCCCCCCACACATATTGATGGTCACGGCTCCCTTATAAATTAAAAAAAACATTGGCAACAGGGCCCCCCTTACAAGTTAAAAAAAAAATTGGGGCCCCAAAAGTGCCTCTGGACTTCGCGACAGGTGCACGCTTCTGCGTTAGTAAGGGGGGCCCGGCTCTTTTAATATTGCAGCACTGCCGGGCCGCCCTTCAGCCCCGGGCTCGGGACACTTGTTCCCCCTGTCCCCCCCCTGATGGCGGGCCTGCTGGGGGTACTCTTCCCATCGGGGCTCCCTGCCCAAGCCACAAATCCTCCTCTGTTCCACCTGTCAGTGAGTATTTTTAAAAAAACATTGGCGCCAGGACCCTCCTTACAAATGAAGAAAAAAAAATGGGGCCCCAAAAAATATTTAAAAAAAATATTGGTGCAGGGGCCTATAGAGTATTAAAATGAAAGATTGGTGGCCAGGGGATAAAAAAAAAACCCACATTGGTGTCAGTAGAATTGAATTCGTGGCTTCAGGACTTCAGTTATAGCTGTTTTCATGACATCGGTTCTTTTCGCCGCTTCAGGACATCAGTGTCGACTCCTTTCGTGTCTTCGGGTATTTTCGCCGCTTCAGGACTTCAGTGTCGGATCCTTTCGTGTCTTCGGGTATTTTCGCTGCTTCAAGACTTCAGTGTCGGCTCCTTTCGGGACTTCGGGTCTTTGTTCGGCACTTCCGCATTCTGCCTCTGGACTTCGCGACAGGTGCACGCTTCTGCGTTCGTAAGGGGGGCCCGGCTCTTTTAATATTGCAGCACTGCCGGGCCGCCCTTCAGCCCCGGGCCCGGGACACTTGTTCCCCCTGTCCCCCCCCGATGGCGGGCCTGCTGGGGGTACTCTTCCCATCGGGGCTCCCTGCCCAAGCCACAAATCCTCCTCTGTTCCACCTGTCAGTGAGTACCTTTTACCTGTGTGTTTTTTGGTGTGATCAGGTGGGGGGGTCACAAAGGAGTACAGGAACCGCCGGTTGTAGAAAGAGTGCGTGGGTCTGGTACCAGTGTCCGGCTGGCCCAGTCCAAACCTGTGCTTGTTCCCCTGTCCCCAGGCAACAATCAAATTGGGGGAACAAGTGGCCTCTGAGGCACGATCATCCAGGGGGCCCCTAGGCTGCAGCAGGTACATATAAAACATGCCTCTATTTTGGCTTCTTGGTGTAAATCTATTCATATTGGGCCTCAACGTTCAGTAGACCCCTGACATGCTTATTTAGGATGTTTTTTGTTGGTACCTTATGGAATCTGGGGTATATAATGCGATAAAGCACAAGTTTGTGTCAGTTTTCAGAAATTTCATAAAAACGCCTACATTTAGCATTGCCTTACAGTTTGGTAGTTTGCAGTAGAAAGTTTTCATGGATTTGTCAGAATGTATACTTTTGTTTTCTTTTGCTAGTAGAAATATATGAAATGTGTATCCACTGTGAGTTGATTTTCAAGTATTTCATCTAAACTGTCTGTATTTGGAAAGAATTGCCACTAGAAAGACATGGTTACCCATTATGTGTTTTTACCCCACAAATAATGAAGCAAATGTGTTGGAATTTCAGTAGCCGAAGTGACCTCTGGGACAATTTTGCATGCACTAATTTACTTTTGAAGTTTCTAAGGCGCCAGATACTTTGGTAATCTATGCACTATGGGCATCACACTGTTCTGTGGACCTGTGGTATTCATATTTAGGATGTATTTTCTTGGTACGTATGCTTTGTTGGAGATATGAATTAGCAAATTGAAAGTGTTGGGGTGATTTTTCAGAATTTTCAAAGGTTTTTATAAAAACGGCTAAATTCAGCATCAGAAATCTTTGATGCTTGGTAATTAGGAGTAGAAAGACATGGCTATCCATTTGGGTTTTCCTGGAGTATACCTACTGTTCCAGGGTTTTTGGCTCTGGAATCTAAAGTATTCTGTATTCTGCTGTAGTACTTTGAAAATGTGTTAATTTAAAATTGGGAGTTTTTGATCTATAGAAAGCTATATAAAACTATACATATCTCGTGTTGGCACACTCGAGAGACGTGGCTTTCCAAATCAGTTGAATTGTGCATAAAATTGGTATAAACCCGATATTTTTAAATTTTATTTGGTATCTAAATCTTTCACCTGAAATCCAGCAGATTTAGAAAGCTCTGTTCCACCTTAAAGAAGCCATTTGTAATTTTCCTAGGTAAACTAAACCCCCCCCAGGAAGTGCC
>CM044446.1:51066708-51080653 GCA_024363595.1 Xenopus borealis | reverse complement strand
TTCGACCCCCAAAGGGGTCCCGACCCCCAGGTTGAGAACCACTGGTATATAGCATGAGACAAGTAAATGCCTTCTGTTTCAGAAGGCTTTATGCTGCATAATATAAAGAAACAGGGACTGCTGTGAGCAGCTGATAGTGAAAGCGAAAGAGAGACAAAGGGAGGGGGGGAGGCAGTTGCAGGATTAGTGAACCTGCGTGAAGACCAGAGAAGAGCAGAGGGGCACAGGGAGAAGAGCCGCTTTGCATTTACAGTAACATTTGCCTCTTACATTGCACAACTGTCAGGCAGAGGCTTAACAAGTCTTTCTGTGATGCACACATTTGCCAGGATGAACCCATTTTCCTTTTACCTCCTCCTGTCCCTTCTGCTGATAGGTAAGTGTCTTAAAAGGCTCTTTAGTGCTCACTTTTACCTCCTAATGCTTTACTCCAGGGGTGTCCAACCTTTTGACTTCCTTGGGCCACATTAGAAAAAGAAAAATTGTCTGGGGACACACATGAAATACACAAACACTTTTGATTTGTAAAAGTAAAGAAAATGCACAGAAAAGAACTACAATACCAGTTGGATAACCAGATGGATCTATACACTGGAATATGGGACACCTGGATATTAAATAGACTTATTATTATATTATTATTACTACTAACTGGGCAATGGGCAGAGTCCCCCCTGCTGCCTACTCCTATATACTTTGCAAAATGATGTTTCCTCTGAAACCAAGCATTTCAAGCTGGGCCACATTCATATCCATCCTGGGCCTCAGGTTGGACACCCCTGGTTTACTTCAGCTTTTTTACCTTATGGTGTCACCCCAGGTCTTTTTCCCCAAACTGTGCTCTTTCTTAGTGCTCCCTCCCTTATGGAATGGCTGTTCTTATTCATCCCAGTCACTGTTTAGGGCCTTTCCAAACATTTGCTTTCATTTTCTACTTAATATTGCTGATTGTGTACTGTATACTGTAGTCCAATAACTGTTTCATACTAACAAAACACCCTTTTGTTATCTGCAATCTTCATTATATTATTGATGTACAATTCCACAATTATGGCTGTGTGGGGATTGTGAGAGATAGTCTAAGGTAAATGCATTGCATTTCTTTAGTTTGAGAGTTGTGTTTAGCATATTTGTATGGAATTAGGGATATGAATCTGGGATTCTGTTTGGGATCCCACTGAATCCCAGCACATTCTGTAGGATCTGGTTTAGAGCAAACCCTAAAGGTGACCAGGTGCATTGGGGACGCCATATACAGAGACCAATAAAAGCTGCTGACTTGTTCCTTTCAGTCACTATCTTTTGTGGAACATTCAGTATTCAGCAAAGTCAAAAAGTTACAGTGTTGTGCCCCCCTAAAGGAAACACCTGTTGCACATTGCATCATTTTGTTAATCTGATGTGGTGATGTGCACCTGCACCCACTGTAGAGCCTCTGCGTGGCACAAGGATCCCCATAACGGCCGTTTGCCCTTCCCCTAGTCAGTTAAAGAGGCGAAGCTGCTCACTGGAGTAGATTCAGTAAGCCACAATGGCATGCATTAAACGGGTTGTTCACCTTTGAGTTAACTTTTAGTATGATGATATTCTAAGACAATTTGCAATTGGTTTTCGTTTTTGTATTATTTGTGGTTTTTGAGTTATTTAGCTTTCTATTCAGCAGCTCTCCAGTTTGCAATTGCAGCCAACTGTTTGCTAGAGTCCAAATTACCCTAGCAACCATGCACAGATTTGAATAATAGACTGGAATATCAATAGGAGAGGGCTGAATAGCAAGCTGAGTAATAAAAATTAGCAATAACAATTAATTTGCAGCCTTACAGAGCATTTTTCAGTGACCCCCTTTTGAAAGCTGGAATGAATCAGAAGGGTAAGGCAAATAATTCAAAAACTATAAAAAATAATAAGGACCAATTTAAAAGTTGTTTAGAAACAGCCATTCTAAAGCATATATTACAACGGCAATGTTGTTATAATGTAAATGTATTGTTTGATATTGCAGTATAATTGTATTCCTATGCTCAGCTTCTTGATGATGGTGATTGAGAGCAGCAGCCCCTCACTTCTGGATCTGCTGATGCCTCATCCAAGCTAAAGACTGGGCCCCATAAACATATATTGAAACTACTATCAGTTAATTCTAACTCCTGGACCCCTCAGCAGTTGTGGGGTGTGCTAAGTTCCTTGCTTATAATGTAGTCATAATCAAGTGTATGAGATAATCAGTCTAAAGGGATAGTTCACTTCCCACACATTTTTTTTTCCATTTTCATTGTTTTCTAATAGTTAGAAATGACTTTTCCCATCAATATGTGTTTCAGTTGTGTCATGTCTCCCTGGAGCAGCTCTGTTTAGAGAATCTCAGCTTTATTAGAAGCTGGTGTACAGACTGATGCATTAGATTACTGATACATTAGATAACTTTAAAGGGCACCTGTTGGGTAAAAATGTTATCCCCAACCAAAGGTGCGGGCTGATAGAGCCTGCATTCCGGTTGGGGATAACAGTAGATTTTTTTTCAAATGCCCCCAGAGGGAGCTCCCGTTGCGGGCAGCCATTTCCGGTCACTCGCATGCGCATAACGCATGTGCCATTGCGCACATGCGCACACTGAGCCTATGGGGGCGCTTTTCATTATGCACATGTGAGTGACCAGACATGGCTGCTTGCACTGGGAGCTCCCTCCTGGTGCGAGTAGCCTAGCGCTGGTGGTGGCATTTTTTTTATAAAAAAAACTACTGTTATCACCAACTGGAATGTGGACTTTATCAGCCCACACCTTTGGTTGGGAATACCATTTTTACCCACTAGGTGCCCTTTAAGAAAGAGTTGAATGGCTTTTTAGCAAGGGAGGGAATACAGGTTATGGAAGATAGCTCATAGTATAGGTTGATCTAGGGACATCTTGGAGTCAGGACGATTTTTCCCCGAAACACATTCAAATTTAGAAAAAGCATCAAAAATAAAAATAAAAATAAAAAAGTTGTTATTGGAAGGTAAACTCCCCTTTTAACAGAGCAGAAAAACAGGCAAAACAATTGTGCAGCCCATTTTGTAACAGTATCATTGTGTAGCACATTTTGTAACAAATTGCATTTTACAATGTACTATTCTCTATTAGACAGTTATTACACTGCACATTGTAAAAGCAGATAGCACATTTTGAGGCTTGCTTAAAGGTGGGACAATATGGTTTGCAAAAAAAAGGAATTTTCTTTCACAAACTAATGCAGTCACATTTTTTTCCCCCAACCACAATGCATTTGGGTTTTTTTTTTGTAATTGTGCTAGCAAGTAAGGTAGTAACGGAACTAGGTTGGGGCGGGCCCTGGTGCGGTCCGTGCAGCCCCCTGGAGTCAGCTAATAAATGATCCTGTAAGTTTGTGCTAAGGACTCCTGCAGAATCGTGTTCCATATTTTTTCTAAGGAAATAGCTTGTTAGGATATATTGGGGGAAACAGCCAGTCAGTCTAGCTGATGATCTTCACTCTTATAAAATACTATTTATGTCCTCTTCTGGGGTACTTTGTGCTGACCGCTGCCCTTGGATATTCATCTCTATAACCCAAGCATAAGGCTATAATTATACTCTGTATCACAAAGTATTATTTAGTTAATGTAAATCTACTTAGGTTTTGCATATGATAATATCACTGTTCTACTTGCACAGGGAAGTTAGTCACATGGTTAAGTGTCCCTCCTTTCTGTCACAAAGCAATAGTTCTGTAATGCTTTATGGTTAAAGTTCTAACAGTGATTCACGTTCCTATACACCTATTGTTTTCAACACTGCAGGGTTTTTTGAACTGATTAAAAAGCAGAATAATAACATAAGTTAGATGCATAAATGCGCTTATCAATATCTTCTTTTTTGTCTTATACTTTTGCAGGATTTGCGTTCCAAAGCTTTGTGGAAGCTCATGAAACTAAGTCTCTGGCCTGTGTATTGGTGGAAGAGATTGGGGGAGGAGGTAGTTCTAACCCTCGCACTATCCGTCAGAGACCTGTTGAACTATGTCTGATGGATCCCTTGAACCTAATTCCTGAAGCTCCTATAACTTCCAGTCCTGAAACTTTGCACTTACATGTGACTGGTGAGAGGCAGAATATTATTAGTTGTAAATTATTAATTCACAATGTAAAATGTTTATTAATCAATGTAAAATCATTATTATAAAGATGAATGGCAGCATAATAGCAAAGTTGGAAAAACAGCATCAAAAGCAGTGATTATAAACTGCAGGTGCTTTCTTTATTTAGCAGTGCAAAATCAAACACTACGGGGCAGACCATTGAATATTCGAATTCGAATGATTCGAATATTCAAATAAAATTTTATTTGAATATTCGATGGTCGAATACTTCCCCTTTAAATTTTAATTCGACCACCTACTTCGCCAGATCAAAGCTACCGAATTGGGTATCATTATCTTTGATCGAATATAAAAAAATTTGATTGGTCGCTTAAAATCATTAGAATATTCGATTTTGATTCGAATATTCGATCGAATTGCAGTAAAATCCTTCAAATTCGATAGTCGAATTCGAAGGATTTGACTTCCCCACTATTGCCATGGTCTAATTTCGAATTTTTTTTAATTCGAAATTCAACCATTAGTAAATCTGCCCCTACATGTTTCGGGACAGAGCCCTTTCTCAATACGCTGCTTTTGATGCTGTTTTTCCAACTTTGCTATTACGCTGATTACTCTTGGGAGTGTGGCACAAACTCTAGGAATTTATACAGCTGAAAGTATCTTGAAGCTATACACAGGTACCAAAACTTTTTTTCATTGGAAAGATGAATGGCAGTTCTGTTTTGCTAAACTGTCCGTTGTTCTTATTATCATTATTATTATTATTATTATAGGTGAGAAAATAATAATTCATCCAGTATATTAATACTCTGGTTTGGTGAAGGATATTAGAGTAGCCAAAAGAACTGTGCTTTGATTCTCAATGGTACCTCCTATGTTTATCAATATTAATCTTTATATAGTGCCAGAATCTTCCAAAGTGCTTACAGAGATTATTTAGCATTCACTCAGTCTCTTTCCTAGTTGAGAAATCTAAGGTCCCTATCATATTCACAGACATTTAGGTCTTACTTAACACCTAATTGAATATGTTCACTATTTCATTTGTATGATTTTAACACTCTTTATTTGCAGTTACAAACTGACATTTTTTTTTAAATATGTAAAAGGGCACTATTGGCTTGATAAAGGGTCAGAAGGGCCCGAAACGTTGCCTTGTAAACACTTGAAGTAAACATCAATTTTTTTCACAAATTCCGGAGTGCTGCTGTTTTTTTGGATACTGTGTAAAAGGGCACTATAAAACTATACCCTGAAAATGAATACTTGAGCAACAGATAGTTTATATCAAATTACGTGACATATTAAAGAATCTTACCAACCTGTTATAGATATTTAAGTAAATATTGCCCTTTTACATCTCTTGCCTTGAACCACCATTTCATGATGGTCTGTGTGTTGCCTCAGAGATCACCTGACCAGAAATATTTCAACTCTAACTGTAACAGGAACAAATGTTGAAGCAAAAGTCACAACTCTGTCTGTTAATTGGCTCATGTGACCTAACTTTATAGTTTGTTTGGTATGTTTGTGTGCACCGTTGAATCCTAGGATCCCAGGAGGCTGTCCTTGTTTATTTAAAATGGCTTTTTTCTATTTATGATTACCCAGGCACATGCTACTAAAAAGTATATTATTATGAAAATGGTTTATTTACATGAAGCAGGGTTTTACATATGAGTTATTTTATACAATATCTTTTTATAGAGACCTACATTGTTCAGGGGGTATAGTTTTCCTTTAAATAAGTATTCCAGTTTGGTAAGATTATTTAATATGCAAACAAAAATATGTTGTAAACTATCTGTTGCTTATTATTTACGGGGTATAGTTTCACTGAGAGCTATCAGTGTGTGGGTCAAAATGACAGATACCGTATATATTTATTTCATATGGATTTGCTAAAAGAAAGAGAAAGTTATAAATGTAAACCAACTAAAGAGCTTTACAGTGAAACAAATTTGTATTTAAACATATAATTAATATTTTTACTCTGCTTACGTCTCTTTTGCTTTTCAACTAGATCCTTCTGGAAAGTTACTGTCTCCAAGGCTCTCATTATGTGAGATGACATATCTGTTGCCCCAAGAGGTTCCACTGGCTTGGGTGCGCTCACTTACAGAGGAAAAACGTAGCCCGCGGGCTCTTGGGCATCCTTGGTATAGCTTATCTGTGAAGGATGACATAAGTGGAAACGCTGTGAGTGCAGTGCTTGGTCCAAAGGGGGAAAAAGATGACCAGCTGGCAGGTATTGGCTGTCACATCCATTGTATATAATATACTTATGCCTTATAACGTGCTTCTTTTTGACAACTTCACTTTGTTTTGGTTTTTACCTTGTGTCCATTGCCATTTTAAGTCCCTTTCTGTGGTCACCTGGAATTGCTTCTTATAAGTGTCAAAGGGATAGTTTATCAAAAACCTGGATCGGGGTGATCCTGGGGCTGCTGCCACCTGAGGCCCCCCTCTGCCACTCCACTCGGAGCGGGTCAAAGCTAGTGCAGTGAGTGCAACAGAGCTCTCTGCACTAGTGATGGGCGAATCTCCCCAGTTTTGCTTCGCCGAAAAAAATTCATAGGGGTGTAAGATACTTACTTTTTATGGGGGTCCCTGGCACCAATGTTTTTTTTTTTTAACTTATATGGGGACCTGACCATCAATATGTGTGGGGGGTTACCTTTTTAGCGCTGTCTGGTCTGTGTGGTCTTTTAACTGTGATGTGGAGTGGGCGGCATCATGGGCGGGGCTTGGGTGCAGGGGTGGGCGGGGCCCCATACAACAAAATTTAAACAAACTTTTCATGATTTCTAATGGCAGCCCTGGCAGGCAGTGTTTTATTCATAGGGCAAACACAGGTCTCTACACTCAATTTTGGAGCAGACATACCTCTGGTAGTGTACTATCCACTATTATAGCATCCCCCCATTGATATAATCATTTCCTGATACCCCATGCCAGTGCTCCTGTACTTTTACAGGAACTGATTGTCAACATATTTTTTGTGTTCTTTCACATTCTCTTTCTTACAATCCAGATGCTCATGCACAATAGAGTGAAAAGCAGAATTTACACATGCCCAGGGCCAAAGAGAAGACCAAAAATGTGGAAGAAATGTACCCCTATAGAAATATCTCGGGCCAGTTCAGTTTTGAGCAGGATTACCAGCCGGGGGGTCAAATGAGAGATCTTGATTATAAATGTCCTTTAAACGTATTGCTATTCAGTATGATGTATGCTATGGTATTGGGTTAGGTAATAAGCCCAAACATGAGCAGTAGGGAAAGATCATACTGTCCTGATTCAACCTGGAACACTAGGGGGCAGATTTACTATTGGTCGAATTCGAGGGTTAATTAACCCTTGAATTCGACCAATTGAATTTTGGTCTAATCTAAACCCTTCAAATTCAAATATCGAATAATAATAATTCCTATTACACAGGAAAAGTATAGGAAAAACTATTTAAAAAGGCAATCACCCCTTTAACCTTAACCTTGTGGTCTTTTAAAAGAGCATAGTTATATTTCCTCTGCGTGCCACAGTCTAACATAGCTCCCTTCAATGCCATTGTAAATTTCTAACCTTCCTTGCTTATCTCTTTTTCAGTTTTTCTTGCTGTGTATTCCACATCAGCAACCCTGTATGCCCGTCTTGGTGACCCACTGTATCTTCCTTGTGGTTTTTGGCGAGGGCAACAATCTCCTTTTGCAACTGAGTGGCGGCATCGTGCTCTTGGAGATGGAAAAGTGCTGTATGCTTATAATGGCAGACTGGACCGAATTGAAGAAATATTCCCAGGCTATGAGATGAACTTCTCCACTCTGCATTCTCAAGGGAATGCATCACTCTTAGTGGATAAAGTGGCTGTCTCAGACCATGGCACCTTCCTCTGCACAGTATACTTGCCCTATATAAGGGCACAAAGGGATATGCAGCTGGAAGTCACAGGTAAAACATGTTGGGGCTAGGAAGGCCAAGAGCAGGAGAGGAGACTATATTAAAGTAATACATAAGTTGAAGAGAAAAGAAGACGTCCTATACAGGTCCTATTACCATTCCCAACAGGCTTACTTTGCCCATAGTGCTTGTAGCTAACCTACCGGTGAGATGGTACTTGCCTAGACAAGGCTAGAACTGCAAGCTGCGCCACTCACACTTTCATAGAAGCTTGGAAAAATACTGCAAATGAAAACAAATGCATACTTGTAGCTCTTAATATTACCATAAAACAAATACAGATATTACCTATTACCATTTCAACTGATGCTGTGAGGCTCCCTTTATTTTGTTCTTTATCAAATGAATAGGAAAGATTGACATGTAACCAGTAAACGAGAATAGAGAAGATGAGCTTCATGATGGCAGTGATATTAAGCAGCAGTGAGAGAATAAGATTTATACTTAAAGGGAATGTTGACCCAAAAAATATTTAGCCCGATGAAAGGAAACAAAATTCTAAGCAATGTTGCAATTTTTCTATGGTTTATTTGTATGGTATTGTTATTGAAAGCAGCGTTTGTCTGTGCCTTTCTACTCTCTGCCCTGTTGACACAATGTGCTATGATTGGCCATTTTATAGCCGCTATGTGGACTAACAACCTGCCAAAGCATCTGTTTGGCAGTACACATGGTTATGCAATCAAAACTTGCATTCAACCCTGGAACTCAATTATAAGCACCTGCTTTAAGGCCACTAGGATCAACAACCCAGGAGTTGGAGAGCACCATGTTGGTCGCGAGCCACTGGTTGGTGAACACTGTGTTAAAGTGTCTGCCTCTTTCTATTCTTTCCCCTCAGACTGTGAAATTAGTGGAAAGGTGGCCATACATGGGCCGATAAAAGCGGCCGACAGACTGAGTTGGCAGCTTATTGGGCCGTGCGTGGGGCCCTCTGACGGGATGCATCTGTTCTTGATGCGGTGCTGCAATCCGACTGCCTGTACCTCCTCCGTTGTGGGCCCTAGGGCCTACAATCGGATCAGCCTATCGCCCACCTCAAGGTGGCAATGTCGCCAAACGAGCGGATGTCACAGTGTATGGCCACCTTAAGACAAGGCAGCTGGTTAACAGACCTGTCTTTGCTGGGGAACTAAGACTTTTTCAACATTGTTTTAAAAAGTAACAGCTAGGAGTTAAGTAAATGCTGCTTTTAATAACAATGGCTTTTTTCAAACAAAACTTTAAAGACACTGAACATTTTTAGTAATGTATACTGAAAGGTTGCTTAGAATTCTGTTTTCTTTTATTAGGCCATTTTCTATTTTGGGGTTGATTTGCCCTTTAATTTAGGTAGTGTTTTGCCTATCCATCAACAGGGGTTAATTTATAAACACCGGGCAAATTTGCACATGGGCAGTAACCCATGGCAATCAATCAATCAGTGTTCAACCTGCAGTTGGCTCAAAAAGTTAATCACTGATGGTTGCTATGGATTACTGGTCAGTGGCAAATTTACCCACTGTTTATAAATGAGCTTAATAGTCTCCATTTTCTGTGTAGCAATTGTTAATATTTGCCTTTCTTAACTCTCTACAGCCCTGCCTACAGTCACTTTCCTGCCTAACCCTCTCTTTGCTCGACCCAATGGAGAAATTACTCTCTCCTGTGAGGCTTCTCATTTTCACCCACTGGAAATCTCAGTAGAACTCCTAGTTCGTCTTCCAGGGGATTCCCAGTCTTCTGTCCTTCCTGGTGTATCCCTGTCCACTCACACACATAACAAGGATGGCACCTTCAGCCTTACAGCAAGCCTGAGCATCATCACCAGCCCTGAACATCATGGAGCTCGTTACTTCTGCAGAGTCCGTCACATCAGTGTCCCAGAAGGAGTAACACGTTCAAGTACTCTCCACGTTGCAGGTAAGAAACTTTAACGTCTACAACCATATTTCAGCCAGAGGAAGAGCATCCCCTACATACCAGAGGAGTCAAGTGCTGATTTGGCCACTTCTTCACTGCCTCATTGGGGTCTACAACAATTAAGGAAATGGTGATTAAAAATGGGCCAAAAAGATCAGTGCTGCTCCCACTGACTATTATACCAACCTGACAACTTAGCAAATTTTTTTATTAAAGGTTGTCATGTTTTATTTTCACTTGCTAAATCTCAAGTTTTTCAAGATTAGTACAAAAAAAAATCACAATTTGATTGTTAGTGATGACCTTTTCCTCTGCTTATAAAGTCCAATTTGCGCGCCTGCTACCTGCACAGGGAGGAAGGGCACAAATGTACAAAGGGGGTGGGGGAAAAGGGTAGGTAAATTGTAGTGCGTGTTAATGGAAATGATACACCTTACTCTGCAGTAGTAGTGTTGGTCCTCCGCCAACCCGGCACGGTCCCAGAGCAACAGCAACTTTTTGTTAACGGATCTCACACACACAATTTTCGCCAGTAGGGGAAGTGCCCCTTTATTTTATATCGCCATCAACATTTCTGGGGTACAATCTCCTGATGAAGGGAGGTTGTACCCCCCAAAACATTGATATTGATATATAAAATAAAGGGGCACTTCCCCCTACTGCAGATAATTGTGTGTGCGCAGATCCCTTAAGAAAAAATTGTAGTATGTGCCAGGCCCATTAAAAGATTTCTTTTTGTGGAGGTTTACAGTGGTGCATTGTTATTTATCAACCAATAAAATTGAATAGTTTTGTATGCTACATCTTAATCTGATTATCTGCTGTTCTTTACTATACCTGAGTGAACTTTTGCCTGTTATTACTGTTATTACAAAAACCATGCTTGTTTACTGATGCCATGGGATGTCGATTGTAGGATTCTTTTATATTAATGGCTTGGCTTAATTGGTTTTTATAATATATAATATTCCAAACATGAAGCTATTATCATATGCATGTGGTTGTGTAATTAGATGGCAGTTCTCTAATACTCATGTATTATGAGTGACTGATTCTTTCTGTGTAGGTGTGGCAGGATTATCTCTTGAAGATGGGATGTACCTGTTTGCGGCGGCGTTATCTCTATATGGATCCCTTACCTTTCTGCACAGGAAATGTGAGTATGGTAGATTAACAGGAAGGTGCCGAACGAATAAAGGAGAAAAATTGATGATGAAAATATGTAAGAAAACAAATACTGTAGAGAGTGTGTAGTACTGCAAATAAAAAGGGTAGAAAATAGTTGTATTGTTACCTCACTAGTCCATTAGGATTTTTTCTACTAATTTTCATAGGAAAGGTAAAATCATATCTGTGTGATGCGACAAGATAGATCAGCACCCTGAGTCCCCTAATCCCATGAACCAGTTGATGCAACACACTGCAGCCAAACGTGACATTGTCTGTATTTTAATATTCCAAGCTTTGCACTTACTGCTTACATGGCAATAATATTTTATCTGGTGAACTGCACTTCTGTTAGCCGTATTGCCCATGGCAGTGATTAGCCTAAAGAGGGGAAAGGTGTGGATAATGGAGATGTGAATGATACTTTAAAGTTACTTTAAAGATTTCTATCTCATTCTTTTTTGTTTTTACTTCATTTTCAGTTAAGCTGTTTTGTGCAACCCATGAGAGTAAAAAGGTAAATGCCTTGCTTTCATCACACTTATTTAAAGATGTTACAGTTTAAAGGAAAACTAAACCCCATTAATCGAAAACCCCCATCCCCTTCCCTACATTGGCCCTCTTCCCTATTTTCACCCTCCAAAGTACCTTACTTGAAAAAGTGTCTCTGGCATTAAAGTTGGTGTATTCATGCAGAGTAGCGCCTCTTGTATTTGTGCCTACTGCGCATGCACCAGACAATTCAGAAGATTGCCGAAGGAAAAGAAGAGGATCTGAAGATACTGAAGATGGTACCCAAGAGCTCCGCTGCGCTACTTTGCATGAATATGCCAACGTTAAAAGTCAGGGACACTTTTTCAAGTAAGGTACTATGGAGGGACAGAGCGGGGGGCAATTGAGGAAAGGGAATGGGAAGTTTTGATTAACAGGGGTTTAGTTCTCCTTTAAGGTGGCTTAATATTTTCTTTGTTCAAGTGGAATATGGAATTACACTTAAAAAGGGGTTGTCATTGTTTATGTTTATGTCTGAAACAGTGTTTGATATTAAGTAATGGCCATATGTATGAGAGAAAGCATGATCTAAAAATTAGAAACAGGAGAATGCCAAAGAATGAGGGATGCAAGGACACAACATCACAGGTAAATAGGCTGCATCTATTAATTGATAAGGGACATAATCTAGGGTCAGCTACCTTCTAATATACCAGGGAATGTCTTGTTAGACTCAACAGTTGAACATTTCCCATTATCTCTGTTATTTTCTCCACAGAGCAATGTCAAACCAGTACCATTTTGTGCATTATGGGGTAATAGTAATAAAGTTTGCAAAAACCTTGTAACCCATATAGCCTACTGGTCACCTGTTTGAAATCAGCATGATTGGTTACTATGGGTCTTATGCAAACTGTTTGACATGTATATTACCCCATTTATATCTAAAGGTGATTGGGCTGGGGATGTCTGTTCTCCAGTGGGCCCCACCTGCCACATTGTGATTTATAAATCCTGTCTGAATATGTGGGATACAGTATTATTAAGAGTATAAAAAATGGAGGGATAGTTAAGATAAGATTTGCTGCCAAATAAGAAAATGGTGTTTAAGTATAACCAGGACACATTTCCATAAAGAATATTGGGTCTATTTCTGTCTAATTCATTGTGAAATGTTTTCCTTTTCATTTAGGATGAATAAATCAAGAAACAGAAGACAAGAAGAGTGTGTGTGTGTGTGTGTGTGAGTGACCCGCTAGCAGTCTGTGTGTGTAAGTGACCCTTAGCAGTGTGTGTGTGTGTGTGTGTGTGTAAGAAACATTACAGCAGCATGTGTGTAGTTTGTGTGTGAGAGACATTTGGAAAGTGACAGTTGAACAATATGTCTGTAATAGACATGTGGGCAATGTGTATGAGGTACAAATGGGCAGCCTATGTACAAGAAATGTAGAAATGGTAGGGAATCGATCTGTGAGTTGCAATAATGTTATTGACATCAATATTACATTGAGATTTAAGAAAGTGGAGACTGTAATTATGTTGCAGAAAAATTGTTTCTTAAGTATAAAAATACAGTTTCCTTAGTAATCAGTGGAATCCCCAAGAATGACTCCATAGCCGTCCTTGTACATTTCTGGCTGTTTTATGTGACAAAAAGACAATGTTAATGCACTATTGTGTGTGTATACACTTGAACATATTTAAATATGAGGTTTTCTGTTCACTTGATTAAATTAGCCATAGGGCTCATTATCCAAAATGCAAGACATTCAGGAGGGCAACACTGTGCCCTTCAGGCCCCATGCACTTGTATTATGTGCTCTGCACCTTGTGCCAGAATCCAGGATAGCTCTTCCATTTTTTGTTTCCCCAGTCTGCACATCTGGATACTCTTTGCACTTTTGTATAAGCGTTTGTTACAAGCCACCTTCTAACACTGGAATAGTGCTGATTTTATCTACAAAACTAGTGTACCACTTTAATATTTGCCATCCCAGTTTAATTCATATCATATGTTTAAGGGATTCTGTCATGATTTGTATGATGTATTTTGATGTATTTTTTATACATATGATGCAGAGATATACAGGGGCTGATTAACACACAATAAGTGCAGTTACATACACTGTAGAACCACTCAGCAAATAGCTTTGATTAGTCAAATATTAGAAAATGAAAACAAAGATCTGATTTCTCGCTATTGCTAACTGCAGTGGTGCAAATAAGTATTCTAGGAAATAAGCCGTACAATAATATAGCTATGGCTTGCCAGGTTTATATATATATATATATATATATATATATATATATATATATATATATATATATAT
>CM044446.1:51024303-51043492 GCA_024363595.1 Xenopus borealis | reverse complement strand
ACCCCTTAAGTGACCCCTGTGAAAGGGTTGTTTGACCCCCAGGTTGAGAACCACTGTTCTAAAAGGGTTGATAAAAAGTACTTAGCCTGCATATAGCTAAACCTTTCCTTTACTTGAGATAGAAAGAAAAGTTGTTAAAAATGTCAGCATGATGCAGAAGCATTTGAAAGTTTCCTTTGCTTGATTAGTAATTCAGTATAAGGTTGTGATAAAAGGGCATAGTCTAAAATAGGCATCAGTGTTTTTTTATTATTAAAGAAGCCGTCTAATAGACTACCAGCCAACTGGACTGCCATACAATAAATAATCTTTTATAATTGATCATCCTCTCAACTGCGTTGAAGGAATGTTATATGCCACCAGTAAAATACATTATAAGTTGTTTCTTTAACTTTAACCTTACAGGAATTTTACTCCGCTTTATGGTTACAAAGGGGAAATGTACATCTGATTCCCATGCTTTTATATAAGAATTAGAATTAGGTGAAACACTTTCAATTAAAAGAGTAGAGTAGTCAAGCCATATGGTACCTTTTTACTGGAAGGGTTGTCTATAGCATTTAAAAAAAGATCCCTCTAGTTAGTATTTTTAAATTATACAATATGTAGAATACAAGACATTAGGATATGTTATCTGTGTCCTATTCTAAGCCCCCATCATGGTTTAACCGCTGATTTTAATGGATGTTCCTTTATTTGAAATTGCTAATTTTACATTTAGTAGATGTTACAAATGAGTCAGAGAGAAGCTGAGATAAGGATAGAATTTTTTTCTGAAGTAATGTGGTTACATGTGGTTTAATATTAATGCCACAAGCAGGTTTATCAGGTTGCATGTGCAAAGCTAGTTCCTGTGTGTGCGCATATCAGTGTTTTCCATGGAAGTTGCAAAAATCCTAAACCTTCATTCTTTTGTATCTTTCACTTTTCTCTTATAACACCTACTTCCCATGTTATTGCTTTTACGGTCTTCCCCTAGTTTTTCTATGTGTTCTTTCCCCATACCAACACTTCCCCTTCTTTATGTGCCCACCTCCCCTTCTCCCTTGTTTTGCATATATTTCACAGTAATATTCTTCCTCTGTAGCACTTCTCCTGCCCACTTCTCCCTTTTTTTTTTACTCCTGGCAGCTTCCCCCACAGTTTCTACTCTTTCTTCTGTCTTTGCTCTTATTGTTTTTTACATTATACTCCAGAGACTCATACTAGTGTTCAAGGCTTCCTTCTATGAATGTGGCTCTTGGGTTTTGTGTGATGCAGGAAGAGTCCTGTGCCACTTCCAAAACAAAATGGTACTGTTTGCCAGGAAAAGTGAGTAACATATCATTGTTTGTCTACATCCTGCTCTGCGTAGGAGTCTCTGAGAACCTCTGTGTGTATCATATACAATACAGATGTACTGTACAATTGTTAGTATTTAGTGTTGGGTAAAATAGACATATGGCAGAGGATCGTATATTAGTACTAAAGTAGTTTACAAGTATTTTGTAGTGTGTATTAATATAGTTATTTAATGTATAATGGTAGTTAACTGTTGTACTTGTGTTTAATGCTATGGTTATATTATTGTTCTCAGGCACTGCAGTATGTGGGTGATAAGGAACAGGATGGAGCTGTGTATGCTGTGTACCTACGGAACACAAATCCACAGCAGGTAAAACACAATATAATACTGAATGAACCTGCTTGGTAATGTGCCATTGCTTGCATGGGTATACATAGTGAATATGTAATTGTGTAACATCTTAAAGCCAAATTGTGGCTTTCTAGCTCTTGCTGAACTACATCCTTAGTCATTACATGCTCAGGGATATATCTGGTTTCAGTAGTGTCTTTTTGTCCTTTACTGGCGCACATACTAAGGTAAATTCTTTTCTCTGTGGTATTTGTTGCTGTCCAGCTTCCAAATTCTGGGTCAAGCACCTGATTAATGTTTTTAGCGGCATTATATTAAAATGGTGAATATAAAAGAAGTCTACGGACAGACTGAGAGCTTTGGGGGGAATCATTTGGCCTGTGAACCTCTCTAGTTGACCATCCCTGATTTATAATAAGAAGAACAACCCGAGGGTTATGAATCAAATCTTATACTGACTAATCGAAAGTAGACACCTTAAGTGGATCAGGGGTGTGATATACCTAATTGTTAAATTTAATTGGTTGCACAGAAGTATTGAAACCCCCGGTCACTAATTTAAATAAATTCCCTGATTTATATAATTTTTACTACAGACTTCATTTTATTTGTACACCATTTATGTACACCTGCAACCCTCTTCTTTATATCGCTGACTGCCATGGGAAGCCTGCAATTGTAGGCCAAATAGGATTTCCAGGTAACATTTCTGGTTTATAGCAGTATAACTGGGAATTGACCTTTAGGGTTAGGGCAGACGGGGAGATTCGGGGGCAATTTGTCGCCTGGCGACTTCTCGCCGCGACTTGTAGCCCCCGAACCTCCCCGAATAGCCAAGTACTGGGGCGCACCGGCGTTACTTGAAAACGCTGGCGCCTTTTCACACGGAGCGGCGCGCTTTTTGAAATCGCTCCAAATTGCCTCGCGAGTCAATTTGGAGCGATTTCAAAAAGTGCGCCGCTCCGTGTGAATAGGCGCCGGCATTTTCAAGCAACGCCGGTGCGCCCCAGGACTTGGCTATTTGGGGAGGTTCGGGGGCTACAAGTCGCGGCGAGAAGTCGCCAGGCGACAAAATGCCCCCGAATCTCCCGTCTGGCCTTAGCCTTAGTAGCTACCAATGAGCCATACTGTGTGTGCCTCTGTCTATCAAGACACAATAAACCTGTGCTGCTGGTAATATTCACAATTGTATATGCAAAGGTTTCAGGGACTTTGATGGAAGCTGAGCTATTATTTTGGCACAAGCCTTTTATCTCATTCCTATCAGACTTCCTGTCTGGAAATCAGCTAAAAAAAAACAGAGAAGAAGGAGACAATTCATGAAGCTGGCTCTATGTGACAAAATGAACAAGAGTGAATATTAGTTCAGTGCCCCAGGAATGATTTGTCCAGTTATGCACATTCTAAGCATTAGTATCAGTCGAGTAACTAGATGTTACTGAGCCCCACAGCAAATTAATCTTAATCTTAAGCCTAAAATTCTTAGGGCCCCTAAAGTATCCAAAGGTTGCCCTGTTTTACCAATATTTGTTGACATTTCTCATTAACTAAGGCCTCATGGGCCCCCTATACCTCTTGGGCCCCCCTGCAGCCACAAGATCTGCTTCCTCTGTAGTTAAGCCCCTGGCCAGTATGTCTTTGTGGGGTACCCTGTAATGTCTGCTTGTGCCACTACCTGTATTAATCACTATGCATTTACTAAAAACTGCTACTCTGCCGCAGCCTTCAAATAACAGTTGATGTGCACCACTACATATGTGTGTTCCTTTTAAAAAGGAACCTTCAACCTTTGCTTCATGCCTCTCACATATTGCCATTGTCATATAACATTATGAATGTGAAAATACAGTTTGTGTATTCCTTGTTTCTCCTCAGACTCCAGTTAAAGTGCTAGTTCTTCGTGCTGGAACTCTCCAGAAGCTTGTTTATCATCTGTTGGACTCCCACATCCATGGGGACACTACATACATCCCAGCATTCCTTTCCACGTATCTCACTTTTACTTGCACTGATGAGGTGCTCAGGATACTGCTTCATAGGTGCAAATATATGTTTGTGCATGTTTACCAAAACATATGTCTCTCTTTCTTACCTTAGTTTACCTAATATAATGTATTTTCATTGTTGCCAAACAAAATGTTATAATTCCAGTTTGGGAGATTTTGATTCTGTTCACCCTTGATTATCAGCTGTAATTCTGACGCTTTCATAACTCTCTTCAGTATTTTGGCAGGATCATCTTTTATCTTGTGTCAGCATATTTAAAAGGTACTGTCTTTGTACTCACGAATCTGTCATTAATTGGCTCTCTAATAGATGGGACAACAAAAAAAACATATACAGATTTCACTGTCACTTCCTACACTAGTGGGAAAGGCAGATGTCACATTTCTTCAGCCTGCATTGAGGCCCAACTGCAATTGGTTGTTCAGTTTGACTGTGAACTAAATTACATATAATCTATAGCACAGTCCACTGAGCTTTATATAATTCAAAGTAAATATGTTGTTATCTTTACATATCAGACCCTGAACACTTTCATTCTTGGACCTTGAGTTGTCTTGCAGCACTTTCCTTGAAGCTGTTCTTCATCATGTCTCAGCCTCCGTTTCTGGTATTTTGCAGGTCAGAGAGTGACAACCGTGGCCACAATGATGATATCCATGGATGGAGCGATGAGGAGTAAGTATGAGTTTTGTGTCCCAGACATAGCTAGATGTGTGAGAATGATTGAAACAATAGTTTGTCAACACATTAGTTGTCTAATGGAGCTATATTCAACTCTCTTTCAGACTATATGTATTGTATATTTTTCTCACATAATCCATACTTGCTAAACCATAATTATTTCTGCCTTATCCATATTGTTTTACTCTGTTAGCGTCAACAGTCTGTTTTGTGCTTGGATGTCTCAGTACCCTGAAGAATTTTCATGTCTGGACACTGAGATGAGACAACAACTGTCAAGAGTTTTGAAAGGCAACATGTGGAAAAAACTACAGGAACTAAATGTGGCAGAGAAAGATTCTAAGGATAGTTCCAGTGCACTGGAACTTCAGCGTGTTCCCTCTGACCCCTTAGATATCCTGGCCTTCCAGGCTGGACATGTGGCTGAGCAACTGACATCCATGGAAGCTGTGAGAGCACAGTCTGTTTCTAATATACTGTTATTGTTTTGCACCAATTTTATCATTTACTTTTCCTTCATGGGAATTAATGCTTATTCTTGAAAAATTAGAATAGTTTGCATGATACCCATAACAGATTAGATATCAGTATGGTACAGGATAAAGCTCATTCTAGAAAATTATAGGGCTCATTAACAAGCGCAATTTCTGGAGCAAGTCACTGTGTTTTCCCCACCATTCAAGCATAACAGCAACTGCAAGGGGGTGATACACGTGTGTTTGGACACAGTCGCAATTACGCTGAAAATCTTTTGTGTCAGGGGTCATCAATTCGGGAGCTTGCAGTCAAAATAATAAATGTGCCTGATTCTATAGGCACCAGTAATCTGCATTTATTGATGCCAGCTGCTACTGGAACCCTGGAGCTACCACCTCCACAAGGTTCCCTGGTATCAGTTGATGTACTGTGTATAATTAATCTGCCAGAACAAACACACACAAGTGCAGGAGGGACTTTAGATGCAAGTACAGAATACACAAACAATTGGAACAACAGGAAGTAAAAAGCAGCTATGACTTGTCATTACTTCCCCATCTGCTGATGCACCATGAAGTGGCCAATATTGCTGCAATCACAGATAAAATTGTATAACGTGTCCAGTTCCAAAACCAACTGATATCTTTAGTACATGGATATGGGTGGCCTAGCAGGGCACTAAACACCTACCAATAATCATATGGAATGTTATTTTGCTTGATATTACTGGTACATGACCTAATAAACCTGCAATGGATTGTTGTTGTTTTTTTGAGTGCTACACATCTTTGTCCTTTTCACTACTTTTAGCCTCATGTCTGACATTTTTTAGCTATTCCTTTTCTTGACTGACCCACCATTATTGTTTATTGTGTTACTTTCTACTCTGCTACACCCCAGCATGTGTTTCCCTTTAGCAGTAATACTTAGGTGTATTTGGGTGTGTGTGACCATAAATAATTATCTATAAATAAACAAACAAACACACATACAATATTAACTAGGTGTCTGTGTTTGTATACTGTATAATCAACAAAGAAGCAGCACACAATAAATTATATTTGTATCTAAATGTAATTAATCTAGTTGCTAGGGTCCAAATTATCCTGGCAACAATGCAAGAGACAGGAATATGAATAGGAAAGCACCTGAACAGAAATATGATTTATAAAAAAATAGCAATAACAATACATTTGTAGACATACAGAGCATTTGCTTTTAGATGGGGTCAGTGACCCCCCATTTCAAAGCTGTCAGAAAGAAAGAGTCAGAAGAAGGCAAATGATTAAAAAAAACTATAAAAAAAACAAAACAATGAAGACTAATGAAAAAGTTGTTTAGAATTGACCATTCTATAATTTACTAAAAGGTAACGTAACGGTAAACCACCCTTTTCATGGGCAGCTCTTGGACTTTATATATTCTATTTAACCCATAAAGCCTATTTTAGCCATAATTATTAATTTAATGTTTCCAGTTCATTAATATATTGATCTGTGGTTTTCCTTTTCTAGTTATGATACTTATATTTATTTTACGTTGAACCATATTTGCCTCTTTGTTGCACCTTGTTGTCTGATTCGGTTTCTATCTTGCCCCATCTCCTCCTGGCAGTCCCTGTTCTTGCGTGTGGTCCCATATGAATGTCTGGGTTCCGTGTGGTCCCGAAGGGATAAGGTTGGCAGTCACTGGAATCGATGCAAGTCAGTCAGAGAAACTGTTCAACACTTTAATCGTCTTTCTGGGGCAGTGACATCGTCATGTGTTCAAGATCCCCAACTAAAACCACAGCAAAGAGCTCGAATCATAGAAAAGTGGGTGAAGGTGGCAGAGGTAAGAAAGTAATAGCAGGTTTGCTTTCTTTCCTGCACTAGTTATTATCTTTGAACTGTGAAATATTGCCCATGCTTGGGGGTAATTTATGTGAACATACATAAACTGTTAGCCATCTTCTGAGTTTTGCTGATTTTTTTTATATAACTGTTTTATTGTGTTTTCAGAAATAAAATACATACATGTAACAGAAGTGACATATCAAGAACTGTACGTTATCCATTTGTTGTTAAATTATGAACGTTGTAAATGTTTATACTAAATTTGCAGAGGATATGTTCCTTTTCTGTTGTAGTCTTCTCAGGGCGGATTACCTTGCGTGGGGTTTGAACATTGGAGGAAGAGGCGAGTGTCTTCTTTTTTCCTGTCCTTCCTTTTGCATTCATGCACTTTCATGTAGTTCTCAACTGAGAGAGGTTTCTGCCCACCATTTAGTGTATCGGTAGGGTGCTAGTAGCGTATGGTATTTTTGTCCCTTTCGATTCTTTGCCCTAGTACAGCGCAAGTACCCATTGGAGTTGCATTGTGTGTTGGTCCAGAACTCTAGGATGGTCTTAACTGCAGTTAATACTATTATGCCAGCTAGTCTGATATTACCTTTGATAGTATTATTGGTGGGTGCTGAGTATATTCCCAATAGGATTTGCGGATTTGTCCGTGTTGCCTTAAAGTGGACCCATCACAACAACAAAAAAAAATTTGATATCCTATTTTATCACATTAGTCAAGCAAAATTAACTTTAATTACACTATATAAATTATTTGAATCTTTTTTCCTTCAGTCTGGGAATTCATAATTATAGCAAGGGGGCAGGAGCCATTTTGTGGACACTGTTATTAAGGCAAGCCTTGTATATGTTAAAATCTTATTTGTGCACCAGAATGGAGGACCTGATGTCCATCCCCATGTCCTGGCTACACAATTAAACAGTGAATGGGGGAATGTGTGGCGGGCAGTGACATCTAGGAAGTGCTGAAAGACCATATTTGATTGACAGCTGAGATTTTTAAATGAGCTTACAACAGCTATGACTGCTTTAATAAAAAATTGAAATTGGATTTCATGTTTATTATTATACAGCTTTTTGTGTCTGGGTGACAGGTCCACTTTAATATCACAGGTTTGCGATATGTGACAGTACTAGGTTCCAAAGAGTTTAGTGTTTAGTTTTGTGCACAACCACAGAGCATGCTCTAGTGTGGCCTCTGGGGGGTTACACTTTGTGCAGTTAGGCTTATCTTATGTGCTATTTTGGGTGACACATATGCCCTGTGGAGGAGTCTAAGAGCTACGACCTGGAAGTATATTGCTGCAGACTTTTTGTACATTTTGCGTACGCTTTTATAATTCCATTGTTTGCTTTTCTTAAAATGTCTTGTGGGTTATTTGTTAGTTGTGGCTTTATGCCCCGAATTACCTGCTCTACATTGCTTTTTACCTGTTATTATGCAAAGATGTGACTGTTAGGAAGGTCACGTTGGATTTTAGTTCTGGGAATTTGTATATTGTGCCGGTATTTTTTTAAACATTTTTATTTTGCATTTCAATTTTAACAATACATAGGTCAAACAACCTCCTTGAAAAGGAAAGAAAATAGAGGAAGAAGAGATGAGTTTGCTGTTATTCTTAAATAGCTTGTAAACGCAAATGTGAAAATATGGGGCAAATGCTTTTTTACTGCACTATATAGAGTCTATGGCCTGAAGATTTCTAGAAAGTCACCTGGCAATGTAGCCTTTTTTCTAGTGTGATGTATTTTTCAATGGCTTTTATATGTTTCTGTAGGAATGCCGGTCCCTCAGGAATTTCTCTTCTGTGTATGCCATTATTACTGCATTGCAAAGCACTGCTGTACACAGACTGAAGAAAGTGTGGGCAGAAACATCCAGGTAAACATTTATCTGTTGTCAGGGTAATCATGTATATATAAAGGGATATCTGTATATTTGGCTCTAGTTACCTAGATAACGATAACTCTATTAGCATCTAATTTACTTACCAGTCTGTTTTGTGTGTAGGTAATACCTGCAATATAGTGCCAAAACAGGTTAAGTATGTTAGGAGCATGCTAACAGCTTATTGTACATAATATTAAAATAATATATATTAATATTGTACAGGGAAATTCTACGCAGTTACCAGGAAATGAGGGAGGTTTTCTGTGAAAAAGATAATTATGCTCGAATGAGAGAGCTGCTCTTTCAGGTAAGAGTAAATATTTTATTTTCTAGTTTTTGTAACTAAATCTATAATGTGCCCCATATCTATGTTGTGCTTTAATCCATATTGTAGTCTCAAGACCAACCTGAAATAACATCCAAGAGACAACAGCCTCGCACTAGGGATTCCAGAGCAGTGGTACATGTTCCTTTCTCCCCTCCTCCCCTTATTATTTCCTTTTATTTCTTATTATCATTCCCATAACTATTAATTCAGCTTCAAACATTTTCTTTCCTACAGCAGGGGGTAGTTCCATACCTTGGAGTGTTCCTCACTGACCTGATCATGTTGGATTCAGCCATCAAGGATCAACTAGAGGTAAGAATTTGTGCATATACATGACCAGTTCTTGCTTAACTAACATTTTTTTGCTAGAATAAAAAATGAGTAGCTGTATATAAGGGCTAATTAAACAAGAAAGGCACCCATGTTTTAACATAATGAAAGCATGGATGCTCTTTCTGAAAGTTTTTCATTCCATATAGTTAACTTAAAGGAACGGTAACACCAAAAGTAATGAAAATATAATGTTGTGTTGCACTGTACTGGTACACATGGTGTGTTTGATTTAGAAACTCTACAATTGTTTATATAAGCAGGATGCTGTGTAGCCATGGGGGCAGCCATTCAAAGTTAAAAAGGAGAAAAGGCACAGGCTACACAGCAGATAACAGATAAGCTCTGTAGTATACAATGGGATTCTTCAGAACTTATAAGTGTATCCTCTGCTACAATGGCTACCCCCATGGCTACATAGAAGCTTGTTTATATAAATTATAGTAGTGTTTTCTAAACACAATTATTTTGCAGGACAACACTACATTATATTGTCATTCCTTTAAAAAAATGTATTTTATTTGGTGCCACTAAATATTCTACTCTCCTACACGTCTGTCATGCTTTACCCAAGTACCCTAACATACTGTCCCCTTCAGTGCAACAAAATATTTAATTCATAGCAAAGGAAGCAATTATTTGCCATGCATCAGTTTTATTTGTTAAAATAATTTATAATCTGGGGGGTTCAAAATGATTTACCATGCAGCAACAGCACAATCAGTTACAGTATACTGCTTCAATAAGACTGATAGCAGGGGGTATAGTTCTTATCTGTCCACAAGCCTAAATAATGAGTATGGTCTTAATGCCTCTGGTTTTAAAAATGACATTACCTGCCAATAAACATGTTTTGATGCACAATACTGGTTTTCTTTCAGAATGGTTACCTGAACTTTGAAAAAAGAAGAAAGGTGAATTCCTAGATTCCTCCTTTTTTTACAATCTTCTAAGCTTGTATCGATTGTCTCCTCTGCTGCTGAACTTTACACATAATATTTTATTCTAGGAGTTTGAGGCCCTATCACAAATACAAATCTTGCAATCTGTCTGCCAAGGATATCGACTCAATTCTGATCTGCAGTTTATCACATGGTTTCAGAAACTTCAGCCAATAAGTGAGGCTGAAAGGTGAGAGCCCACAGTTTTGTACAAAAATATTTTAAATTAACTTCAGAATAAGTTAATGCTTCCAACAATAGTTACAGTACCTGAACAGAAAGCATTCCAAGTCTTCAGCGTGATTCCATTCCATTATCATACCTTTCCATTTGTTTCATGCTGCACCCCTTTCTTTTCTCTATTCTATGCTACTTTTTCTTTTACTTTCTTCTTTTCTCTGCTTTACAATTTTCCTAGCAATGTCTCCCACACACAGGACTGGACTGAGAATCAAAATAGGCCCTGGCATTTCAGGTACACAGAGGCCCAATCAGCCCACATAGAGGCCTAAACAGTCCCCACCAGCCCACTAAATACTGACTTTCTATGGGACCTTATAGCAGCCCATCTGGCATTTGCCCTAACCCACATATTGCCAGTCCGGGCCTGCCCACACATATCTAGCACTCTTCAACACATTAAAGCTCTGATATTCCTTGTGGTCTTGAGATGTCTCTCCAATGTGATGAGTGGTATGTGGTTGAGAAGGGGAGTTCTTTAAGGAGAACATGTTTTTTTTGTTTGTGTGGTGATGTGAATATTTAGAGTGTGTATTTGTGAGTAAATACAGGTCCAGACTGGGATTCTAAATAGGCCATGCCGCCCTGGAATTTAAAGTACATGGAACAGAGTCCTGCATTGGGTTGAGTACTCACAGAATACCCACAAAGAGGTCAAGCTTTGGACAAAAAGACCACAATTCCCTAAACATGTGGGTGGTCCATGGGTACTCCCTGGGTATCTGGGCCAATTGCAGGCTCACATTGCCCCCACCTTCTGACGTTGAAAATACAGTTTTTCACCTGGCCTGGTTGATCCACCTCCAGAGTGTCATCAATAGATGTCATCACCTGTAACGTTTCTTCTGGTTTGTTAAGGTCCTGGGTGAGGTTAAAGTTTTGGCCAGATTCAAGTAGCAGGGGCAGGACCCTTGAAAGCAGGCCAGCAGGTTTGGGTCAGGTTCTATGTTAGTATTTCCAGGTAGGGCCCCCCCCCCACCACGGGCACAACAAATAGCAACTGTCTATGGCATCTTGCAGCTGCCGTTTGGTCATTTCCAGAATCTACAAATAATACTTGTTGTTAGAATGTACTTCATAGAACTCTATAGGAAAATGTTAAAAAAAAATAGGGCAAAAAAAAAAAGATAATATGAAAGCACCTCTGTTTTCCAGTTACCAGCTGTCATGTGATATCGAACCTGCTCAAGATACAGTAACAATGTCAAATCCACCTAAACCAAAGGTGGTCATAACGCACTGCACAGAGTAAGTGTTTTTATATGTACTTCTATGCTGCACATTTTTTTTATAAAAAAAATTCTTATATGACTATTATTATACACTCACTGTAAATTATTGTGTGTTCACAGACACTGGGGATTTATCTATAGGTTGTTTTATAAGGATCTTTTCATTTCATAAGTAGTATACTTATTAAATGTTATGAAATATGGACACCTTAGAGATTTGGATTATATAGTTACACTTGTAGATTATCTGCAGTTTCTGAGCAATAGATCATTGGGACAAATGCTGCACACATGACCAAACGTGCATGGTCATTATTCTGTTCTAAACCATCTGAACCAGATGTTGCTTGGCACATGAAATGTTTTAATAGCTCAGATCTCTGCAACAGGATCACAGAATGGTCTGTCAAAACCAGCCCCTGACTTTGTATACATGCCCAGCTGGTCAGCATAATCACTGAAATTGCATACCGTTTTACATATTATTTTGTAACTGTAAAGTTATTGTGCAGGAACATCAGTTTACTAAACATACAACATACAAAGCTCTTGAAAAAAAAGATTTAAAGCAGATGCAGCCTGAGGTCTGACATACATGCACTGAAATAATGCGTAATTATTAAGATAGCATAGTTAGGACTGCTAGATTTTCCATGTTGCATTTATAATGCTAATATAATGTGTATAATATTATTTACATTTCTTTTCTTACAGTCTCCTGGCTGCCATTGCAGCCCCGTTTGGTCCTAGCATGCACATAGTATCCTGGGATACACCCTGTGATGGACAGATGACTCTCAGCCTTAGTCCGGTAACAGCAAGACTTCTAAGCTTACTTGGGACAGTGTTAAGTGCAGCACAAAGTGTTGACATGCCCATATTTGAGCTACACCCCATAACCATAAAGCAACATAAAAAAAACAAATACCATTGAAAAATACAAGACATGCAAGTCAGATCACTGCTGAAATGGCCAATGAGCACTACATTACTGCAGACATGCCAGTGTGATCACTGCATACATTAATAAATGAAAGTATTACCTCACTTTCATAAGCAGACTACTGCAAACTTGTTCTTCTCTCCCAGAGCCCCCCATGCTGCGTGTCATCCTGCCTCCCTTTGCCTAGCTGAAAGTCCTGTAAAAAAATAGATGTGTTCCAAAATGGGAGCTGGTGGTAAGTGGTACATTGAAACTGTTAACCAGTCCAGGACTGAAAGCAGGACTGTTGGGAGGTATACACCTGCAAAGAGAGAATGATTACTGGAGGAGGTGGCCATGGATACATTCTTGCTGATCAACCTGAGGATTGTAAATGGAAGCAAAATGATAAAGCCATTTTTCCACAATTTTAATAAATGTCATTAAATCTAAATGATGGTTGTTGGGAGCTTAGGGGAGGTAGGAGGTTCTCTAGTTACAGAGAATGCAACAAGTGCCCTGGATATTTGGAAAATCACATATTCCTATTGAGATAATGATACCTGTTAATATTTACTTTGTTCCCCAATCATGATTTTTGCTTTTCCTGCCAAAATAACCAACATTTTGACATAACAATGCCACATTCTCATTAACAGCACCAGAAGAGCCCATCAGTGCCAGCTCTGGACACTCAGAGTTCACCGAAGCTGCCTATCAAAGGGCTTCTCGCATTAAGTCCAGCAGCACACACTCACAGGCGTTCTGCCTCATGTGGAAGTGTTATAAATGCCTCTGCGCAGCCTCATCCATCTCTGGACCATACAGCAGAGCAATCTTCATTGACTGGCTCCAATGCAGAACATTGCATTATCCGTGTGCGAGTGGAGCCAGCTGAGGAGAACAGTGTGTACAAAAGTGTGAGGGTAAGTAGGCAACAGGACTCAACATTATTCAGCAACATGCAATGTAAACCATATTTACAGTGACTCTGCTTTAACAGATAAGCAGTCAGGAGAAAGCACCTGCCGTTATTGATCGAATTCTCAGGAAACATCACATGAGTCCTCAAGGGCCACAGGAACTTATCCAACTGCTGCCAGAGGGAAAAGGTTAGAGTCTTCCACTCCCACTCAGATTCATTATTATATATAAATGCTGTAGATGCATTGAGACAGTAGAAATCACAAAATAAATTTTTTTTACACCAATAGTTTGGGTGGTGTAAAAAATGATTTATTCAGGATATATGCACAAATGTAATCACTTTGGCCTCTTCTAAGCCCTTTATCAAGCCTAGCGTGTCCCACATAAAGTACAACATAGAAAGGTATATTGGAAGGTAAAATTACATGTTCCTCCCCTTCTTGAGTCATTTCATCACATGACCAATACATGGCATACAAAAACCAAATCATGTGATTACAACATAACTATAGATCTGACATACCTCAGACATACAGTATAGCACATTCCGGATGTCTAGTGTTGCTCATTTAATAAGGGTAAAAATCACTTAATTTGTAGCAAACTGCATAAATACTGTTACACAGAATGTAACCCTAAATATAAAATGAAAGCAAATTTAATTCTGAGCAACTTTCAAATATACAGTAAATAGATTACAAGAGTTGAATGTATCTAAAGTTATATTGACATGTAGTTGCTGTTTAAAGCATTGTCTGTTTTTTACTAATAAAAATAATAAGACTAGGGCTAGATGATACAGATTTCCTCAGGTGGAGAATCTGTTGCCCAGCCACTCCCTTTCTCTTCTGCAGGGAGGCCAGATTTTGGTGCAAAATGATGAGTTTCGGCAGCAAAATCCAACGACTCTGCTGCCATCCAAGCAGAGACAATGCTTGCAGTTTCAGGCAGAGCAGGATCATAGGGTGTGGATTATCAACCTGTGTTTCTCCACAGGCTTAGATCTGCAATCGTAAGGCCCTAGCGTAATAAAGACATATTTATAAAGTACCAACATATTCCACAGGGCCGAACAGAAGATTGGTGTACACATCAAACATACAGATTACATACAGAAATACAACTGATAACCCATACAAGAATTAAATGGGCCCTGCTCAATAAGGCTTACAATCTTCTCTACTGTTTGATTAAATGTTCTATACAGCGTTTGCACTCGACAGCTGCCCTCCAGCCAAGACCCAAATTTCCCACAATTTCATTGCAACTAAAATGAAAGAACTGTAATAACGTAATAAACTCACAGAATTGAGCACGGCACAGTGGGAGTTTTAGCTGGAGGGGAGATGACTACTGCAATATTGTTTCAGTGGTACATGTAGTCAGAAAGAGCAGTGCAGCAATTTGCTGACTGACAAAATCAATGGAATGTCAACATATTACTTCTAACTGCTGTTAATGGAGTCCTGAGTATGGAATATGTGCACAATTAGTTTTCTAAAATACACCAATGATTTGGTGATCAATCCATGTGTGCAATGAACACAGTTGGTTTTAATGGGAAACTCTCTGGGGATAATATATGACTCAGCGCAGTGTTTCCTTTATGATTGCTTGAGCTAAGGTTTCGGGGGGGGGGGGAAACATGTTAGTTTAGGTATTTTAGGTGCTGAATGTTTTGTTAAATAAAAAGTTTGCTCTGGTAAAAATACCTCAACTAACAATTTTATATATGAAATATCTGATGTATAATTTATAAGCAGTGACAGTAACAGACACCCCTCTGTGATGGGTTTAGCTTCCTGCCTAATATTTACAAGTGGCAGAGGTTTTTCTCAGTTTTACAATCCATCAGAAGATGGAGCAGAGTATCTCTGAGCAAGCAGGTAACACAGCCTGTGCATTCACATATGAGGGGGCAGGGGAATAGTGGTTAAGAAATTAGTGAATATACAGCATATCACAGAACTTTTGGGTGCAGATAGGATCATCTTTTACTTTTTCTGTGCCTGCAGATTATGTGTACAGCTCCCTCACCCTTTGTGTAGATTTAGTGGAAGTTTAATGTGTACTTGAATAAATCTGCAGATAAATGATATCGGCATCCCTGGCTACACATCTGTTTGTGCGTGCAGAGAATTGCTTCTCCCCTTACTAGTAATTTGCTTTATATGCAATAAACAGAGTACATCCCTGTGCCTGCAAATGCTTAAAAGCAAATCAATACCATAGAGCAGGTCATTCAGCATTTACAATTCTATTTGTCTTATGCAAAATTAATTTATTCATATTGCTGATTCACTGATTGGTCCTTTATCCTTAAGGGACTCGGCTGCAGCATAATATCTGGAATAAATATGCTGATGTTACTAAGACTGACCTTGTACACTAACTGTATATGATTTGTCTACCCAGAATTGGTTATCCCGGACAAAGCAAATGTTTTCTATGCCATGAGCTCTGCAAGCTTGGATTTTCTTCTCCGTCCCCGCCAGATTACATGTCCAGCATCTTCTACAGATTCCCCTGCACCCCCCAAAATGTTCATCAGTGCAACAATCCCAAAGGTCAAAGCAAAGGCAGGAAACTTCGCAAGAGCACTTTTCTGAAGCTCAACATTCATCTACTCCCAAAGACTTGAAGTAATGAGAAATGAAATATCTGTAGGGAATGGTGCTATACTGAAATATAAACACAACAAGATTGTGTTATTTACTTCACAAATTACTTAAGACACAAGGAGATATCAGACGCATCTGTCCCTACAAGATGTTCCAGTACACTATGGCATGCAATGATCTCAAGTCATACTAATGCAAACCTCTGGCGATGATGCAATAAACCAATGTTACAGATCTTGTGCCGCAAGTGACATCAGATTGTATAATAATGTTGTTGTGCTGCTGAGCGTTCCATATACACTACTGAAAGAACACTATTATATTTGTATGATGATAGAAATGTGGATTTTACTGTACATACACCTGTATAAACCAGCTTGGTCATGTTTATATATTTATTTTCATTGCAATTAGATTTTCTTCATATAAACATACCCTTTTCATATTGTGTGTAAACATTGAAAAGAGAACAAATGTAAATGCACTGAAATCTCACTAAGGTGGTATAATATCTACACTCTCTGTAAAAGTGTGTGGCCACAATGAATGAATGCAGTCTAAATTAATTAGAGATTGCCATTTTAAAATGCACAGCTTTATTGAAGCTATGTATGCAATGCATTTGCAGACAATCCATAATACAACTGTCTAAAGAAAAACTGGCATTTATTGACAGTACTAGGAACTGTAGCTGTGTAAAAGCAGAACTTTTCTTGCGGCATATTCCTGATATATGTAGTGCCAGTCCTCTTCAAGTGTTGTAGTCTGTCTAATGGCTGATGCATTGTGGATGTGCAGAAAGCACTATGCTTACAGTAGAACGTCTAACAACCTAACTCAGTTTTGATCAGTTCTTAATTATAGTCTTCTGAGATAACATGACCTTTTCCCAGCAGTGTATCAAATCATTAGACACCCACTACATGAAATATACTGGTAAATGCACTCTGATTAAAACTAGGAAACACAGAAATTAGAAATGTTGGACAGCTTTCCCTCCAGGGTCTGCAGCAAGACAAGTATGTGTCACCTTAAAGGAGAATTCAACCCTGTGGTGCTAAAACCCCTCCTGTAGACCCCCTCCATCCTCCACCCCCAGGCTATTGCCCCATATGTGTAAATTACCCCAAAGTGCAGGTCCCCCTCTGGAAGGTTTACAGGCGCCATCTTCTTGACTCATTTTTAAAAATAAAAATTCTATCCAACTCCCAACCTCCATTTGGATTCATTTACTGAACAAAAATTGTATGTGTGGGAAAAAGTCTTGACAAACTTGTGCAACTTTTTCAGCCATTAGATTTTTCGTGACAGGTATTACCTGGAGTATTTTCAGATTTGTATTTTTAGGATCTTTGGAGCATAATTCAAGTTTTTTTGCCTCTAAAAAAATTCAAATGTTTCCCCTTAAAAACTTGAAAAGAAAAATTGGAGGCTTAATACATAGGTCCCTTACTGTTCTATGATTTGTCTACCCAGAAATGGTTATTCCAGAGAAACAAATATTTTCTATGCCATGCACGCTGCAAAATGTTCATCAGTGTTACAATCGCAAAAGTCAAAGCAAAGGCAGGAGAGACCTTGCAAAAGCACTTTTCTGAAGCAGATCATTCATCTGCTCCCAAAGACCTGAAGTAAAGAGAAAGTAAAAATCTGCAGGGAATGGTACTATTCCAAACTTGCCCTTGGGGACAACTAAATTAACTACCAAGTTTGGAAAATGACCCATATTCGTGTATTTCTAATAAACACTCACTGCTAGTAATGGGGGATCTGACCCACAAATAAATATTACTATATCTAATATTATACTCTTACATAAGGTCTTGCCCTTGCCACAGTTTTACTTTATTAGTTTTTTTAAAGACATTTTACACATGTACTTGAGGTTTATAGAATTATGTGGTAGATTTTTTTCCACTGATTACCGGTCCCTTTCCTTCCTGAATGCTGTTTTACAAGACCAAGAGGAAACTTTTCTGCATAACAAATGAAAGCTGCTCATCAATTTTGAAATGTTCACTTACACAAACCAGAAGTACCATATCCAATTTCAGTGCCACCACTAGTACAACATGTGTCCAGTACTGGATCTGTAGACATTCACAAAATAATTTTTAGTTGTCATGTAATAATGTTCTCTTTGGTGTGTAGTTATAAGGCTGTTATTATTCCTTAATGAAAGATGTATTTTAAGAAACTTTCAAATATACACTAATTACAGTTGTTCAAAAGTGTTCAGAAGAATGGCAGAATCAAATAAGTACTTGCTGCTGCTTTCAACAGCAATTACATTTACAAATAACCATTGAATCATTGCATTTTTTACATTAATGTACAATTTTTGGGGAGGAACCCTTTTAAGATCCACTGGTGTCACTGTTCCCTTCACTGCTTATATATCTATTATAAGAGTAACCTGGTCCTTAGTACTCAGGAGTCAGCAGTTGAAAGGTTTGCTTTCTTTTTATCTATATACTGCATTTCTTACATTAGATTTTGTTATAATACTCAAAAGCCATGAATATCTTGTACAGTATATCCTTGTAAATGGGGAGTAGTGATGTAAATTTTGTCACATAACTCAATAAAACATGTTTATTATAAAGTACCCCTTGTTGGAAAATATGAGGATATTAGAAGAAACCTCGGAGTTCCATGACCTGTATAAAACCACTCGGCCTTCAGTCTCATTCTTTTATATGGTCATGAAATGCCTTGGTGAATTATAATATCCTTATAGTTTACAATAGGGGGCACTTTATTCACCTTATGACCACTGACCTCTCAGGAAAAGATAAGATAAGCCAAATCAAAGCATTTTTATTACCACACACAATTCAACACACAGCATTTGCACAGTGAAGCCTTTTTTATCCAATAGGGGCACTGGTGTGCACATAAGGCAGGACATATTCCAGGAAGTTTAACTGTTTGCTAAAGTTTTTGGTACAAAGTCCTGGAGCATTAATGAAAGACGGAAACCAGGATTAGGGTTATACAGTGTTTTCTATGCCCTCATGCCTTCACTGTACCCTTTCCTTGTGCTCTCTGGTAATCTTGTTGAAGCTTGGTAAGGGACACTCTATGTTGCTCTGAACGCTGCTCCATATCCTTA
>CM044446.1:51003341-51018766 GCA_024363595.1 Xenopus borealis | reverse complement strand
TTAGAATTACTTATATTAGATATACCATGGCCTGGATGAATGAAAATCTTCAGTCATATTATGAAAGGAACTACTGGCACAAATTAGGAAGCACTGAATTGTTAAGCATGCATGTGTACTAAGAGAATATGATAACACTTCCCCGTGGTTGTTGATCCTGTTGCCTTGTTGTTCTTGTTCTTTTTTTAAAGTCAATAAAAAGTATTAGTTAAATGTGAATGCTGTAGTTGCATCTGTGTAGTCAAAAATTTTAAAAGGTGTTTGGATGTTTTTGGCTATATAGTATATGCACTCCAAATCTTATTGTGCTGTGATGGCAAAGCTGGAGCCTTACATGGGCCTACCACACAGTCTAGGAACATCTGATGATTGCAGAATATGCATGAATGCAGCAAGTCTTCTGGTGGCATGAAACCCCAGGTGACCTATAACACAAAATCAAGGGTCCCATGTTTCCCAGTGTCTGTACGTTCTATGCCCTCTATAGTTACATTACTGGAAGGCAGTATTTGAAGTTAGTAAGGTTGAACCAACCAAAAAAAACACAATAGCCATCATAAGGTTAGGAGGCTTCTTCCTACAGGACTCTAGAGAAGTGGCAGTAGAAAGGGGAGACATGTCACTTTACAACTTTTGAAGTGTCCTCTTCTTGTGAATATGAGCTTTACACTGCTGGTTGTTTCTGTGCCCCCAAAAATATAACTGGTGGACATATTTGCTTTCTAGAACCAACAAATTTTTAACAATTACAACAGCAGTGTGAGCAGAATGAAGTCACACTAAATAAATGGACAAATGGTTATTTACTTGAGAATTATATGCACAGTAAAAATGTCTTATTAAACATATGTACAGTATGTGTGCGTATGTGTGCCAAGAGCACAGTAAAAAAATTGGCTGGTAAAGATGGAATTTTCACTGTGCTGCTAATGAAAGTCTCTGCCAAGCCCTCTGTGCTGCCGCTCACTTTTTGAATCTGTCTAAGGCTGACCGTTCAGCTTGGGATATTATCACTTCACTGCTCTTCTTCTCTTGTTTCTGTTGTTTTTCTCTAACTTCAATACTTTTTTTAATCTGTTCCTGCAAGGAAGAAATCAAAACAATTAGAGAATCTAAAACAGGAAATTAAGTTAGTTAATATGATAATTATAGAGAACCCTAAAACCAAGTGTCTGCAGCATCAATGGTATATGACAGGTGTCCACATGAGAGGGCATGTAACAGAGCTAGGTTATCAGTCCATGACAACATGGGTTTAGCATGACAATTACCTGTATTAAAACAAGTCATTAAAGGCATAGAGGTGGGGCACATAATACTTGATTGACAGCTCTGATTTTAAAACACCTTTATAACAGGTATGGATGTCTTAATGAATAAAATTAGTTGTTTCATGTTTAATTTGCAAAGGACTTTCATTATACAGCTTTTATATGTAGGTGACAGGTCCACTTTAAGTTAAGTGTGACCCTGTAAGAGTTACAGTATACCAGTGAGTTTTATGAAAGGCAGCCCATTATTACCAATTTCTGCCTGTATAAATTATTTCTACTTTGGAACTAACCCTTTGTTCTTCATGTGCAACCTTCTTTTTGCGTTTCAGCAAATTCCCTGAAGAACTTCGACCCTTTAACTTGCGGCGGGGGACAAAGGGTTTTTTTTCATGAGGGTCAAATCCCTAAAACCATATGGAAAGAAAACAGATTAGAATATAATCCAAAGGGAGCAATATAGATGGAGTATGTTGAAAGTACTGTAAAATTAAGAGATAATAATAAAAAGTGAAAATGGAGCATGAAACATGAAAATGGAGCATGAAACATGTTGAAAATGGAGCATGAAACATGAAAGTGACCAAAATAAGGAGCACAAAATAATCTCACCAATCTCTCCACTTTCTCTTTGTGCTTCTGTTCCATGGTGATAGCATCGACCTCTCCTAGCTGAGTTGGATCCAAAGTGATGAGTTCTGGTTGGATCTGAAAGGCAGAAATTGGGAAATGTATTATTTCTATGATGTGCTTGGGATGCACATTTATGGCTGCAAAACATTCTGTCTTTTATCTTCCATTATCTTGTTAACCTACTTTTTTGCTATCCAGCATTCACAGCTATTGGTAATGCATTAATTCACACATAGCTTTACAATCCCACCCAAATGTTCTCACCTTCTCCAGTAAGGCTTTAACTTCCCATTCTTGTCTTTGCTTTTTGGTCTCATAAGGATTACATTCCATAGCATCAAAATTTGCTTCTCCGGCACCTAGAAAAGAAATTATGTAAGAAGTAATGGTATCAGCCAATTTACTAGCAAGTAAGGAAGCAGTTGCATGAATGTACAGGTCAAGTCAGAGATAAAGCAAAAGAACAGTGAAACAAATATAGTAGAAGACAAGTGTAAGAAAAAAGTTTAAAACACAAACCTGGAACAATCATACTTGTAAAGCCTCCTCCATGCCCAATTCCCAAAACATCTTCAAAGGGGCAGAACTGAAGCCCATGAATAGGGCCTTTGACTTGTAGACACATATAAGGGGAGCGAGGACGGATGAGGTGTGTGTCCTTATAAACCTGAATGTAAAGAGAACCAGTTACGTATTAAATACTTCAATGCACCCAAGTACATATCTCAGGAATAACAAGCTTTCTAGCTTAGAAACATATATGTTCTCAATGACAGCTGAAGACAATCAATGTAATGGCTGAGCCTGATATCTCCTTTGAAAGTTTAACAATATTTTGTTGAACAAACAAACATTTTTTGTATACCAAAAGATCCATACCTCAGTTGATATCTATCCCAAAAATAGGAACTTCACTCACTTGATTACCAGGCAGTTTGCCTGCAGTGTGACCTGTGTTGCTGAAACATTTCAGTGGGACAAGCCATCCCTATCTAAACCCAAAACCTTTGTCATCTTCCTCCTAGCCAGGCCATTTTCAATCTAAAGCTTATGCCACACAAACTGTTTTGACAGTAAGATGTTCCCAGGGCAACTGCAGTTACTAAAACACACTTACCTGCACAATGTCTCCAGTTCCTGCTGCTAACAGCCCCTTCTGGCTATGACACAGGGATCCTGCACCAAGTGGGAGAAGACAGGAAGTGAGTGGACGGTGAGTACGCAGGTCGAAAATGGTCAGCTTCCTGTCCAGACCAGAAGAGGCCATGTACCTGTGAAAGTGAACAGCAAGGGGTGTGGGAAAGGCAATGAAAAGGATTTTTTGTCCACATTAAGGGATATTCAATGGATATTTAAGTCATAAGACAATTGGTTGAAATACAATTCTGAACTTAAGGACTAACAGAAGAATGATTTAACAGAAGAAGGCATGAACAGAGACTTACATTCCTGTTTTATCAACACTCAGGGCTCTCACTGCTCCACGGTGGCACAGCATTTTCACAAGTGGCTCTTTCATGGATGGACTCCAGAGTGACACTGTCCCTGTTGAGCATGAAATAAAATTAAAAAAAAAAAACAGTTCCTAAGAAACAGCACATGATATAAACATGGATAGTCATCCTAAGCATAAACTAGAACCACCATTGTTGTCCTGTTCAAAAAACTGAACTAAATTATTTCTTTGTGTTGATGAAATCTAAATATTAAATGCAAATTAGTTCTCTAAGGCTGGTGCCTTATGTATAAGCAGGGCTATGGAGTCAGTGTATAAATCCTTCGACTACCTCTCTTTGATTTAAATTTAAAGGAACAGTAGCACCAAAAATGGAAAGTGTATCACAGTAACTAAAATATAATGTACGGTTGTGGTAAATCTTGTGTGCTTGCTTCAGAAAGACAACTATAACATATATGCGCAAGCTGCTATGGGGCAACCATTCAAGCTGGAAAAATGGAGAAAATGGCACAGGTTACTTAACAATTAACAGAAAAACGCCATTCTATTAAACAGGGCTTATCTTGTATGTGCTATGTAACCTGTGCCTTTTCTCCTTTTATCCAGCTTGAATGGCTGCCCCCATGGCTACAAAGCAGCTTGTTTATATAGACTATAGTAGTCCCTCTGAAGCAAGCATACAGCTTTTACCAGCGCATGCTAACAGTATATTATGTTAATTACTTTAAAACACTTTAATTTTTGGGCATTACTATTCCTTTAATATACTAATGTCTTTTCCATGTTGATTGAAAAAAAAAAAATTATCAATCACAACTGTTCTACAATCCTGACTTTTTCCTATCGCAAATTTTCAAGATTTATAAATTAGCTTGCTTAAAAATTAATGACATTTAAAAAAAATTCCCACGACTGTGTGGCCATGATTAACCCTTTTGAGATTTTATGTAAATAGGAGAACAATTGTGATGGAACATGAACACAAATTTCATTAAAATGTCCCTCAGTGAAAGAATATGAAGGATTATCATTTATCTTTGTTTTTTTGCAAAGCAGACCATTACCAATAAAATATTTCCCCCAAAACTCTGGTACCCAGCTGATCCATACTGAAGAGAGCTGTGACAGTGTAACCCTGTGTCCTACAAACCATTGTGATGTCCCAGGTGTATAATTGCGTTGTTGGGATTCTGGCACATTACATTTAGTCTTCCAGATTTAACACATCTAGCTGCTATTTCTTTACCAACAGAGACATCCAAGTATTGGAGGAATCCAGTGGAACTCTGCAGATATAGCCAAAGAACAGGAGAGAAAGTATGAGATATGAGAGACAGTGACAGTTAAGCAAATGCAAACAGGGGGAGGCAATATCATCATCATGTATGTGTATCGAGCACATTACCAGCAGAAAAAACCTAATAACCCGCACTAACCAGAGAAGGCTCTGGTACTGCAGGTTCCAATTAGATTTGCTTCAGACAAATTATCAGTAGAAGCTGGATACAGCCAACCTAAGGCTGGATTTGAGTTATGTCCTATTAACCCATTTATCACTCTAGCAGAAATCTGCAATATAGGCACAGAGAGCGTCAGTAGGAAACAGGCAGGCATTAATATATGTGGAAAGCAGAAGAAATATATGGTGCTAAGCTTATACTTACACTTGTTGCTAGTAGGAAGTGGTAAGGCAGAAATTCCATACGCAAAACATCATTAAACTTTTTTATGCAGTGAAGCTCAACACCCTGTGAGTCGTAAATATAAAGCCAACGCCGCTGAGCCACTGCATACATGGTATATGTGTGCAACCACCTATAGGGAAAAAAAAGTGTGTCACTGACTTTTTATATACAGTAGTTATGCATGGAGCACTAAGAACAACAGGCTAGGCTAATTTGCCTTCTGACTGTGGGAACCCTAGAGATACCACCACTCTGAATGTAATTACAGGGTTCCCAGAGCAGTTGCTTCAAAAGATCCAGCAGAATTGTGTCACAACAATTTCACAGTAATTCTATTATATCACCATGCACAAGAAGTGACACAGTCCTCAAAATGAAAATGTTCTAACTTGTGTCTGATTTGTGATACAAATTTAAGAACAACTCCAAGATGGGTGACATTTTGTATTGTGCATAAAACAACTTTGCATCCAAAAATTGCATTTTTCACACTGCAGTGAGTTTGTAAACGACCCTTTGTAGTTATTGCTTGCTAACTACAATGATACACTCCTAATAACACTGCAAAACAGATACATGCAAACTCCTTTTAAGGACACAAAATTGAAGCTCAAGCTTTAACAGAATTAGAGAGATGAATAAGCTCAGCAGCAAATAAAATTGCTTTAACCTCTTGGTGCCCATTTTCCACATGCTGGACCTTTATAACCCATCTAACTAAGAGAAACACTGTCACCTACTAATGGAGTAGTGCTTATTTTTTTACACTGTCATTTTAACATATTTTACAGTACTCTATAGAGTTGACATTTTTTCATAAATAACCTTTTCGATTGGCTTGCTTACTTCACATCATTAACGGTTTCCATCACATTCATTTCACAGGTGAGCTTCTTTGATTGCCAGTCCAGGGATGCAACATGACCACGCTGTCCCGCGAGCAGAAGGTGTCTAAAAAATAAGTGCCACAAGGCTGTGAGTGAGCTACTCAGATAAGTAGAACTATCTAGGAAGCCTGGGATACAGCATATTGAGTATATATTGTGCAAATGGAAAATAGCTAAAAAAAGAGCAGGGACTTACATTACAACAATGAATAACAGATAAAGAGCATGAGCATTGTTTTACATGGACATATATACCTTCCATTTCGAGTGTAGTTAATTCTGTATGGGCCAAATTGATTGAGGTTCAGGTTGAAATGCTGCAAAAGGGGTAAAAAAAAAACTATGAGAGAGGGAGCTCAGAGTTTCATCTGAATAAAATCAGAAGGTGGAATACATATTAAAGAAGTGCAATAACAGAGACTCTGACCTTTGATCCACTGGTGATGTCAACTACCTCAGCAATGTCTTCTTGAGTTATAGTACATGTGTCCTGGTCTTCATCTCCCTCTAGAAATCTGTGGGGAAGAGCAGAAATCTTCATTTGCTATAACTATATGGCAGGCACAGATTTACATAGCAGGCACCCCTAGGCCCATCACTACTTGTCAAGCATGTTTAAAAAAAACATGGTGGTGTTTCCTGCAATCAAGGGATATCAACTGCTGATTTGACCCCATAAGTGCTACAAGAGTTGTACTACATAGAGACAAATAAACATTAAATTTCACTGGTAGGAGAATGCAAATAACAAAAAAAGTTGCTACAGTTTTCCAGAAATTTAAATAAGAAGGCTTATTATATGTATACTGTGTATATACTATGTATACATTCCTGTTTATGAGAAGTAAAAAGGGGGGGGCACAATGGAATAATATTTAACATCAGAATAGACTGGCAGAACTGGATACTGCATGAAAATACTGTACAGAAGTATATCTATGAAATAAATATATAGAAATAGAACATTCATTTTAATAATTTGTAAAGATCTATCCCAGAAAACATCCCCAGTAGCTCCCCATCTTTGGTGGTTGTTTTCTGCTGAATCACACACAATATGGGCTCTATGTCCTGAACAAAGGGGACAACTCCCAACAAAATATATACAATATATAGCACCACTTTGATTAGAAATTAATTCAAATTCACATTACATGGCAGCACACAAACCAGTGCATTCAGCATCAACACTGTAACACTGGCTTCTACTTCAGATGTAACCTCACTTTCTTTTAGTGTTTTGATGACACTACAGTGTACTTTTTCAACAGCAACCCATAATAAAATGAACATGAGCAGCAACACTGACATTCAAAAAATGCCCAAGCATGTCAGAAGATGGAGAGCTGCTCTGAAGGCCTGGATCATCAACATACAATCAACGTATAAAATACAGTATTTTTAGCCATATTCATTTTAAGATGTTTTAAGATGTCTTTTTAAAAAACAAATTTGTATTGGAGCAGTCTAAGGTTTCCCACAAAAGGGAAGAAAGATATATGGGATCTTCTCTGCCAAGACAAAATATTACAGGGGATGCACAAACACATTATCAATATATATATATGGCCCAAACAACAAATCATTCTTATCAGTGAGAAAAAGTGGCTGCAAGTCACTTCAGTAAGATCTGCATCTTCAGTACAAGTAGCATTTTTCTGTGAGTCTTACCCTTCCTCCTCTGGCAGAAGTACATCATGCCTGGCTGCTTGCCCCAGCGCCGACTGCACATCATTCTCTTGAGTGTTTAAGCGGTGCTGAACATATGGGGAATATTTCCTGCCCTGGAATGAATGGTGGAAACTGACATAGTTTCAAACATTTCTTCTTTTAAATGTTCCAGAAACAGATCAAGGAAACCATGTAAAAAGGATATTTAGGTCAGTAAAGTGGTTTATTAAACATAGGTTTATTAAATATAACAAAACATGTTTGGTTAAAGGACTTTAAAGTAGTACTATTCCATAATTTATAAAATTGTTTAACCCACAAAGCAGAACTTAACCCTAGCTTCCCCTCCAAGCTCCCTGCCCACAGCATCTATTCCATTTAAAACTCTGCCTGTCTTCTGACCTATATATCTCCTATAAATCTGCAGAGTTGTGCAGCAGAGTTCAAAGGAACCATCTTCTGACTGTCTAATCCTCTTATGTTGGAGTGGTAACATGGTTCTTAGAGGAGCATGCACAGTTGAATCTACGGTGCACAGTTGAACCTACGGTGCACAGTTGAACCTATGGTGCACAGTTGAACCTACGGTGCACAGTTGAACCTACGGTGCACAGTTGAACCTAGATAAGAAGGATAAGAAGACAGACAGAAGATGTCCCTTTGAACTCCACTGCATAACTCTGCAGGTATAGCCGGTCAAGATGCAGGAAGACATTTAAAAAGAATAGATGCTGCAGGAAGGAAGCTTGAAGTGGGAGGGGGGGGGGGGGGGAGATAGTGTTTAGTTCTCTAAATGCTAAAAAAACTACTTTTTAAAAAATGAATGTACATTAAAAGTTACTTATAGGTCATGCAGTTTTTTGCTGAGAAGTTTGTTTTTGTACAGACTTCTGCTGCATAAATATGGCAGCCTCCTCATAGACAAATATAGGGATCAGACAGGTAATGTAAAAGCTTTGGGCAAATACTTTATGGCAAAATTATAAGTAGCATGCAAACTAAATTTTATGATAGATGGAAAAAAAAGGCATACTTTCTGTTGTCAGTATGTCTTTAAGGTTGGCAGCAAATATTCCTGTTGCCAATCAGCCCATAATTATATGGGGTGCCCATTTACTCACCAGTTTTGATTTTCTTGTTCTCTCATACTTTAAAAGATGATTTTCAGGTACAGATACTGAACCAGGAAATGGATCTTTAGCCTATGGAAGAAAAAAAAAACACGTAGTCAAGGTATATATGGTATATGTGACATATAACCACCACTGTATTTCAGCAATCAGAGAAGCACTCTCCTCTTCATTTAGATGATGTCAAACCACCAGTCACCACTGATGCCAGCTTTTTGCAAGCTGAAGAGATATAGTATATATACTCTATATAAAGAGATACTGCAGGAAACAAAACCCACAGCAGGAATACAAGTGGAGTTGCAGGTCTTACCCCCGAGATAAATGTACTCTTTGGTTTCTTTGGGTCTTTTCTATTTTGATCTTGTGTTTGTTCTGTTGGAAGATGTGGGACACTTTCAGGAGATTTTGTCTGGGTCTCCATTCTATCCATATTCCCTCCTGGAGTGTGATCTTCATCTTGTTCTTCATAGTACCGCTTTACTTTCTGGAAGAGACAGGATGTTGCACATTCTACAGGATAACACTTTATACAATGAAATAATAAAAAAGAATTATAACAAAATCATTGGTTTGGTTTGAGACTATAAAATCCATCTTTCACAATTCAGTGTGCCACAATACTAAATTTGATTTTGACGGATATGTTTCTGAATATGCCTTGATTGTTTGCAGGGATTTTTTCTTTATAAAACATTCTCATGTTTTGAACCATACCATTCCTAAAAAGCTATGAATAATGTACTTTTGCATTAACTGGTTTCCTGCCATCCACTGACTGAAAACTCTGATTATAACATCATACACCCTATAGTGTAAAAAAAGGAGAAGTTGAAACTTTAAGACCTGCTGTGAATGGCAGTCAGTGCTATGACGCAATATATGGGAACAAATAAGTTAAGATATTTAACATACATTGTTCAGTTAGTCATTCAGGCCTGAATTGATGTGAATTGTGGAATATTCAGACTACTCACTTTGGTGGCTGCACAATGGGTGAGTGAATTATCACTAGAACACTAACTGGCATGGGTGAACTAAAAATGGACTACGAGGATGGGGGTGGTTTGTGATCAGGCAAAGATCTAGTGAGCTGCAAATTTATATTGTTAAAGGGATACTGTCATGGGAAAACATGTTTTTTTTCCCAAAATGCCTCAGTTACATTAAGTAGGAGAAATAACAGCCAGCCAGAAAGTAGTTCCATCCTAAAGTGCAGGCACAGGTCATATGACTGAGGGCATCTGGGAAACTGACCATATGTCTAGCATGAATATACATTTCTAGATAGGATAGTTTAGGTCATAATATATTCAGGTGCCATAGACTTTAAAGCAGACCTGTCAGCTAAACATAAAAAGCTGTATAATGTAAAGTCCTTTAAAAATTAAACATGGAACACAAATTCTCGTTTTCCTTAAAGGGGTTGTTCACCTTCAAACAATTAGTTGTTTTCAGATAGATTACCAGAACTAATGACTTTTTCCAATGACTTTCCAATTTCTATTTGTGACCATTTTTCTAATATTGAAGTGTAATGTGTTATTTTTCACCTTCAGAAGCTGCTCTGGAAGGCAGGGTCACTGACCCTGTAAACTGTTATAAATGTATAGATTTAGTAGCAGAATCTCTGGGTTTCATTACAGGCAGCTGTTAGAGTTGATAAAATAGTTGCTAATACTCCAGATGTTGCTGTGAAATGTATCAACTAAATGTTGCAAAATTGTAACAGAATTAAAATTGTAACAGAATTGCACCTGAATTACTGAGCTGTCAGACTCAAACACCAGAGACAGGGACTTTCAACTTTAAACTTAGATTTTGGAAAAACAGTTAAAAATAAACAATGGAAAGTAATTGAAAAAGTCTATTCCTGGGGAACAATCTATAAACAACTGAATTGAAAAAATGTTTGGAAGGCGAACAACCCCTTTAAAACATCCATAACTGTTATACAGATGTTTAAATGTATATCTGCCCAGTAAAGTAGTGTTTATTTTGCTCAACTAACATGAATTTGTAATTATTTCTAAACACTTTTTTTCAGTTAAGTTGTTTTCAGATTGTTCCCCAGAAATAAAGACTTTTTTTCGATTACTTTAAATTATTTAGTTTTTACTGTTTTTCCAAAATCTAAGTTTAAAGTTGAGTGTTGGTGTCTCTGGTGTTTGAGTCTGGCAGCTGCCTGTGATGAAACCCAGAGATTCTGCTCAGCAGGGACATAGACGAGATGTATTCATTAAATGTATCAATTTAGAACACTTTATACTTCAGTATTAGAAAAATGGTCACAAATATAAAATAGAACGTAATTGGAAAAAAAAATATCTTTATTTCTGGTGATCTGAAAACAACTAGTAGTTTGAAGGTGAACAACCCCTTTGAGGTCTAAATATATAATAAATGAGCACACCATGTAACTATCATATATGTCCTAACAGAATATAAGCAAGGTTTCATTTTATTTTTCTGAAGAAATTTCTATAAACAAAATGGTTGGGGTGACTACTCAGGGTTTTTCATTTATCTGTATGCTAAATTACTCAGATTTAGACTGACATATTGCTCTTTTACTGATCAGCCAGTAAAACCTTATCTTGTGAAAACAGTCACTGAAGCACTATCATACTAACCAACAAGCCATAACGTTTCAATGCAGCAACTATGGTCCATAGCATTATCCTGCTGTTTACTCAGCAAAAATAGATTAATAGACAATTTGGCTCTACATGAAACACTAAATGTAACACTGGTCTCCTTTCCTACACATGAAAATCAGAAACCTGGATTCTGCAGAAATGGCACTTAGTGATATGGCGTCTGAAATCTAAGGCACATAATGGGTTGAAGACCATGTTCACACAACATTCAGAGGGTTGATTAAGGGGTAAGGGCACACCTGGTGACTCTGGGAGATTAGTCGCCAGGCGGCTAATCGGCTCTTCTTTGGGGCAACTAATCTCCCCAAACCACTTCCCCCTGTCCATCTATAATGAAAAGTCACCTGCAGCATGACACACGTCGCTTTGTTTTCCAAAGTCACTTTAAGTTTCCTTGTGAGACAACTTCGGGCGACTTTGAAAAACAAAGCAATGCCGCAGGTGACTTTTCATTATAGATGGAGCAAGAAAGGGGCAGCAGTTCAGGGCGATTAGTCGCCTGGCGACTAATCTCCCAGAATCACCAGGTGTGCCCTTACCCTAAGAATGTTAATTTAAAAAAACTAATTTAAAAAAACATAATTGCAGATCAGATTCAGTGGCTTAGATTGGGATAGTGAGTTTCTAACGCTGCATGCAGTTCCATGAATAACACACTAACATGCCCCTCATCCATACTGTAAATCCATCAGATTCCTTCTTCAAACAAAAAAATATATAGAAATATCAGCAACCCTTTCAATTTATTAATTCATTACTTTATCCAGCCTTTATTCTTTATAACTGCACAATAAATAAAATGGTTAAAAAAAAAAAAAAAAAAAAAACATACACTGGGATAGTGCCCATATTCAAAGACAGGAATGCTTATAGAGCGCAAGTGTATTTCAGCCACTATAAAATAAAAATATACTGGTGCACGTAACAGGACTCGATGCAGCTTTATTACAGCGACAAGAAACCCCTAACGTGTTCCTAGATTAGCATTAGACAACCCACGTGTTACTTACTTTTTTAGCTGTCTTGATAGTCGCCATTTTGGATTCCCCTAATTTTGTTACCGGAACTGTGAAGAATAAAGTTACATCCACGCTGATACGCAGGAAGTGCTGACAAACAATACAGTTTGAGGCCAAAACTATCAGAACGATAACCATGGTGAATTGCACATTAATTTAACAAATGTAATATTAATTTTACAAAGTTCTGAATACAAAACGAAAACAAAAATACGCGGTAAAGAAATGTTCACCTTGTGGTGACCGTATATTGACACTGAGTCTGACTAGACAAATTTCTGTAGACTTCATTGCAGTGGTGTGATATAATAACATGCCATAGAGTGCAACATGCTATCGTGAGAAGCTGCACTCATACCCTCTTCCATACCTCCCAATATTTTGGAAGTAAAAAGAGGGATAACAATTTTTTTCACAAGTAGCGCGGCTAATTGTTTTTGACCATGTCCATTTTTGAGGCCACACCCCCTAATTACCAGGTTCCTTTTACAAAATTTAGCAGATTATGAAAGTTTGAAAATATTTCTCCTGTTACAATTAATTATTTTCTTATCTCAAAAGTGTTACAAAGTATTTTATTTGCACTTGTTAGCTGTTATGGGCTCTCTGCCAAAAGCCAATTAAGTTAGAAACTTTGTTTCTTTTTCTGGCTGTTCAGTGCAGAGAAAAGAGGGACGTTCTGGTACAAATGAGGGACTGCAGGTTGAGCTGTCAAAAGAGGTACTGTCCCTCCAAAAAAGGGACAGTTGGGAGGTATGCTATATATTTGTATTTTTTCCTATTAATAACATTGGGATCGATCATCAAAAATACCAGCCAGGCCGGTAAAATACCGGCTGGGTGGCAACCCTAGTCAGGTGGCAACTAGGGTTGCCACCTTTTCTTGAAAAAAATACCGGCCTTCCTATATATTTATCTTTTTTTCCTATTGATAACATTGGGATCAACCATCAAATATTCCGGCCATGCCGGTAAAATACCGGCCAGGTGGCAACCCTAGTGGCAACCCTAATTGGGATCAACCATTAAAAATACTGTCCAGGCCCAAAATGTTGGGAGGTATGATATAGGAAGGCCGGTAATTTTTTCAAGAAAATGTGGCAACCCTACACCTGCCCGTTTTTTTTACTGGCCTGACCGGTATTTTTGATGGCTAACCCTGTTATTCATAGGAAAAAAAGCTAAATATATAGGAAGGCCGGTATTTTCTTAAGAAAAGGTGGCGACCCTAATCCCAATGTTATTAATAGGAAAAAAAGGTAAATATATAGGAAGACCGGTATTTTTTTCAAGAGAAGGCGGCAACCCTACTCCCAACTCTTTTGACAGCTCAACCTGCAGTCCCTGGTTTGTACTGGAAAGTCCCTATTTTCTCTGCACTGAACAGCCAGAAAAAGAAACAAAGTTTCTAACTTATTTGGCTTTTGGCAGAGAGCCCAGAACAGCGGAACAGGTGCAAATAAGATACAATTTGGTTTCTTATCTCAAAATTGTTACAAATAGATAAGGATAAATATTTTCAAACTTTCATAACCTGCCAAATTTTGTAAAATGAACATGGTAATTAGGGGGTCACAAAAATGGGCATGATCAAAAATTTTGCCATACTACATGTGGCAACATTTTTTGTCCCTCTTTTTACTTCTAAAATGTTGGGAGGTATGCTGCTGTAAATTGCCATAGACATTTACTATTTAGTGGTCTGGTGGTAGGGTTGCCACCTTGCCAGTATTTTTGATGGTTGATCCCAATGTTATTAATAGGTAAAAAAGATAAACATATAGGAAGGCCGGTATTTTTTTGAAGAAAAGGTGACAACCCTATCTGGTGGGGGACTGTTTGGGCCTCTGTGTTCCTGAAATACCAGGGCCTATTTGAATGCCAGTCCAGACCTGCTTAATAGCCCCCCCCCTTAGGGTTGCCAACTGGCTACGGTTGACACCTTCTCTGGAAAAAAATACCGGCCTTCCTATATATTTAGCTTTTCTCCCTATTAATAACATTGGGATCAACCATAATTTTTACCAGCCAGGCCGGTAAAATACTAGCCAGGTGGCAACCCTACACCTGGCCGGTAAAAATGATGCTTGCTGCCAATGTTATTAATAGGAAACAACGGCAAGAATATATGAAGGCCAGTATTTTTTTTTTTTACAGAAAATAGGGTTGCCACGGTGCCACCTGTCCGGTTTTGACCTGGACAGCCCGGTATTTTGAAGGGTTGCCCGGGTCAAAACGGGTGACGCTAGTCATTTATATAGACATATAGATTTCCAGAGGTGTATTAGAGGACAACATTTTCAGAGGGAGAAGTATTTATTTTGTTTTAGCTTACAGTATATTCAGCTATCTCTCATAAGTATTTTAAAAGGGGGGCAAGGGGTTAGTAGTCAAAAGCAACATCTTTTAGGTGATAATTTAATATGCAACCACACTTTTAATACATCAGGATTATTATTTTTAACCAAAGACAATATACCCCTTTGTTTAGCATGATTTCAATAAATATGGCTTGTGAGGATTATCTTTTTTGCCTATTATTTTAATCATAATATTTGGGGTGTGAGATCAAAGGGACCCATAGAGGGATATTAAAGCTACTTTATGTTTGATGTTGCAAGCAGGCCCGGAATGGCAATCTGCTGTGGGTTCTGGCAAATGCCAGAGGGGCTGCTATAATGTGTCATAGAAATTCACTATTTAATGGGCTGGTGTGGGCTGTTTGGGCCTCTGTGTACCTGAAATGGGCCTATTTTGAATCTCAGTCCAGGCCTGCTTGCAAGAATTAGACTATCAGTGCACATTTAATTCCTTGTATAATGAACTAAACAACCACCTCCAAGAAACATACTAAGTTCACATACTAAGTTGCTGGTTAGTCTCCTAAGTGTTAAAGGGCAAGGAAAGGCAAAGAAATAAAAACACATTTTTACTTTCTTTAATGAAAAATGAATCTATCTCCAATATACTTTAATTAAAAAATGTGTACCATTTTTATAAGAAACCTGAC
>CM044446.1:50967057-50993594 GCA_024363595.1 Xenopus borealis | reverse complement strand
TCAGCTGCGTTGCTCACTTTCCATGCTATAAGATATCAAATTATAATATTGAGTACTGTAATCACTCTGCTGGGAAACAAATTAAAGCTTTCAGCAGCCATTTCTTTAAGCACACCTCTTGTACAAGAATTCCTAATTCAGCTAAATTTTTGCATAATCAAATTCCATATGTAAATGCGGGATATTTTCAAATACATAAAGGGGTATATTTATCAGAGTGAAGTTAGATCCCCCACAGTCTGCTAGAGTGAAATTCCGCCCTCTCCATTTCTATGGGATTTTGAAAGGCATATTTGTCAAAGGATGAACTTTCATAATTGATAAAGACTAGTCAAAAAAAATCCCATAGAAATTAATGGAGAGTGGTGGAATTTCACGCTCGTGGACTGTGGGAATTTAACTTCAATTTGATAAAAAGTCTAGAGACCATTCAGATAACTCACCCCCAGAAATGACGCAGTCCTCTGTGAGCCTTGATCTTTTTGAGTCGCTCTAAATCTTCACGGAGTTTATTGTCCAGACCGTTGGCAAGAACCTGATTAAAGAAAAATAACCGTACTGACCAAAACATTATATAACATTCTTATTAACTCTAAACATCATCCAACATACCTGACTGTATTTTCCATCCTTAATGTCCTTCTGTCTGTTCAAGAACCAGTCAGGAATTTTGTACTGCCTAGGATTTTGCATGATTGTAACAACACGTTCCACCTGCGATAAGGAATTTATAATTATAACAAATGATTTACACATAGAAGTCACCCCCCTTGCACTCGCTGATGTGCTTTTTTTTATATTGGGATCCTTTTGTAAAGTGTCATCCTGACCAAGCACAGAGCAGTATACTTTTGGGCCAGGGTATGCCTGTGCATTTTTACAAGCTACAATATGTATGTGCAAAGTTTAAAATGATATAGTAGTTAAAAAGTACCTCATCCTCGGTCAGTTCACCAGCACGCTTTGACAGATCAATATCAGCTTTGCGTAGGACCACATGAGCATAGCGTCTACCTACACCCTAATGGGTAATGTAAAAATAAGTCAGGGATTGTAGGTTAATAGCACAGCAAATACATTCTATAATTATCAGCAATAAAACATAGGAAAGTTATGTTTGAAACATTACTAAAAACAATTATTTCCACCCCCACCTAGAACAGCTTGTGCTCAACACACTTTTGATATTTCTTGTATAAATATAAAACAAACCAGCCTTCACCCCATATAAAGAGTTTTTGTAGTCAATTTAAGTCTTGTTTCAAGTTTTTGTTTCCTGCACAAAATACAATTTCATAGTTAACTCACAAAGGATGTTCAGCACAAAACCTAATCTTTGCTTTCATTATATAAGATTGGGTATACTTCCCTTATAATAGTTATCAGTATAAATACTTTCTTAAAGGTGAAGGAAAGGCATATGTAATTAGCGGTAGCAAAAGTTATGCCACCAAGTGTTAATTACATCACACCGCAGGCTTGTGCTCCTATCAGGAGAAAACTTCACCAGGTCAGGGGTTCTTCCTGGGAGCACCACAGAGCAGTCTGCTTCCTTCAAATTTCCTGAGGCAGACATGCAAAGGCATCTATTTTTTTTTTCTTAAAGTTTAGCTTTTCACACTACGGTGCATGTGTAGCCACAGGAAGAAGCCAATCGCACCCTGGGGCCGGTGAAGTTTTCTACAGATTGGAGCACCTGGGCCTGTGGTGTCAGGTGGGTAAAGAGTCAGTTGTGGGTGCCTAACTTTACACACCCAATAAGAACATCTCATTCTCCTTTAAAGGGCACCAATGAGGTGAAAAAAAAATCCCCTAAACCGAAGGTGCAGGCTGATAGAGCCTGCATTCTGGTTTGGGGTTCTAGTAGTTTAAAAAAAAAAAAAAAAAAAAAAATGCCCCCTGCAGGCGCTGGCTTGACCGTCCATGCAAATGAGCAGTATGAGCATGTGACATGTGCATAAGCAGAATAAAAAGCTGCCACAATTTCAGGCAGCTTTTCATACTGCGCATGGACTGTCATGGCTGCTAGCACCGGGAGCTCCCTCCTGGAGCGAGTAAGCCAGCGCCTGCAGGGGCAATTTTTTTTTTTTTCCAAACTACTAGAACCCCAAACCAGAATGCAGGCTCTATCAGCCCGCACCTTCGGTTTGGGGAATTGTTTTCACCCCATAGGTGCCCTTTAATGCATCACATTTTTCTTCCCTTCTGGGCAACCAATACAACTTTTATCCTTAAAACCTTCCTGAGCAAGATAACAGCTGCCTTATAGATCTATGAACTGCATTCAATAGTAAAAACCCATGTCCCACAAAATTCCATTCAGTTACATTGAGAAGGAAAAAGCCTGCCAGGAAGCAGTTCCCTCCCCTCCTAAAGTGCTGGCACAAGTCATATGACATGGGGCAGCTGGGAAATTGACAAAATGTCAAGCCACACCTCAGATTTCAAAACTGAATATAAAAAAAATCTGTTTGCTCTTTTGAGAAATGGATTTCAGTGCAGAGGTCTGCTGGAGCAGCACTATTAACTGATGTGTTTTGAAAAAAACATGTTTTCCCATGACAGTATCCCTTTAAATGTAAGGAGCGGATGATGCAGAATCTACAGAGCTAAACTCTTACTACTCTAGAGGAGAGAGTTGAGTAGCATGAAACACAAACAATGCCCTAAAGCAATTGGTTGGGGTTGCAAACTAGCCTTTCAGGCTTAAAACTTTGCTCTAAAGTCAACTCTGCTTAGTGGGGTCATCCTAGAAGAAATGATAAGAATGGGCAGGTATTACCAGGAAATTAATGATGATATCTGACTCAATATAATTTAAGCTGGCTGACTGCTTCCTAGAGAAGCCTTTTGGAATTGGACTACACTTTAGAAAAGGGCGCTCACCTTAATAGCAGTGATAGCAAAAGCAATTTTCCTGCGTCCATCAATATTCGTGTTCAAAACACGCAAGATGTGCTGAAACTTCTCAGGGATCACCAGAGACTGTGGGGGTAAGGTGGACAGACATTAGACATTCACTCACATTGCCCCACATACCGTTCAACATTAGCAACCCTAGTGAGCGTGCATGTCAGTATAGGGGAACCAACCCTCCAGTGCCAGACAAACTAGGATAATGGAATCATCAAAGGCCTGTCATTGCAATTGTCCCAACCGGCTCCCTTAAATACAAGGCCCAAAAGGCACCCTGGATTCTCCGCACACAGTTTATTACTCAAATACCACAACCGGAGTTCCGTAGCAATCGGATGGCACTGGATTAGCCTATATCTAATTTTCCCAGTCAACAAAACCATCTCACCATGGTGGCGGCTTCTGGGAAAGAAAGAGGAAGCGGAAGTGACACTCGCTCTACTTATAATGAGCCCGCTTTTACGCGGGGGCTTCCGTATCTTGTCAATACCGGCAGGTGCCGGCTGGGAAATGTAGTTTTCGGCAGAATACGGAAGTGTTCGGAGCTGTCGCTGGAAAATTTGTTTTGGTTGAATGAAATGGCAGAGGTGAGTAGGCTCACAGAGAGTTCCGGTAGGAATACTGGTTTCGCACTGCCTGGCACTGCATGCATACCTCTTCGTTGTATATTAGAATGATTATGGTGTATATTATCTATTACTTTACAACCCACGTAAGATCTTACTAGTAACATCTGCCTCTCAGCATTTCCCAATCCCAAGGCAAGGTGTTTCAGTATTGCTCCACAACACTATTACTGTTTCTGTAAGCTGTGTAGAATACAATGGTTTTAGTTCTTACACATGAATATAAACAGGGGGTAATGGGTTATATTCATGTTTTTTACAGAACTTTTAAAATATAAAATATTTATTGCCAAGAAATGTTTAAAAAGCCTTAGGGCTCTTACACACGAGCATTTTTACCTGCGCTCCCCTGCGTTCCGTTTTTCTGCGTTCAGCCGCAGGGGAGCGCAGGTATAGACGCACTCAATTATTTTCAATGGGGCTGTACTCACACGAACGCATGTAGGAGCCAAACTCAGGAAAAATGCAGCCTGTTGCATCTGAATCTGCGTTCGGCGCTTACATGCGTCGCGTAGGTACAACGCCAATTAAACTAATGAGGCGCATCTAGACCTGCGCTCCCCTGCGGCTGAATGCAGCCAAACGCAACGCAGGTCCAAAACGCCCGTGTGTAAGGGCCCTTACAATAATAGGCAAACACTTTAAATGGTAATACAGGTTAAACTCCGTTTCAGCAGAGATGTGATCTGATTCCTATGGTAACATAATATACAGCCATTTGTACAAGGAATTTGTATCTTCTTTATAATATGCATGATGCTGCTGGTGAGATGAGACTGTAATGTGACATATTTCAGTCCACAACGAAGACCTTTGTTATTGCTATAATTATTTCACCACTCAACCACCCAAAAAATAATGGGATTCCTTTGCATTTGTTAAAGGGGTGGTTCACCTTCAAGTTAACTTTTAGTATATTGTAGAAGGGCCAATTCTAAGAAACTTTTCAATTGGTCTTCATTATTAATTTTTCATAGTTTTTTAATCATTTGCAATTTTCTTCTGTTTCTTTGCAGCTTTTAAATGGGGTCACAGACACCATCTAAAAACAAATGCTCTGTAAGGCTACAAATGTATTGTTATTGCCACTTTTTATTACTTATCATTCTATTCAGTCCATCCCCTATTCATATTCCAGTCTCTTATTCAAATCAATGCAGGGTTGCTAGGGTCATTTGTACCCTGACACTGCAAAATAAAGAGCTGCTGAATAAAAAGCTAAATATCTATAAAACCACAAACAATAAAGAATGAAAACCAATTGCAAATTGTCTCAGAATATCACTCTCTACATTATACTAAAAGTTAACTCAAAGGTGAACAACCCCTTTAAAGCTTTTTACAGCTTAAAATGTAATGGGGCAAAACAACATTTGATCATTTCACTTCAAGAAAACTCACCTGTAAGTGTGAAGCTCTGTTTTGTTTATTGGTGTAGTCATTTGGGAAAGCCAGAACTAATAGGTGGCTATTCCAATCTATGCTGATTTTTCAGTAGACATTTTTAAATAACTCTTCACTGTGTTAATATGATCTATTTATGTGTTTACTACAGATGGAGGACATGACTTTAAACCTTGGGGATTTGGACCTGACCTCTGATGACCTCACTTTGGATACTGTTAGCAGTTAGTATCGGTTGCACATCTTCCTTTCATCTAGTTGATACATGTTAAACGAGTAGTTCACATTTAAATTAACATCAGTATAATGTAGACAAGAAGAAGGCAAATAAATAACAAATTAGGCGAGAAAAAAAACTTGAAAAAGGTTGCTAAGAAGAAGGCAAATAATTAAAAAAATAGAAATAAAAGTTGCTAAGAATAGACCATTCGATTGTATTAAATGGGTCATATTCAAAACAAGAATGTCCCAGTGCCTTATACCTCCATAAATAAAGAAGAAATTTGATGAGAAAGTTTGTGTTTCAGACTGCTTTATTGAAAATTTCACTAAAAACCCTGCCCATTTGTTTAATGTCCTACTGCCTCCTTTCCCACGCCATGCAGAGGATCAAGCAGCACGCCACACTATGAAATAGAAACCAAGCAGCATCCAGGCTGACCTGATGGAGAACGTAATTTGTCTTTGCTTGTGTGACTGCAGGGCTATGCAGTTAGGACATACCCACAACTCATTTGATACATGGATATGGTCAGGACTATAGGCAGCTCCAATAATGTGGTGATTTTTAAATAACATGATCATTTTTGTCCAAAGTGAAACCAACACCATATATTATTCATTTCCTACCAGATGAGGGAGATTTTCAGTTCTGCTATACATCTCCTTTAAAAGTTAAAGTAAAGGTGAACTGCTTCTTTAGACTTGTCTCTTATTTCTGTGTTTTCTTTATCGCTTTATCATATACACTGCAGCTGCAATATATGTTCTCTTGTCAATCATCATCACCACAGTCTATATAACTGCAGCGACATTTGTACATAGAACATATATTTTTTCATTGCATCATTTGTTCCTGCACTTTTCTCTCTTTCAGTTCATATTCAGGAGAATCTAGAAGATGCTCTTGTGCAGGAAGCTCTTAAAGCGGTGGGTACAGTGTGGATGCAAAATTCTTAAAAGAAATATACATCCAGTTCTTCATTAGTTTTCTATTCTATTTCTGCTAAGGATACACTGAATCCAGGATTCTTTTTCAGCAGGATTCAGCCAAATCCTTGTGTCTGGCTAAACTGAATCCTACTCCTTAAAATAACATGACTTTTTGTCACAAAAAGTCATGTTATTTTGTCTTTTCCCCTTTCCTGTTCCTGATTTGCATACGGAAATTTAGGATTCAGGTTCAGTTCGTATTTGGCCAATCTTTCATGAAGGATTCAGGGGTTTGGCCGAATTCTAAATAGTGGATTCGGTTCATCTCTAGTTTCTTTATATGTTCAGCAAGACATATGGGTATGTGTGCTGCAATATTTTCTAGCCAAAGCATCCAGTTAGACTTGTTTTATGAATTCCAGTTAAATCGTCGCTTTATCAATATTTTTTTAAAACTCATTTATTTATTAACTTAAAGGGAATGTCAACTCAAAGAATGTTTTCCTTGTAAAAGAAAACAATTCTAAGCAACTTTGCATTCTACATTTGTTACACAGTATTTAAGTTATTTGTATATTTATTGCTGTTGAAAGCAGTGTTTGTCCCTTTCTATTCTCTGCCCTGGTGGCTCAGACTGTTGATACAATGTAATGCAAGGCAGCTGATTAACAGACCTATCTTTGCTGGGGGACTATTACTTTTTAAACAATGTTGCAAAACTCTTAACTAGGAGGTAAGCAAATGCTGCCTTCAATAGCAATTGTTTTTACAAATAACTTTAAAAGAACAGAAAATTCTTAATAAATGTATAATGGAAAGTTGCTTAGAATTATCTATTCTTTTATTAGGAAAATGTTTATTTGGGGGTTGACTTGCCCTTTAAAGTTCAACCAGGACACTGGAAACCGGAAAAGCTGTTTTCAAACAAATACAATGTTGGAAAATTATATGAAATATAGTCCCATTTAGCACATCTTTTCCAGGCTAAATATGGCTGAGGAAGTGGGTGTCAGGTGCCATCCATACATTATCCTTTCTGTGTCCCTCTAAATCAGTGATGTTCAACTTCTTACACAAAATGTGCCATTTATGTCCCATACCACATGTGTGAAGACTGAATTGTAATAAAAATACAAAGAGGAAAGGGAAATATATGAAGTAACCCAGCACCACACAAAGGGAAAAGAAGTATTCCAAACAAACTCCACACTTTGTATGAGTTAAATTATATAATATATGTGACAATGTCCTATGGATAAACTCTGTGGAGCCTGCAGGCTCTTAAGTTGGACAGTCCTGCTTGAAATGATTTTGACATGGTAAGAGAGATGTTGCTTTTGAATTCAGTGCATCTCTGACCTGGGTACACACAGTAAGGCTGTGTAACTTTTCAGATTTTTTCATTTGATTATTATATTGTGCCACGTAAATGGCAAACAGGGCAAATTATTATTAGGTAAATAAAGATATTATTATCTTAGTGTCTGACTCCATCTTTCTTTCTTTGTCTCTCATCTGATTTCTCTCCCTCCTATTTAGGGTGTTGATCTGAGACAGTATTCTAAGCAAGTGGAAATGGAGTTACAGCAGATTGAACATGCTTCAATAAAAGACTGTATCCTTTAATAATAACAGTCAGGCTCTAAGGGGGCCCCTCTGAATATACCTACATATATGGTCCCCTAAAAATATGTATTTTCCTCAATCTGTGGTAGATATACAGGAGAGTCAGAACATCGCCTCTCTGCACAACCAAATCATAGCTTGTGATGCTATCCTGGAGGTAAGAGCCATAATGTTGTCCTGGGTGACTTCTTGTATTTTAAAACAGAATTTTATTCACTGTAAAATACAGCTATACTGCATGCTTCTGAGCATTGTAGTCCTTTCCAATCATCTTGGCAACCATTTGATTTTTTTTTTGCACGTATGTTTAGTTTCACATTGTTTGAAACACACTATATTCATTGCTAAATATCATATGCTTCACATTTTAGAGTTGCTTTGATGTGTTTTTTTGCAGCGTATGGGTCACATGCTGTGCAGTTTCCAGTCAGACCTTAGTTCGATCAGCTCAGAAATTCACACACTGCAAGAACAGTCTCTCGCTATGAACATTAAACTAAAAAATAGGCAGACCGTAAGGAGCGAGCTCAGCCAGCTGGTGGATGAACTGATTATTCCCAGCGCAATGATCAGGTAACTTTCACAGACTTTGGGCCTACTGCCCTTTTCTTCATTCGCACCAGTGATTATTAGTATGTCCCATAATTACGGACAACTCAATTGTGTATCTTTCAGTGTGATCCTTGATGTCCCAGTGACAGACCAACAGTTTGTGGAACAGTTGCATGAACTGAACAATAAGATAAATTATGTGAAGGAGCAATCATTCAGAGATACACAGGCCTGTGCTGATGTGCAAGAGACATTGCAGAAACTGAAGATAAAGGTGCTTGTGTAAATATCTGTAACACTGTGAAAATGCAAGCCTGAAAGGGTCAAGTAAAAAAAGTGCTATAACATTTTCCTAGGTTATTTTTCCCAACTACCTTGACAATTAATTAGTCCAATGCCTGAAAACATAAGATGGCCATTTAAATAGATAATCATCAGAACATTTTTGGTTTCCATACAGAGTAAAGGGGAATCTGACATTTTTTGGTATTGGTATTTGACCAAAGCTAAAAATTTTGATGTGTTGCATCCTAGTATTCTCCTGATACTGCTTCATTGATTTCAACTACTATCAACGGCTCTACTTCACTTCTTGTTTTTTCTGATATGCCATTTTCTCCTTCCAGGCTGTGGCTAAAGTCCGTGAGTTCATCCTGCAGAAGATCTACTCCTTCCGTAAACCTATGACAAATTACCAAATCCCCCAAAATGCTTTGCTGAAATACAGGTCAGTGCATCAAACCTCCATTTTATGATTTCTGCATCAATACTGTTTTGCTTAATGATGGGCTGCTTAAAAGGTCTGCTTGTACTAAACCTCTGTAAAATTAACTAAGCTGTTTTTTTTTCCTGCACTGTTACTTTTTTGTAAGCTGCTTTAAAAGGGGAACTCCACACAAACATAACTTAAGCATTTTGAAAAGTTAATTTCAAGCAACTTAGCAATACACATCAGTTAAAAAACAAACAGAATTTTCATTATTTTTAATGGTTTGGAATAGTTCCCTAAACCTAACCTCCTGCTTTCCTGCTGATTTGTCTGGCTTCTTTGCTGAGCTGGCTGACTACTGTTACTTTGTATTAGCAGACATCTGTCCTCAGCCTGTACCCACCATTCCCTCCACGTGATTTAAATAAGGATAGCAATGTCACAGTGCAATGCATTGTGGGTTATGTAGTTCCTGTATGCTGTCTGTAAGCTGTGGAGTTGTTACAATTTGTAACATCAGTGTTAAGTCCCTCCTTCCCTGCCAGAATTTCAAATGATGCAGAAAGAGAACTGTTAAACAGCTGGATTTGAGAATAGAAAATGGCATTTATTCATACTTTTTGAAGAAACATGTAACTGTGATGGGTATATTAGGGGTTTATTTGTTAATGGGCCTCTTTATCAAATTTTTGTTTGGAAGCCAGAGTTCCCCTTTAAAGAGCACTTCTACCGTATCACCTTCACAATATAAATAAGGATGTATTAAATGAAGTAATTGTCTTTTCTTTGGTCAGCAGGTTCTTTTTTCAGTTCCTTCTGGGAAATGAGCGTTCTGTGGCACAGGAGATTCAGGATGAATATGTAGAGACAATGAGCAAAGTCTATCTGTCCTATTTCAAATCATACACTAGTCGCCTCATGAAATTACAGGTAAGGAAAATATTTCAAGGCACACTGCTCTCTACCTGAATGTGTAAGAAGACAATTAAAGTAGGTCTGCATTTTCCTTTACTTTCTACAGTTTGTCCTCATTTTAGATCCTATCACTACTTACTTGCCTAATTTTTTTTACAATTTCATTTTCATTTGATTTAAGTATGAAGAAGTGGCAGAGAAGGATGATCTCATGGGGATTGAAGACACAGCAAAGAAAGATATCCTTTGTACCACCTTCATTCAGTTATTTATTAATTCATTTGTGGCTGATAGACTGTAAAATTGTCAGTAAGGTGTAAATGCGCTTCAACTTTAGACATTGTTTCAAAGAAGGTTGTCTTGTCTTTGGATCCCTGGTTTAACCTTCTGTCGGAGAATAATTCCAGGCACTTTGCCTAGTAAAAGCTTTTTGTATGTTATGGTGGCCATAAATGTTAAAGGACCAGTAACATAAAAAAACATTTTTTTAATTCCACTTGTGCTGCTCTTCAGAAAAGGCGATGATCCATTGTGCGGCACTCGATTGCCCTCCCTGGCAATCTCTGGCAAGGAAGGCCGGTAGGAAAAATCGAGCGCCACATGATGGATTGCCTTTTCTGAAGAGGAATGCAAGCGGAGTATCGGTAAGTTACTTCTTGATAAAAAAATTTGCAATTTTAAAGTTAAATATGTGTTGGTGGTTTTTTTCGTTATATACAGACTATTTTTTTTTTTTTAATTTTGATGTTACTGGTCCTTGATTTTTAAAAGATCTTTTCCTTATCGTAGGACCATGCTTATCTTGAAACAATCTTTTAAATGTACAATTTGTCCATCAAATAAACACATCATTTCAAGTGAGAGTCTTGTTAGATCTAGGAAAACTGTGGGTAGCCGTCTACTTGGCCCTGCAAACAATTGGACAATGGATACATTTCACTGTGACTGATGAAAATTTTTTAACCTGCCCGATCGATATTCTGACCAATGTCAGATGAAAAAAATCATTAGATGCACAATTGTTTGGTGCCAACTGACCCCGCAATAATTTGAGAGATTTGTCGAATCGTACAAAAATCAGTTGACAAGGAGAGAAAAATCTTAACATTTATGGTGAGCTTTAGGCTTTAACTGCACATTATGCTGTGTGTGTTGTAGGGGGCTAATTCTATTGTGTGTGTGTGTGTGTGTTCTTTCTGATAAATATACACTCTGTATAACATTGTCATATAAAGGCTGAACTTTAGCACAATAAGTAGTGTGGCCATACAGTTTCTTTAAAATAAAAGATGCATGCAACAGCACAGAATTGATTCTAGTACATACACATAACAGGTGTCTTCTATTAAAAAGTATTCCCACCCAGTAGAAGGAGAACCTGAAGGGCATATTGGTGATTAGCCCCTGCAGTTGAAAGCTTCTGAAATGCCATTCCTGAATCATTCTTTTGGCTAATTTCCTTAAATTAAACACGTTTTTTCTCAAAGCCAGCTCTCCGTAGCAAGAACACTGTGTTTACAGTCGGTAACAGAGCTGCAATCATCAGTCCAACTGAACTAGAAGGACCTATCATTGTTCCACACACAGCACAGAGGGGCGATATCCGGGTGAGATTACGAGCTATCAGCCTATAGATAGAAGGCGAGGGACACTGTGACCTCCTGTAATTCCTTAAATTATTAAGATATGTGAGCTAATAGAATGTATCAGTATCAGATGGAGTAACCAGATGCTACATTATATCTAATATAAGTAATTCTAAAACAACTGGACTTGCTGAGTAATTATTGAAGACGTTTCACTACTCATCCGAGCAGCTGGCACATTGTAACTCTTCAAAGAGGTGACATCTGAATTTGATTCTGCGTAGTTACTTGTCATGTGTCATGCAACTCCTAGACACAGGTGTTACTTGTGAGAGTTGAACCACCTGAGAGAGTTGCATGACACATTGGTAATCCCATCACAGTAACTACACAGAATCAAATTCAGATGTCACCTCTTTGAAGAGTTACAATGTGCCATTGTGATTGGATTAGTGGAAGAGTTTATATGACAATAACTTCCCATACCAGTCAGTTGAACTGAAGAAGCTGCTCGGATGAGTAGTGAAACCTCTTCGATAATTTCTTATATTAGATATACCATGACCTGGATGAATGAAAATATTCATAGTCATAGATGCTACATTGCCCCACATCAAAATATGTTTAACCACAAAACCATATGATAGATGCAAGGATGTTTTTGGCCCCAGTGCCACCTTAGACAGCCGGCATAATGGACCCACCGTCATCTGCACTTACATCTTTTGTGCCAACAGGGACACCGGAGTCTGGATTTCTAGTGCAGACTTCACTGGTAAATCTGCTCTGTGGAGGCTCAAAGCAGTTGCAAGGCTGTCCATATTGTATGTAATAAAAGCACAAGGAGAATAGATGCTGTATATCAGCTTTACTAAACTGTTGCCATTAAATTGTGAAGAATTGAGGCAATAATTCTTCTATGCAATGGTACTGCTTAAAGTTGCATTCCTTTAGGTTTAACTGTATTCTATAGAAAATACAAGTCAGCAGGAGGGGTAAAGCAAATATCTATTTAAAATATTCATGCTAAATGTTGGCATTCCATTATTTAATGATCCACTTTCTTTCTCTTCTTAATTTCCCAGTACCCTTTTGAGTCTTTATTTCGCAGTCAGCACTATGCACTCCTTGATAACAGTTGTCGAGAATTCCTCTTCTTGTCAGAGTTCTTTCTGGTGAATGGGGCAGCGGCTCAGGAGCTGTTTAACTCTGTAATGGGACGAAGCCTTACTATGTTCCTGGTGAGTGGCCACTGATCAACTAAAGATTTATTAGCAAGGACACAGAAAGGAAGAATAGATGGGAGCATTATTCAAAACAATGCTTCAATTGTAGTCGTATAGTACACAGCACAAGAACATAACACTGACAATAGTATATAATGATAAAAATCACCAGAAGCTGGTATTGAAGCCCATTTCTGTCCTATTTCTTTAGTTTTCCTTTAAATGGCTCCTATTCTCCAGATTTGGAAGCAGCTTTGGTCACTATTGTTGTCCCTGTGTTCTAATTCTCTAAACTCTGCTTCTAGTCCCTTGTTAATTGTGTTGCTGCTGAGCCACTGAGCGTATGAGTTGTGTAATATGCAGGGCACACGTGTTATCATTCTAAAATTTTGAAAAATAATCCAGTAGTCATTTTTGTCCTCCAAAATGACATAACTATTTGTAATGTAAACAATGATGGTCCATGTTACCTTTCACTTCCCATGTGTGTTTGTTCTACAGAAACACATTGATTCCTATGTATCAGACTGCTATGACAGCATTGCTATCTTCCTCTGTATTCACATTGTACTGAGATTCAAAGGAATTGCTCAGAGGAGAGACATCCCTGCTGTGGACAAGTAAGCAACCAATATATTTCTCGTACAGAAACAGTGAGAAATTTGGGGAAAAAAGTAGCTGGCACAGGCAGTCACACAGACATCACTGCATCTGTTTGTTTGTTCAGTGAATGCTTAGCTTGTAGACAAAATTGCTGGCTAGAGACTGTGCTGCTATATGGCCATAGTGAGTGAGTTGAGCGTAAGCTACAGCACCTCAATGGTTCACCCCAGTCTATAGGCTACTGGGCTTATTCTAGGGATCCAGATCTACACCCCTTGCATAAAGTACAGGGAAATGTTAATTACAACCTGCCATAGGGTACGAGAAGTACATGGTTAAAATGCAAAGACGCTTCTCAGTAGCTGAATGCTGGCGAATTGTCGCTAGAGTTACTTTGGCAGTACGAGCATTTCATAGCGAATTTTCACTAGTATTCATTTCTGCCTAGTGAAACTTTGTTAGTACTCTTACATTTAGGTCAATTTGAATAAGATGGATTCATAAAAGTTGTATGGACGTCATTATTAGAGTTGTTGGTGCAAATGCTTGAAGTGGCCACTTATTATTACAAATGTCCAATGAACCATAATAAAGACAAAAGCCATCCTCTAATGTCCTAGACACGAGCCCACCCTGAAACAAATGTGGTATGCCCCTCAAATGTCTGCCAACACAAAACAAAAATATTTAACAGTTAGGACTTTTCAAGGCAATCCTGCTTTAAAAAAGTAAACGTTGCCAGCGTTTTTTTCCAACTTTTATAAAATTCGGGCATACAGGATCTAATGTCACTGGTCTAAGGTGGCCAGGTAAACTCTGGTGAAAGAGGAAACGTTCAGCAAAATTCACAATTTAGTGAACTGGTGGAGTAATGACAATTCGCCAAAGCTAAAAGTCACCTGATAGAGCGCCAATGTATGCGAGCGACTGTTGCTACTGAATTGTCCTTCACAGGATTGTCGCTAGCAATGGCCACTTTGCCCTCTAGTAAAATTGCCCTTAGTATATTTGTGAAATGAAGTTTACCTGTTGGACAGGCACTGGATGGTCTAATTCATTCCACTGGTTATATTTCAGTTACAATGACTAACAAATGCCACCTCTTCTGTTCATAGTGATTATGTTTCTGATTGGTGTCATTATATTTCTGTATATGTTAAGGAGTCTAAATACTTTTATAATAGTTTCTTTATACGAGCTACAGTACAACATTATGCTTACTTGCTCTCTGCAAAAATATTCTGCAGGTACTGGGATGCCCTGCTGGACATGCTGTGGCCCAGGTTTCAACTTATCCTAGAATTAAACATTCAAAGTATTCGGAACACAGATCCACAAAGGCTGGGCACTGTTGATACAAGGCCACACTATGTAAGTGGAAAACATTTTAGTCAGGTTCTTGATTGTAAATATATTCTAATACAACTTACTATGCAGAAGTTGCCCTTTTTCCATTTTGTTTCTCTAATCAGAAATGTAAGCAATAGAGCAGAGGGCCCATGCCTCTTGCAAAATGTTTTTTTTTGGGCCCCTCTGACTATGCATACATTGCATATCACCTGCACCCCCCCCCCCAAACAGGCCCCCAGGTTTAGATCCTCTGTTGTTCACTACAATGCAATACAAGTCTTATGTTATAGGAGATGTGCAACCTCCTCAGAAACACTTTTTTACTGGTGGTGAATATTCAAAGAAAGTCTATTCAGTTCTCCTGCTCCCACAGGGGGTGCAGTCCCAGTGCAAGTCACACCCCTGGTATTTAGGCCACTGATAGGAGAAAGACCTTTAATATACAAAAGGCATTCAAATATTCCTCTATGTATAGACCATGGTTTGCATATCGGTGACACTGCATGCTCATGGTCTTTGGTCCACTTGAGAAGTTAAGCTTAGGTATTGCCAGAAATCATTAAAACATTAGCAGACAGTGGGGGTCATTTATCAACACTGGGCAAATTTGCCAAGGGGCAGTAACCCGTGGCAACCAATCAGATTGCTGCATTTTATTTTTTTACTTGCAGCTGGCTTTAAAAAGCTAATCAATGATTGGTTGCTAGGGGGAAATTTGCCCAATCTTGATAATTGAGCTCCAGTGACTTGATGTTTCTTCTAGAACTTGATGCTTCTGGGCTAATAACTAATAAATTATGCTGTATTCTATAATGCGTTCTTCTCAAGTAACTACTGGCAGCCCAAAGCATATGCTGTGAATCCGCAAGAAAAAAACAGGTGGGGAACAGATCCTTACTACTGAAGGGCAGTGGTTGCCTTAGGCTGGTACAGATTTCCAAAACTTGAGTTTTCTATATTTTATATGAAAGCATTGAGTTAGCTACATTGTAAGCCAGCCGCTAATGATTACAGGGCATTCGCCTAACTTAGTAACAGAGTTCTACCTTAGAATGACATTACATGCATGTCCAAGAAATAAGGTACAACCATTTTTTTTTCTTTTAGATAACCCGTCGTTATGCAGAATTTTCCTCAGCCATCGTTAGCATAAACCAGACCTTTCCAAATGAGAAGACAAATGCCCTGCTGGGCCAGTTACAGGTACTTACTTTATCTGAAGTGAATTATTATGTGGAGTTTATCCAATCTAAACATATTTCCCACCCCACCCAGTATATGACAGCTTAATTAGATGCAACAAAGTTCATTTGTTCTTTCTGTCAAATTGAAGTGTAAGTAGAAAAGCGGCAATTAAGTTTCTTTTCTTAAATTTAGTTTTTTGAGGACTGGTTGGGGACCGTGTACCTAAGGAGGTGTTCTTCAGTAGTGCTAACTTATATAGTTGGTCATGTCACCTGAAGAGATATTTTCATGTATCATGGAGTGTATCACTTTTTGAAAATCTCCTTGTTTTTGTACGCTATGTATAGGTCATATCAGTTTACACAAAAGCTCCTTAAATTCTGGAGTTTTCAGTGCCCAAGCGTATGTGTGGGTATAGTGCTCTTAATGTGACTTGTGTTGGTAGAGAAACAGACGTTTCTAACTTTTTACTATCTTAACTAATAGTAACATTTCCTTTTGGCTTTCTTTTAGGTAGAGGTGGAGAATTTTGTCCTTAGAATGGCAGCAGAGTTCTCCTCAAGAAAAGAACAGCTGATTTTCTTAATAAACAACTATGATATGATGCTCGGTGTCCTTATGGTGAGTCCACCTTAATTCTGTCCTCAAGACACCCTAACTGTTCTCACAGCAGCAACTACAGGTGCAGGACCTATTCTCCAGAATGCTAGGGCCCTGAGGCTTTCTGGATAATGGATCTTTCCATAATTTGGATCTTCATTCCTTATGTCTACTAGAAAATCATGTAAACATTAAATAAAGCCAATAGGCTGCTTTTGCTTCCAACAAGGATTAATCATATCTTAGTTGGGATCAAGTACAGCGTACTCTTTTAAAATTACAGAGAAAACTAAAATGTGGATTATTTGCATATATTGGGGTCTATATGAGATGTCCCTAATTCGGAGTTTCTGGACAACAGGTTTCCAGATAATGAATCCCATACCTGTATAAATCTGCCAGTGTTGATCCAACTATGGTGCTTTACAGATATCTGCAAACACATTGACCATTTCACATACAGGAAGGTGTAACAATATGAGTTTTCACATTTCCTATTGTTGATTGTCTGCAGTTTGAATAGAGCCATTTCCAATTCAAGTTTGGTTTCATACAGAATAAATTAAAAACACCCTCACATTAGTCAGCCATGTCTAACAAGTTAGTGGCAGGAATAGGTCTGTGACATACTAGCAGCCAGATCAGTAGTTCGGATCATTTATGCTGTCACTGACTTCCCTAGGAACGAGCATCCTCTGACAGCAAAGAAGTGGAAAGTTTCCAACAGTTGCTGACTGCTCGAACACAGGTTTGTGCCATCTAATTTTTTTTTTCTTATATACTGCTACCTTCTACTCCATGTATTTCATATTGATAATTGATTTTGTTCTTCCACTGTTTAAAATCCCAGGAGTTTATTGAAGAGATACTTGCTCCATCATTTGGAGGAATGATAGCCTTTGTCAAAGAGTCAGAATCTCTAATTGAGAAGGGACAGCAGGAACGACTTAGAAGTGAAGAGGGTAAAGGATATTTACATAAAAAAAAAAAAATTCTGTTTTTATTGTTACACACTGAGTAAGTAATTGTCTGAATTTGTTGTAGCACGTGTTGCCCAGCTAGTGCGGGGGTTCTCATCAACATGGAAACAAGCAGTGGAGAATCTGAGTCAGGATGTTATGAGGTCATTTACCAACTTTAAGAATGGAACTAGCATCATACAAGTAAGGGGGGGGGGTATGTCATTAGAGTGACATTTAATCAGGGCTCTCCCTTATATTAACGCTTTTTATTTTTACAGGGTGCACTAACACAGCTGATCCAGTATTATCACCGGTTTCATAAGATACTCTCCCAGCCGCCTCTCAGGAATCTGCCTGTATGCTCAGAATTAATCAACCTGCATCATCTCATGGTTGAGCTCAAAAAACATAAGCCTAATTTCTGAACCCAAAGTCTGCCTTCCTCCACAGGAATGGGACATGATACAATTGGTTCAGAAAGCTGTAGGTGAAACACTGAGATGCATCAAATGATGTAAACCAAGATGTAACATGTTAGGTCAGTGGAAGACTGTGTTGTTACAGTCCATACTTTGTCTTGCAGTTTTGAATTTTTAGCAAGAAAAAAGCACTTTAGCTCTCTAGATGTTGTGTCCGTAAGCTTTCTGTACCACAGGTGAACATGTGACTCCACAAAATCTTTAAGGTTTTAAATAAGGTTTTAGGGAGAATTCAACCCTACATTTAAAAAAAACCCTATCCTCATCCCAACAAAGACCCCCCTCCTCCTCCCCCAGAATAAGTGATAACCCAGGCAAATGCACCTAAATCCATACTTACCCTTCCATGCAGATTCAGGCATCCGACTTCACTGGCGCCATCTTCAGCCGCTTCGGTAATCTTAATAATGAGACCAGTGTTTTGGCGCATGCGCAGGTCGGGCAATCTCCCACTTCGCAACAACATGCACCGAAACGCACGAAAATTGCAGAAGCACCGGTCTCATTCTGAAGATTATCGAAGCGGCTGAAGATGGCGCCCATGAACTCCAATGGCTGACCCTGCACCAAGGGGTAAATAAAACATTACTGGCATTTGCCTGGGGTAACACTTAGGCTGATGGGAGGAGGGTCTTGGTGGGTATGGGGGTCCTTTGATAACACACAAACCGTAAAGATCGACACACACATCTTTGTTTTAAATTATCCAAACAGTTAAAGTAAGACTAGATACAAACCATTATTAAAAGCCACATTTACTAAAATGTTACAAAAGAAACATTTGCTCTGTCTAAAGAGCAATTAACATACAATACAAAGATTTAGAGAGTTTCCTCCATCACTAACATTTAAGTGCAAGTAAGGCTTACGAGAAACAACTGTGACCCCATTCTATAGCTGTTTGAGATGGTTCCAATAAGCCTTTAAAGACACAGGGCTTGCCAGTCCAATGTGTATGTTGCAAGGAAGAGTCTTGCAGACTCCTCGAATACAGAAACTAAATGGTGTTTTCACTACACTGGAATGTTACACGCAAGTTCTCCAATACCCACTATGGCTACAAACTAAAGACTATTTAGATCTCTTCCCCACTCTCTTTTTAAAACATTTAGCCACCCTGACTGGTACATGTATGAGTCCCCATACCTGATGTCATTCTTTTAAAAGGGGTTATTAAAGGGGCAGTACTATCCTTTGTTCAACATGAATGCAATGTATAGGGCTTATGTCTTTTGTTTTTAATATGTTTTTGTTCCCTGTGCTATATAGAGAAACTGAAGCTAATCCATGCTTGGTTCTTGTGAGGCAGTTGATCAGATTTCCACTGTACAAACCCCTACCTGACTCACTTTACTGTTTTGTTAGGAGTTCAGTTTGCAGGGGATTATCTGTGCACTGGTAATCTAATGATATACCCTGAAAAACAAACAAACATGGAGCATCTTAAATTTTCCTGTTGAGGTGAATGACAAGGATAATAAAAACCATGCTATTTTTGTGCATAAAACAAAAGGCAAATAGTATGTTTAACAAAAGCGCTATTCTTTGAAATCATATTAAACAAGGGGGATACTGCCTGTTAAACCAAAGTGGGGAAGGAGAACGTTCGAGGAACGTTTAGTAAACACCCAGCAAGATTCATGGCATATACCAATATTTCATTTGAAAAATATTATAAATATTCAAAGAAAGCAGAAGAAACAATGGAAGTAATATTGCATCCTGAATGTACTCCCAGGCAGTAAATTACATTGACTCACCCCCAAAAAATGTTTCTGGCTGAACATTTAAATGTACTGTGTATATATTAATATTATGGGGTACAATGGGGTAAAACTAATAAACATTATTATAAATGACTGGGTACAAAAAGTTATCCTTGAAATTTGGGTAGAGTTGCATGAAGAGCCTGGTGTATTAGACTTGTCACTGCAAAGCTGACCATTAAGGCTGGAGCTGCCACTCTTCCACTTAATTCCTTCTCAGACCTGTGCTCCTTCCACTTGTTGCAGATATCTGGGTAGTATCCTATAGGCATTCACATGCAGTTCCTTTCAGTGTGCTTACAGAATGTGTTTATTTCGTCCCTCTCAAGTTCTGTATAAGAGTCCGTTTCAGATGTGGGGCTATGCAATGAAAGGCCACTGCTGCCTGCTTAGGGACAGAAGTTAACTTTCCATCTTTTAGGGTACTCCTTTAGTTGAAGGGAGACAGCTGCTGAAGTCTCTATTAGGAGTTGAGGAAAAGAAAGCAGCCTCACCTCTCCATAACCGGTAGATTCCCTGTGGAATGCTTGGCACAAGCATATAATGCAAAAGTCATACAGGCTGCAGCATCATTAATGTGAGTGTTTTCATCCATTTCAGACTATTTCTGCTCTTTGGTTGGAGCATAATAAAGCTCAAGTGGTTTGCTCACCTTCCAATACTTTTCATTCACCAGCTCAAGTGTTAAGGAGCCATTCAGTGTCTGATTAAAAACAAAACAAAAAAGGCCGAAATACACATTAATGTATAAATAACTATCCATGATTTCCAACATTTGTTTTCACAAAGTAGTAGTAAAATAACAGCTGTCATGATACATTTATAAGAGAAAACAAGCTGAACTCAGTGTGGAATTCTGGCAATACACACAACAAATGATCTTGGTGTGTGAACCTGCCAATTACTATCTAATCCAGCTCTGGAGTCAAATCAAGGTTTCAAAGTTTTTATCTAGTAGAACACTGGTCGGTTTTCCATACCTTCATATAATCTGGCACATGCAGCTGGAATTAACGAGGAACTATCGCAAAAATGAATATAAGCATCACACTAAAATAAGTTTATCTTCACTATACATCTCTCAGCATCTGTTTCTCTTCATTCTGTATTTATGCAGCAGTCGGGTGTCAGATATTCATTGTTGGTTAAATCCAATATATCTTATAGGGGGGTTTATAACATGTATTAGAGCTCATTCAAATAACTGATTCCAGTACAAACAAAATCTAACAGAATAACTGCCTTTTGTACAAATTCTGCATGTAGAGACATGAGGTCTGCTGGTTTTAATAGAGTGAGTTCTAATTCATCTTTTAGGCAAAAAGAGCCCCCCTATAAGATATATTGGATCTAACGGTCATTAAATATCTGACACCCAACTCCTGCATTACGTGAGAATGAAGAGAAACAGATGCTGAGAGAGGAATAGTGAAGATAAACTTGATTGTTTCAGAAATGGCGCAGAATATTTAATTGACTATATTAAAGGGCAAGGAAAGGCAAAGAAATAATCACTTTTACTTTCTTTAATGAAAAAGAAATCTATCTCCAATATACTTTAATTAAAAAATGTGTTCCATTTTTATAAGAAACCTGACTGTATGCAGTGAAATTCTCCCTTCATTTACTGCTGAGGATAGGAATTGTTCATACTTATGAACAGCAGGGGGAGCCCCTGCCTTACTTACAGCCATGCAGAACTCAAACAGCTTTGTTTTTTGATCATTTATGACGATCCCTAAGCAGCACAGACCACACTGAGCATGTGCAGTGCCAGTGTCAGACAAAGATGTATAACAAAGTTACAAGATGACAGCCCCCTGTGGCCAACTTTGAAAGCATAAATCATTTGTTTGATTAGGCTTGTGGTGCAGTAAGTTCATGTTTATGTTTAGTTTACAAAATACACCATTTCTAGCCCTATTTTATTTTACACTTTCCTTGTCCTTTAAGAAAGTTTCCTATGCTGAAGCTTCATTCCCTTTAAAAACCAACGGAAGTGAACTCTGGCCTATTGATTCCAGGTTTCTTTTATTCCTACACTTTGTTTAAAAGTTATAGAAGCAGTCTGGTTTGTTTGTATTCCTTTGTAAAGTTTGGTGTGACAATCTGTGTTGCAGGCCAATCTTAGACATGAAGGATTAGTTTTAGGGCTAAATGATCAGATATTAAACAATGTGGCCATATCTGGGCAACTAGGGCCACCTTCACACTGCACTCCAAATACAACAATTTGGATTAGGCAAGGCCAATTATAAGCCACTTTTCAAAGGGTCTTCATTATTTTTATGTTGCCTTTTTTTCTTCAGACTATTTCCAGCTTTCAAATGGGGGTCACTGACCCCATCCAAAAAACAAATGCTCTGCAAGGCTATAAATGTATTATAAGTGCTACATTTTATTACTTCTCTTTCTATTCAGGGCCATTCATATCCTATTCATACTCCAGTCTCTTAATTGAATCAATGCTTGGTTGCTAGGGTAATTTGGACCCTAGCAACCACATTGGTGAAATTGCAAACTACAGCCTATTTAACTAGTTTTTATTTTTACACTGAACTGTTCCTTTAAATATGTAATCAGAGGGATATGTCAATCAGAGGGACATTTTATTTTTTCATACAAGGTGTCCTAAACAGTTACAAATGCAGATAAATAGATGTTACATATATACTCACAGTATACTGTCCACCTGCAGCCCCTGTGCAGATGTAGATGGTGTATTGTTTCTCGCTAACTTCTCCCAGTGTTACACCTTCTGGTTCTCCACGGAGAGCCTCCTCCTCCAGAGCAATGCGCAAGGCTAGATATTTTGATAGGTGATCAACTGTGGCATTTGCTGTAGTCTTTACATACCTGAGGAATAGTAAGGTCATAAGAATTGGAGAGCGATTTTAATGAAACTCCTGCAAGACACGACCCTGGTAGGAAAACATAACATTAGCTTATTAATAATTCCTTTACTCATTAAGCAATTGGTGTTCTCTTTATCCTTTTCTGGAAACATTATTACCTAGCATTGTCCTAGCTTTTAACATACTGATGACTTTTTTTTTTAAGTAATTTGATTCAGATGCATTCTTACCTAGTCTGACTATAACCATCTTTTTCCACTAGTAGGGGGTGTGCCCTGAAAACCAGCTCAATCTCACTACCGGTCTCTCCTCCACCTGGAGGACCAGGGCTCCTTACTCCACCTTCATGTGAAAGATCGGGTTCTGCTCCAGAATCTTCAGAGGCTCGAGATCGTTTGCGACTGGGCCCTGCTTCCTGATTACTGTGCACTGATGGGTTGCTGACATGTGAGCGGCTGTCACAGTTGTCTTCCCCCCCACTAAATGTTGTGTTGTCTGATTCATGCTGGTGTTTACGAACTCGTTGTGCTCTGGTAATAGGAAATGTTTTTTAAAAAATCAAGTTATTCTGCAGATGCAATAATCAACTCAATCAGTTAATAAATCCTTGGCTGACAAGAGTTGCAAAATTATAGGTAAAATCTACTATTAAGAGAAATCCATTATTCAGAAAGCTCTCAAATATGGCATTGCCATTCCCCTTGATGTTCTATTGAAACAAATCTTCATTTTGAACTCATTTGCTTTTTGAGAAAAAGAAGTTACCTTCAAGGGCATGACTACAGAGGAAGCAGACCCTGCAACCACTGGAAGGCCAAAGAGGCATATATTTATGAAAAAGGTTTTACTCCTGAAGGTCAGGTGGGCCCAAACATGTTTTCCTGGGAGTCCCACTATCTTCTAGTTAGCCACACTGATTAACTTGTACTTATTTTGCCATGGGAAGAATTTTGGTACAACAAAATGTTTGTTTTATTAAAGGGACTGTTCACAATCCAAACACTTTTCTTCAGTTGAGTTTTTTTCAAACGATTCACCGGATATCAAAGACTTTTTTTAATTGCTTTCCATCTTTATTTATTATTGTTTTTCCAAAATTTAAGTTTAATGTTTGTGTCTCTGGTGTTTCAGTCTGGCAGCTCAGTGATCCAGGAGCATCTGACCGGTTATAATTTTGCTACATTCAGTTGTTACATTTCTCAACAATATCCTTGTACTAGCAACAATTATATCAATACTAACAGCTGCCAGTAATGTGCTCAGTAAGAACAAGGATACCAGATGTATCAACTAGATGTTTCAGTTTAGCACAGTTAAAGCAGCAGTTCCCAACCTTGTTTGGCCCAGGGACCGGTGTAAAGGCAATGGTCTGGGGGGCAGCGTCCACTGCGCGTTCAATTAGGGCGTGCTGGTGTCCAATTTAGGCGCGCAATGTTAATTCCTGGCTAGACTTGGCAGCCCAGTTCAGGAATTCTGGGCCACGGCCAGGCAGTTGGGGACCCTTGAGTTAAAGGGTCTGCAAATCCTCCCTCCCAGAACTGCTTTAGAATGTGAAAAATTAAACTAGAAAAACAATCACAAATAGAAAAACTAATTGTTTCTGCTGAACTATCTGAAAACAACTAATCTGAAAAAGGTGTTTGAAGGTGATCAACCCTTTTAATGGGCAATAAACACCTATGTACACCTTTAACATGAGTTTAAAAAAAATTTGTTTAAAAGAAAAACTTATTTTTCTGCTACATTACCTAATGGTAATAATGACTAATTGTCTTTAACTTTATTTCCTTCTTCTCTCTCTTCCCTCCCCTCCCTGTAAAGCAGGATAATAAATTGAAATAATGAGGTCTTTATAAAAAAAAAAAGTCCCTTCCTTCTCCCAGTTCACCTTGTGTCAGTATTCAGTATACAGAATGTCAGTGTCAGTATACAGAACATCTCCTATTCCCATAGTTGCCTGCAAGAACTAATGTAATGTAGACCGTTAAAGGTTATAATTTGTATTTGATCTGTTTATGGTAAGAAATAACAATTAAAGTAGATACTTCTTAAAATAATAGGTAGAAATAACAGTGTTCAGAATTACTATGCATTTAGCTCATGTGGCTCAAATCCAAACATCCAATACCTGAATCCATGTTTATATGTAAAGGTCTTATATTTTCTGCCTTTTAACATATGAAGGTATACAGCACTACTCCTAGGTCCAGGCAAGTAATTTATCAGCTCCAACTACAGTACCTGTGCATAGCTTGCATTTTCAGTCCTTCTTCAATGCTGCTGCTTAGTGCCTGCTGGTTATGTAGACGGCTTAGCTTTGCCAGGACACGATCTTGGTGTGCCTCATACTCATCTCTGCTTGGGTAAATTTTGGAAATCAGTGCATCAAAATTTGGGTCAGGACGAAGAGAGCGTTTTGAGACCAGCTTCTTCCGGCATGTAGGACATTCTTTGTTCCTAAAAGTGCAGAACCAAAATTCTAATATTAGGAAACAATGAAATACATGTACATAAATGTATTTAGCAAAAGCCAAAATACAAAAGTTAATAATGTGAAAGTATGGAGTTGCTGCTACTTTTCAATACATCAGCTGCCAATGCACTAGACAACATGGTCATGGGCTGATGAAAGTTTCAAACCTGCCTGACTGTCAAAATGACTGATAACTATAGTAAGTAAATATCAGACAGCACACTGACATGTACAAAAAAAAATAAAAAATACCAAGAATGCAACCAAGGTATTCAGTTTAACAGAATCCATGTCTGCCAGCTCAGTAACTAAAAAGAATACTATGGATTTGGAACACCATACCTCACTTTTAAGGTAAAGGAAAAACCAAACCCTAGAATGAATAATCCAACAACAGATAGTTTATAAAAAGTGGCCTATTAAAGATTCTTACCAAACTGGAATATATCAGTAAATATTGCCCTTTTTTATCTTTTACCTTGAGCTGCCATTATGTGATGGTCTATGCACTTTTTCAGAGATCACTTGACAGGAAATAATGCAGCTCTAAATGTAATAAAGTGTGGGAGTAAAAGACAGAACTTTTTCAATTTCTTGGCTGATGGGCATTAAAGGACAAGGAAAGTGTAAAATAGAATAGGGCTAGAAATGCTGTATTTTGTATACTAAACATAAACATGAACTTACTGCACCACAAGCCTAATCAAACAAATGATTGATGCTTTCAAAGTTGGCCACAGTGGGCTGTCATCTTGTGACTTTGTTATACATCTTTGTCTGACACTGGCACTGCACATGCTCAGTGTGGTCTGTGCTGCTTAGGGATCGTCATAAATGATCAAAAAACAAAGCTGTTTGAGTTCTGCATGGCTGTAAGTAAGGCAGGGGCTCCCCCTGCTGTTCATAAGTATGAACAATTCCTATCCTCAGCAGTAAATGAAGGGGGAATTTCACTGCATACAGTCAGGTTTCTTATAAAAATTGTACACATATATAGTATATTGGAGATAGATTTCTTTTTCATCAAAGAAAGTAAAAATGTGATTTATTTTCTTTGCCTTTCCTTGCCCTTTAACATGTATTTGTGTGTGTGCCCTTGGTTTGTGTGTATGCATTGTTTCCCAGAGGTGGCCCATTGTACTTAAAATGTAATTTTTTGGCAGCTATTCTAATCATTATAATGCCCAGACAAACACTGACCCACTTCGTAGAGCTGTGACAATGCAGTCTGAGCAGAATCTGTGGAGACATTCCTTGGTGGTCATTGTGTTCTTTAACATGTCAAGGCAGATGGGACACATGAGCTCGCTGTGAAGACTGCGTGGAGACACTGCAATCTCAGTTCCATCCATAATAGCCTCCTAAAAGAAATCAATATTGGCAAGAATTTTGTAGTTAAAAGCTTGTCACGTGGTTACAGGAGATAAAGCCTTAGCCACTAGAAGGAGAGAGCAGGACTTTGTATTACTACAGAGGCAGAAAAAAAAGTGCATTTGATATAAAAGGTATAAACAAACACTTTAAAGGGGTTGTTCACCTTCAATGTCCAAAG
>CM044446.1:50947858-50959588 GCA_024363595.1 Xenopus borealis | reverse complement strand
TCATCTACACAGCTTACATACTGCCCAACAGCTACACTTGTCCTAAACCGGATCGCTACTTACAGGTCCCGCAAAACTGTTTACAGGCTTCTAACCTGTCTTGCAGAAAATCCCGACGCCGCAAGTCTCATCACGCGAGAATGACGTCGCGACTACAAGTTAGTGCAGTGACGCGCACATAGCCGCCTTGTGGCAGTGATATGGTAGAGTCTCCCCCTGCCACAATGTGAAGCTGTTGGCAATTCACCGTATCTCCTTTCAAAATCTCTTTTCCCTGTTTTTACCTCCTTGTCAAAGAAAAAAAAGAGGAAAAATAAACCTTTTCTATCCTGTCAGTTTCTTGCCATGCCCTCCACCTCAGCTTCCAATTTCCTTAGTTAGAAGACATTTCTGCCAGGGAACTAAGTTTCTACCAATTTCATTCAAAAAGAGAGGTTTTGCTAAGTTTCTACCAATTTCATTGAAAAAGAGAGAGGTTTTATGAAAACTTGGCCCAAGTGAAATTCCCATTATTTAATCCAGGTTTAGTGAACTTTATATCAGTTACAGTAACATTCTTACACACAGCTATGAGATAGTAAGACTTAAAACATTGTAAAAACTGTTTCTGCTTATATAATACCTTAAAGAAAATTCAAAGCTGTAATTTATATCCCCTTCCCCCTTCCCTAAATAGACCCCCTCCCTCTGGCCTGCCTGGTACCCTGGGCAATTGCCCCTAACCTGTAGTGACCAGCGTCTTGGAGTAATCTTCCGGTGCGGAGCCACTGTGCATACGCAGAAACTCATGAAAATTTCAGAAAAAAACAAGCGTAAATTTCCGTGACTTTCTGCGCACACACAGTAGCTTGGCACTCGAAGATTACTCCAACTGTGCACGCACCCAAAACGCTGCTCACTACAGGATGAAGCCTGAAGGAGAGAAGAGGGCTGTAGTGAACTCCGCTGGACAGGACCTGCATGGAGGGGTAAGTAGAAAGTTTGGGGCGTTTGCCCAGGATACCTAGGGTTGCCACCTGGCCAGTATTTTACCGGCGTGGCCGGTATTTTTGATGGTTCATCCCAATGTTATTAATAGTAAAAAAAGATAAATATATAGGAAGACCGGTATTTTTTTCCAAGAAAAGGTGGCAACCCTAAGGGTACCAGGTAGGCCAGAGGGAGGGGGTCTATTTAGGGTAGGCCGGGAAGGGGGGTATTAATTACAGGTTGAATTCTCCTTGAAAGGAAAATTCAAACCCCCATATAATAAAACCTACTACCCACCAGTCTACATAGTCCCCCCTCCCTGCATAGGTGATAATTCAATTAACTGCCCCATATTCAGTCATTACCCCTCGCTACAGTGTACGCACAGCGGAGCTCATAGTCGTCATCTTCTTCTCTTCGTTGATCGTCGGAAAAAGGGATTTATACGATCAATTCTTTTATAGTAGGCCCAAACTATCAGTGCAGACATATGTCCAGGTTCACCTCTGGAGGCAGGACAGAAGAGTTGGTCTCTTGGCCTCTCCCTCAGGCTATATAGGCTGGCTCCACCTCTGTTCTCCAGTTTGGTTATAAAGCTTGGTGACGTGATGAGGAGACAGAAGTATGAAGGAAGGTCAAGAGACAATAGTAGGAATATTTAGATAGTGAGATTGAGAGGAAAGTGTCCTTTCACCCATACTAGATCAGCCTGGGTGGGACTAAGTGGGACAGTTCGGGCCTACTAGAAAAGAATTTATCTTAAGTATAAATCCCTTTTTCTCTAGTCGGCCCTCCTGTCAGTGCAGACGTATGGGACATTCCAAAGCTGTCCCGTAATAATTTGGGTGTGTATTGTAATGTCTGATTTAATCCCACGATCCCATTAAGTAAGTTTGTCTGCAACTGCCACCTGTAAAACTTTACGGCCAAACACGGCCGGCGTGGAAGGAAAAAGTGTAAATGGTAGAACTTGATCAAAGAGTTGGGTGAGGTCCAAGTGGCTGCTTTGCAGATTTGCTCTGCAGTAGCTAAGTTCTGGAGAGCCCAAGAGGTACTTTGTGCCCTTGTAAAGTGAGCTACCACTCGGAATGGCTTCTGTTTGTGGCTGAGAATGTAGGCTTGGTTGATTGTCTCTACTAGCACTAGTTCGTTTGGACACGGTTAAGCCTTTGTGTGCCGGAGAGTATGAGACCATAAGTGCATCTGATAGTTGAAATTTGCATGTTCTTTTCTTGTAGATTTTAATTGCTTGTACAACATCCAGCTTGTTTAGTTGTTTTTCCTTGTTATTAGCAGGATTAGGGCAGAAGGATGGAATAACAATATCCTGATTGATATGGAAAGCGGACACTACTTTTGGAAGAAAACTCGGAACTGTCCTAAAGACTACTTTGTTGTTATGGACGACTAGCCACGGCTCTGCATGGGATAATGCCTCTATCTCTGACACATAAGAAAGGCCACCTTTAGGGTCAGCCATTTCAGATGACAGGTACAGTATGCAGAGGTTCAAAAGGTTCGTTTTGTAGAGCTGATAGTACTACTGTTAGGTCCTATGACAGTGTAGGGCTCCTAGAAGGAGGTCTGATTTTCAAGGCTCCTTGCAAAAATTGCTGAATGTCAGGTTGTTCTGCCCATTTGAATTGGAATAGTAGATTTGTGCTTTTAGTGTGCTTAGTGCCAATACTTTGCAAAAGCCCGAGGCCAGGAAGTCAGTAATGAACTGTGGTGTGCTGTTTTCCCAGGTCTGTTGCGTATCTGAGCACAAGTTCAGAAATGTTCTCCAGACCTTGTAGTAGGCTCTGGTGGTGGACTCCTTACGCGTCCTGAGGAGAACATCTATTGCCGTTGAGGAAAATCCTCTCTGGGCCCACAACAGGGTTTCAAGTGACTGGCCATCAAACGTAACATGGTCAGATTGTGATGTTGAGCTGGCCCTTGCATTAGTAGGTCTGACCGCAGAGTAAGTCTCCAAGTTTTTGAGATTGACATGTTGACCAGATCTGTATACCAAAGTCTGTTGTCCCAACCCGGTGCAATCAGTATTGTGGTCACCCTTTCCTGTTTGATGATCCTGGGTAGTATTGGTAGTAGTGGAAAGGCGTACACCTTGTGAAAGTTCCAGCGTATCACTAGAGCGTCTGTGAACACTGCGTTTGGATCTTTGGTTCTGGAGCAATAACAAGGGTCTTTGTACTTGTGCGTGGATGCCAAGATGTCTATGTCTGGCATCCCCCATTTGGTTGTTATTTGGGGGAATATCTCTTGATGTAAACTCCATTCTCCTTGGTCGATTGTTTCTCTGCTGAGGAAGTCTGCTTCCCAATTGAGTACACTGAGTATATACACTGCCGAGATGGCTGGGACATGGTTCTCTGCCTACGTCAGGATTTCTGAGGCCTCTAGCATGGCCAACTTTCTGCAGGTACCCCCTTGCTTGTTGATATAGGCCACTGCTGTGGCGCTGTCCGAATAAACTCTGACTGGGAAGGTACAAAGTAGGTTGGACCAGCCTTGAAGAGCCAGCAGTATCGCCAATAGTTCCAGTATATTGCAATTGGGATTCTTGTGGAGTCCAGCAACCTTGTAGTGTGTGGTTGTTGTGATGATTCTATTGCCTGGTTTAAGGTATGTTGTCTGTGCGGGGGTACCACTGATGGAATGAAACGCTTTGGTGGGGATTTTGTGAAATGTATTCTGTAGCTGTGTTCGATAATCTGTACCCAACTGTGTGTCTCCCAGTAGGAAAGGAATCTACTTTTTTTTTTTATTATTTTGCACAGCCTATTTTCCCAGTTTTTATTTTTATACTGAACAATTCCTTAAATACTGTGGGTAATTGAAAAGAAATGACAGCAGATATTAAGTCCTGTTAAACAAAATAAAATAATTGAAGCGGTTCACAAACTATTCCTAACAAAATGTTTATAAAGGTTTGTATATACACCTTCTAATGCAGCACACACTAATAAGCATGTATAATCATGAACATTGTATGGGATCCGTTATCCAGAATGTTCTGAATTATGGAAAAACAATCTCCTATAGACTCCACTATATCCAAATTTTTTAAAATAATTTCCTTTTTCTCTGTAATAACAAAGTAGTACCTTGTACTTGATCCAAACTGAATTATAATTATTCCTTATTGGAAGCAAAACCTGCCTCTTGGGTACATGATTTTCTAATAGACTTAAGGTATGGAGATCCGAATTACAGGAAATTTTTATCCAGAAAACACAGATCCCAAGCATTCTGGTTAACAGGTCTCATTATGTGTATATATGCACTGTTGCTTTGTTTAGCATCGTTTTTACAAAGCAGCTCAGCCTTCGGATAAGCTTCTCACAGACAATGACATAATGCAACATATGAACAATGCATACCAGTGCTACTGTAATTCCACACAACTCTGTTACCTATACAACTGCAGATTGGGAATTCTTACACCCCAGCCAGAGCAGAGCATATATTCGTAGGATATATGTAATAATATAGTTCTCATACCCCTTCCTCACAGCAAACACGCCCTTTTCCTGTACCCTGCCACTTCCAATTTACCATACAATGTCTCAGGAGCTAGATATCAAAGCGGCACATGATCAAGGGTAGCCATTCAACAAAAGGACTGCATCAAGCACATGAACAATCAAGTGCACAACCAATGACAAATAAGCAACCAGCTACTATTACTTTCTTGAGAAACTTCCTGCCAATTACCTTTAGTGATTGGAAATGTGCAGGTAATGTATAAAACGGATTAAATTTATCAGATACAGTGTCAGCATCCAGCTTTATTAAGAAACACCTATTCATTGCAAAATTACATTGTATATATATATATTTTTTTTTTTTAAATACACACACACACTATATATATTTATTTTTTTATTTATTTTTTTTAAAACATTGACCGATAAAGATTCACTTTATTGCAGTACTTCTAAAACGTTCAAATTACTTATTTTGTTGTGGTATGTGCAGAAAGCAATTGGCTTTATGAACATTAATACATTCAGTCTAAAAGAAAACAAAATGGCCTTTAAAGGTGGAACAGCATTAAAGAAACAGTCCTCCTGTAAGAGAAAGAGAATAATTGGTTGGTCTGGCAACAAGTGGCACAGTATTAACAAGTAATTGTATTGGACTACCAATGAAACTGTATACATTCCATTATGAAGCTAGTAACTTTTTTAAGATGAGCAAAAGAAAGTGTTTTTTTTTTTTGGTGGGGGGTAAACAGGAGTCTCAACTTGCCTCATTGGTGGAGCGCCCCTGGCTAAAAACTGTTGAAATCATGCAGAAGTCAATGGCAGAGTTAACAATTTGAAGATGTTTCTTGCCTTCATGATCTTCTAGGATTTCAGTTGGTTTTCTTTGATGATCCAAAAAAGTTTCAGTTTTCCGGCATTGAAATGTGAGACGTTGTGGTTTTTTGGATCAGAAAATCAAAAGTCACACAATTATAATTTTGGTGCAACTTTTCATCTCATGTTTTTTTTTTTTCATTCAGATTAGTCAATTAAGGGGGTTTGGGTTGGGAATTAAGTATATTGTTTTTTTAATTTTGTCAGAAAAAGTCGAGTTTTAGTAAACACCCCCTCTAGTGTGATATAAACTGTTGCTTAAAGGAAAAGGAAAGCCTAGAGTTACTTCGGGGTACCAAATGTTATGCACCCCCAAGCAATTGTAATGACTTACCTGAAAGCCCGGGGACGGTGCTCCTATCAGCAGATAACTGCACTGGCCCAGGGTTTTACCAGTGAGCACCAAGAAGCAATGGACTTCCTTCTTTTGCAGTCTTCTATAGGGTGTGCATGAGAACGAAAAGCCGAACTTTAACTTAAAAGTCGACTTTTTCGTTCTACTGCACATGTGATTTCCCTGGGAAATTCAAAGACAAATGAGGACAGAAGTCTATCGCTCTGTGGTGCTCACTGGTAAAACCCCAGTGCTCCTATCAGCAGAAAACTGCAGCAGCCCGGGGTTTCAGGTAAGTCATTACAATTGCTTGGGGGTACCTAACATTTGGCACCCTCAAGGAACTCTAGACTTTCCTTCTGCTTTAAGAATTCACTTTGGGGACATAGTTTACCTTAAATGAGTTTGTCTGGTTGGAAACCGATTAAATTATACTATGTTAACAATTCACATGTGGCCAGCAAATGGATTTGTTGAATTTCTTTAAGGGAGTTATTTATCAAAATCTGAAAAGTTTTCACTATTTTCTGTAAACGACTCCAAACAAATCCACACAGACTTTCCCCCCCTATTTATCAGTACATTTTTCTGAAAATGTCTTGTCAGAAATTGTGAAAAAAATCTGAATCTTATGGATTTTTTGGATTTGTCACTAAAACCTGCTACTTTTTCATATTTGACGCCTGAAAACCACAAGATCTTCGGATTATTGAACGAAGCACAGCACAGATTAGGATATCAATGGGACATCTGCCATTGACTTCTACATGAACTCGGCAGGTCTGAATTGGAGTACTTTTTTATTTGGACTTTTAACACCATAGGGGTTAAATAAATCACGAAAGATTAGCGTTTTTTTCTTCTATGAAAAAATGTTGGTTGTCCAACCAAAAAAAAAAAACAGCGGACTTTGATAAATAACCATCTAAATGTTGTTGATATCACTATGCCTTTTAGATCTTGTCAGGTTTCTTCAACAGATACCTCATATCAATTGACACTTGTATGTAATCTGTGTGATTGATGGATACAACATTCAGTGCAGTGAAATATGTTAGTGCTTTATAAATATGTGTTAATAATAGTGGCACTGCTTTATAATTAATGTTTGCTTTGGTGAGCAGAACCTTTTTTTTTTGCAGTCAGTTTATGGATTGGTTACTTATAGCCAATATATGATTTGGTTCCCTATTAGATATAAAACTGACCCAGTATTTGGATACAAGTATGGGATCTGTTGTCCGGAAACCAGATATCCAGAAAGATGGATTATGGAAAGGTCATACCCCTAGACATTTTATACAATTAATCCAATTTTTAAAAAATTATTTTCTTTTTCTCTATAACATACGATATATAGTTAGGTCCATAAATCTGCAGTTGAACTGCAGACTTTCATCTTTAATTCAGTGGTTTGAACAAAAAGATTGCATAAAAATGTGAGAAACTAAAGCCTTTTTTAAACAAAATCACTTCATTTCAGGGGCTCAAAATTAATTGGACAAATTAAAAAAACTGAAAATAAAATGTTCATTTCTAATACTTGGTTGGAAACCCTTTGTTGGCAATGAAAGCCTGAAGTCTTGAACTCATGGACATCAACAGATTCTGGGTTTCCTCCTGTTTAATGCTCTGCCAGGCCTTTACTGCAGCGCCTTTCAGTTGCTGTTTGTTTGTAGGCCTTTCTGTCTGAAGTTTAGTCTTCAACAAGTGAAATGCATTCTCAATTGGGTTCAGATCAGGTGACTGACTTGGCCATTCAAGAATCTAGCCTTTCTATTCTTGAGGCTTATGAGTGGCTTGCACCTTGCAGTACACCCTCTGTATTTACTTTCATGTAGTCTTCTTCTTTTTAAGGTAGACTTGAATATTGATACATGGAACGTGTTGTTCACTTGTTTGGCTGTTGTGAAGGGGTTTCTCTTCATCATGGAAATGATTCTGCGATCATCCACCACGGTTGTCTTCTGTCGACATCCAGGTCTTTTTGTGTTGCCGAGTTCACCAGTGCTTTCTTTCTCAGGATGTACCAAACTGTAGATTTTGCCACTTCTAATATTGTAGCAATTTCTTGTATGTTTTTTTCTGTTTTTGCAGTTTAAGGATGGCTTGTTTCACCTGCATGGAGAGCTTCTTTGACCATATGTTGTCTGTCTTTGTTGATAATGACATAAGGAAGGAATTGCCCAACCTGCCCATGGAATAGCCTTTGAGTCAAATGTCTATTTATTTTTGAGCCCTGAAATGAAGTGATTGTGTTAAAAAAAGGCTTTAGTTCCTCACATTTTTATGCAATCTTTTTGTTCAACCCACGGAATTAAAGCTGAAAGCCTGCAGTTCACCTGCATCTGAGTTATTTCATTTAAAATTCATTGTGGTAACTTACAGAACCAAAACTAGAAAAAAGTTGTCTCTTTACAAATATTTATGGACTAACTGTAATTAATCTTTATTGGAGGCAAAACCATTCTATTGGGTTTATTTTATGTTTTAATGATTTTCTAGTAGACTTAGGGTACGGAGATACAAATAATGGAAAGATACATTATCCAGAAAAGCCCAGGTCCTGAGCATTCTGGATAGCAGCATGTATTAAAACATACTATAATGTTATATTGTTATTTTGGTTTATTTTGATGTTTTTCCATACTTTTAACAACCACATGAGCATGTGTTATTCTATACAACCTTATTAATGTATAAAATGGTATAATATAAATGGTAGCTGCCTGAAATTGTGCCATCTAAATTGTAAAGATACTTCATAATTACCAGTCACTTCAATGCTGGCTCCTGTGATGTACTTGCTGTCATCCGATGCTAAAAATGCACAAACATCTGCAATATCTGCAAGAGAAAACAGAATGAGATAACCAAAAAAGCTGCAGGGATAAACTGGGAATTGTGATTCAACAACATCTGAAAAGCCACAATAATATAACATTAATTAGAGATTGTATATCACATGGTTTTCCCATGTGCAGTTGCCTCAATATTATCTATGGAAGGGTGAAAACAGTATTTTACTTGTTTTTTTTTTGGTTCAACGCATAGATAATATAAACTTGCTAAACATGAGGCTGAATTGTGAAGGAAAAATTTTATATTTGGTTTTACATAGTTAATCAGCAACCTAGTTAGTGCTATGGGAAAAGAGAAAACAACATAGATATAAGATGTATTTGAGATACTTACCTTCAGGATGACCAAGTCTGCCTAGTGGAATCATTCCTGCAAACTGCAAAGAGAAGAAATTGGCAGGAACAATTTAAATGTAAAGTATGACATGAAGATGCAAAAGCCAGCAAGCAAAGGCAATGCATCTGCAGAGAGATTGCTTGCAACAGTATATTTGGTCACTAGAAAATACAAAATAACAACTCAGTGCTATACAAGATCATTGTGCAAAATTTGATTTGTAATGAAAGCCACTAAAAAAATTAAAAGATATTATAATGCAACACATTTAAAGGCGGAGTAAATTATTTTTTAAAATCTTTTTAAATTATCTGCACTCCTCGCTCTGACTCCTTAAACAATGTTGCAAGCCATGTGATTAACAGACTAGGTGCAGAAAGTAGTACGCAAACAAGGCTTTAAAGTTATATTTACCAGTAAAAACAGTAAAAAACTTATATTAATTTCATTGGTTGAAGGGCCCTCTATAATGTCTCAAGTAAAGTGGGGGGGAGGTGGGCATCCTTGTCACCTTTTCTAGAACCTTCTGTGGAACCTTGTCTGTCATGGGTGTGGAGATAAATCCTGGTAGCACAGTATTACAGCGAATTCCAAACCTGCGAGAGAATAAATTGTTTGACATACAAAATAATGGGTGTGTTGGAGAAAATGGACAGCAAGAGTTTTCACTTACTTGGCCAATTCTTTTGCTGCAGACTTGGTCAGACCCTCTACTCCAGCTTTGGATGCAGCATAATTAGACTGCCCAAGATTTCCCACCTGTAAATAGTATATATTAAGATGTTCATCAAATGCTTTTATTGCCATTTTTCTCCCCATCCTACTTGTTAATTTTAGGTCTACAAAATTTGGGATTTTTTTATATTGGCTGTCCTGCAGCAAATTTAGTCAAAAAAAAGTTGCTGATACTTTGTAGATAAAGTGTTAAAGAATTTCCATTGTTAAATGTTTTTAACAAATTGGGCTCTACTCTTAAAATTAACTATAATATCAAGGCTGCCAAACCTACCTTCCCCACAATGCTCCCAATGTTAATAATTGACCCTCCATTTTGTCCGCTAGCTACTACTGCCCGAGCCACAGCTTGAGTAATAAGAAAAGGACCCTGTAATAGAGAGGAAAAATACACACTCCATACGCAACAAATAAATTATCTGTTATATTTGTGTTTACTCAAAGCAAATATAAGGGGTAGGCGTTAGTACAAAAACAATTTACAAAAAAAATCTAACCCTCCCCCATTTGCCCAGGTAGATAAACCACTTATAAGGAATAACATCTTACCAACAGGTTACAATGATTTAGTACATACAATGCTGTTATTCAACTATTGCTTATAATTTAATCTAAATCATGTTTGGCAACAGCAACTAGGTAATTGCATTAGGCAATAAATGGAGCTGGGCTGTAGACCCATAAACTGTGATCAGTCAGTAAATTCCACCTTACCTTTAGGTTGACATTCAGCACAGAGTCAAATGATTCCTCTGACAGGCGGAGAAGAAACTCATCTTTTGTGATTCCAGCACTGCTTACAGCAATGCGGGGAGGTAGGGAATACCGGCCCTAAAGATGGACAAAAGCTGATAAATAACAAACTGTACCTTCTCTGCTTGATATATGAAAATCATTAACATGGCAAAATACAAAAAAGCACGTTACCACTTCAAAATATCTTTCCCTATTTGCGAATAGCAAGAGTATTCAAACTCGACAAATTCTGTCATTCGCCAATCCTATGCTGAAATTTCAAGTCTTCGTTTTCACAGCAGTCACAGGCTCACAACCTGAATAATGATCCCTTAACTGTGTGTGTGTTTGAAAATATTTTTATTAGAAATGATAAATTTACTGTTCAAAATTAAAATAACCTTAAACCCTTCAGACATTCAATGAATATTGACAACAATTTAAAAATCAGAGAAGATATAGAAAAGATACCTTGTTGTGATGCACATATTGCTATCAGCAATTTGCATCAGGCAAAGATTGTCCAATTGTTTTTAGTTATTTATCCACCAGAGGGTTTGTTGGCAAATACATTAGTGAAATTGTATGCATCAAACTTTTCCTTGACTCTTTTATTAATTCTATTTTCCTTTCTAACATCTGTTTGGTTTGCAGTTTTTTAGGGTACAGTAGCCTCTTTCCACGGACAAGTAGGAAAGGTAATATTCAAGACTGCAGGTCTTCAGTTCCTGCCTTCTCCAACTTTGTAGTGCTTGTGGGGACCAGAAAATGAATATAGCTAGATTCTTGGGAGCAACTCTACTGGCTATACATTTTCATTTTCTCCAAATTTTTAAAAATGAGTAATTTGGGAGTGTTCCAGCAAAGGGTATAGCACGGATACCACAATATTTATTGGAACCATTTAATTGCACCAGGCTCTTTATATAGAATGAATGAATTGATGGGAGATTCGGAGTGTGATTAAGGAAAATAAGGAACTACATAGGGAATACATAGGATTTATTATTTAGTGGAATGTGAGCTTAGTTCAAGGATATGAATACATTTGCAAACCACTGTATATCCATATTGAAGAAAGGCATTCCTGTTGTGCCTCAGGTCATGTTACCTGTATTTTTTTCATAAGAGAGTTGACATGGTTTGCCCGTGAAACATCTGTTGCAAATGCTGCATGCTCTTGTCCTGAAAGGTTACCCGAAAGTGTTTGTAGTGTAGCATTAGCTGCAGCTATATCTAGGTCAACAACAACCACTGAAGCACCCTCCACAGAAAGTCTCTGACAGATAGCCCGTCCTATTCCACTTCCTCCCCCTGAAAAGTAAACAAATATTTAAAACTGTTGCAATTAAGACTTGATTAGCTAAATAATTCAAACTGAAAGGGACAGTC